>JALPQI010000536.1:0-311872 GCA_025490895.1 Thaumatotibia leucotreta
AGTCTGTATACCAGTAGTAACGTCGCGGAGAGTTAATGAAAGCGCCTTACGAAACGACTCAATCGTAATCAACGGGTGACTTCGATCGAGGTTCTGGAGTAATTGTTTTAATTAATTGCTTCGTTCAACCTTTGCTTCTAGTTGTTACACACGTAACATCCAGATAACGGCGCTGGAATGTTCTAGGGCTTATTTTTATGACGTTTTACGAAGTGACTGCAAACCGAAGATAATGTTCGTGGGATGTATGTATGTCACGATGTCTTTTGTTTTCACACCTTCAGCTGCGTCTAATACCTACTCGTTTTATAAATGCATAGTGATCATTCTGGTAACGATGTTTACCGTAACGTCATTTTTTTGCTAGTTTTGCAACCATAAAAAACATACGCGCTGCATGGTATAGAGTGTTCGACGGTTGAATTAGACTAATCTTTGACTTGTTTATATGGTAAATTTCTTCTATCAATTTGTTAACATGAAAGTCAAATATTTATAACGCGTTTACCTACTCCAATTTAAAGGAAGCTAAGGGGTTTGACAAGCACTTAAACAAATTAAATCAAACGTTTTCTGATATTATGCTTCTGTTAAACAGCTTTTAGTATCTAAATATGATTATTATGACTCGCTTACACAATTTTCCAATGTAATTCTAATTTGTATGCCAAAAAGCGAACAGGCTCAATATTATGAAGTCCCAAGAAATTAAATTGCCCCTTACAATGGCATTCAATACGGGCCGAAAACGCGATATCTAAACACAAATTTACATACTCGGTTCATTGAGTAAGTCGTCCAATGCATACAAAGGGACCTTATTGAATGTGTGAACACCTTTGTGGAATTCGTGTACACCAGTGACAAGGTAGTAAATACAGACTTTTCAACATCGATGACGTCACTGCCGGGGTGGCGTTCTCATAAAGATGTCTGACTTTTATCATATACATACGAGTAGTACCATCAGACCATCACCATCGCCAACTGCGTGAAGCCAGCGCATTGTAATAAGCGCCTCGAATGGTCAGTTTTCTATGCTGACCTCTGTACACCTAGCCTAGGTGTTTATTAGCGATACTTAACCTTTTGGACGCCAACGCCTGATATTTTAGCACCGCGGGGTGCAACTCCAAAGACCGATATATAAGTCTTGGACCACAGAGCAATATAGACCTACACAAATGTGCGTAAAATTCAACAGTATTGACATTTTGCTGACGTGGCGTCTGCCTGACAGCTTTGGTATTTGACATGACGTCAAAAAGGTTAATATCTTATAAAGCGCATTAGGTAAAAATATCGGTAAAATAAGTTTAGTACTCTAAGTTGCAAAAATATAAGTCATAACTTTCTGTAACATTTTTATCATTGATTTTCTACTACATTAACTAACCCGAACCTAAGCTGGTTTAGATGAATCAACGGAGCCACGCTTTTATGTCAGCAAAATCTAATAAGAGAATATGTACTTTTCTTACACTTCTTTTTCCTACTTTCGTTACAAGAGGCATTGGTTATAGTTATTTACTGTAATGTGATGTCAACTATTTTTTTATAAAATAAATTTAAAAAATAACGTCTATCATCATTGAGTACAGCCAAAGGCATAAATATAAATACAATTTTAGATCTAATGTTCCAGACATGTGAAAAAAAAGTGTATAGTTCGAGAAATATAAATTGAATGTTTATTTTTACTATAATGTAGGTAGAAAGTTACCAATTTATATTCCACGAACTATACACAAATGTATGCTCCTAGACAAGCTCCTCGAATAAGTAGATAAGACCAACTGTATAATACTAATACGACTTTGTATTGAGATTGATAGTCTCTATTTACTCTGCTTTGTATTATAATGCAAAATTGTAGGCTCAAGTCGGAAAACTCAGTGAGCTGAAAACGTACGTGGTTTCTTTTCGTGCATCCTTACTGTAGCACGGAAATATCGACCACGATGGGTTATTTATTGCTTGGGGATACAATGTATTGGGTTCTATAATATCCTAACTATGTTTAGGATGCGGCTCCACTGACGCGGAGCGGAGCGGTGCTGTGCTAAATTGACCAATTACATTCTTCAAATTCGAATTCGTAACACGGTGATGCGGTCTCATCGGCCGAGCTCTCACAGCTCCGCTCCGCTCCGCTTCAGTGGAGCCGCACCCCTAGGGTGGTGGCCGTGTGGTGACGGCAGTGAGGACATTTGTCACCAAACCAACTCTTCCTGTGGGTGTCATAAGAGTTGACTAAGGAATTGTAATGTCATTTATTTTTCGAAGATTGAGGCCTGGCAGCAGCGTCATCATAGAGGACACGTGGAGGACACACTACTGCGATCGCCAACCCTCTTGCCCAGCGTGGCGAATATGGGCATTTACCTTCTAATGCGTCCGCATAGGAAACAGTGGAGGCATTTATCCAGCAGTGGACTGATATATAGGCTGGATGTGTGTGTGTTACCTAATACACACATGTACAGTGGGGTTCAAAATTGCAAGGACAGTTTATGAATGAATTCATTCATAAATTGTCCATGCAATTCTGAACGCCACTGTATATTATATAATTTAAATAATGACGGCTACCGTACAAGGTCCACAAGTGTAAAATTTATAATTTCAATCTTCTTTTTGGTTTTGTCTTAAAACTAAGCATATACGCGCCTACATGTTTTTAATTTGATGCCTTTTCGGCACAAAAAGGTACAGAGTACATACTATAATTAGTACATACAACTCACGTAACACAATGGACGCGATAGTGATTTTTGTTTTGATTAAGGTCTTATCAATGTACCTAATTTTTTTTTTGCAATCGTTCCTAATAATTATGATAATTACACTTTATCAACGACAGTTTAGAGCTTTTGAACTATATTATGGTGATTTTCTGGGACAGATTTTTTATAAAATAATCATCAGCATCTATGATAGTTCACTGCTGAACGTAGGCCTCTCCTAGTTCTCCTATTAACTATGCGTATAGACGATTAGGACGTAAATGGGCAAGCGGATTGGCGATCGTAGTAATGTGTCCACTATGATGACGCTGCAAATGTATTCTTACTGCCGTCACCACACGGCATTTATATTATATAAAATAGTAGTGTAAAATTATTCTGGACGGCCATTAAAGCTGCAGTAATGAACCTCGGCCGCTGTCTCACTAATTGGTACACTCTTATTAAGGCCAAGTGTCCCCAAGTTCAAATACACTTAAACTTCTTGACATAATGAGCTGGGTATGTTTTTAAAAAATCGACAGCTACATTGAAAACAAGCACAACGAGGTACCTCAACTTAGCCACGTAGTATAGATTGGACAATTCCATTCCTGACCGTAAGATTAAGCAGGTAGGCACAGTGTTCATATTTTTTTACCGAACTTCAAAAAAAGGATATAATTAATAAGTATGGGATATCGTTGAATACGTATTTTTAGAAGGAAAAAGGGTGAAATAAAAAGTTTTTGGAATAACTACGGAAACCTACACCAAGCATGGTCCGGCATGCTCTTGGCCGGTTTTGTTTTATTAATATTGTAGGTAGTAAAAAGACGGGAAATGTATCTAGCCGCGACATACTGTCACACCAATCGTATGCTATGCCTACTTGAACAAACTTCACACATAATACCTACTGTTTTACATCGGCATGTTACAATCTGTGTTCAATTTCCTTAAGCCGCCGCTCACAAAGGTACATCAATTGGAACACCCACTTTACTCGAACGTCAATTCTCGAATGAAAATGTGCTATCTCGATTAGATATTAATAACTAGTCAATTTAGTGCGCATAGGTACGCATGTAGCGATATTACTCGTATTTCATAAATACTAAGTAAATGTTGGGCATATTTTCTACAGGTAATTTAGACTGCCATTTAAATGGTGATTTTTGGGCGATGGAGCAGGAAGGCATGGAGGAACAGGGTAGGAACTACACAGTGTCACGTTAAGCAACTTTTATTATACTACTAACTACTATACCAATCAAAACAAAGCAACAAAAGCAACCTAATTATGAGTTAATTTATAGTTAATTCGGTAAGTATCAATTAACTTATATTTAGGATTTTTTGCGCTTTGTTTCGGTTGGCTGGTTGGCTGCATAGTAAAAGTTGCTCAGAAGTCAGAAGTCACCGTCTCTAATACCTACCCTGTTCACTCTATGAGCCAAATATCACCCTGTATAAATCATATTTTTCATCACACCTGTTCGGTAAGTGCGCCGATGCGCGCCGTAGATGCGTCATTACGCCCTAGATCAATCAAGGATTTTCATACGACATTACGTCGCACTAGCGCCGCGCCGGGATTTCTGTTATAAAAATGATAAATTTAAGTCATTCCTGATTTCGAGTAATGATTTAGACCATTTTAGAGTAGTTTTGTGAAAATATATTGTTTTATTTACTTTTGAAGTAAAGCCCAAGCCGAAGGTCATCCTCGTTTACAATTTCTTATTTACCGCCCTTAATACACAATGTACTATAACGTACAGTAACTACAGCAAAGATGAATGTAAGCATCACACTTAGGTTAGGGCCACGATATGACAACCACACTTAAGTCAACATTTGTCCTCTTGCATCCAGGACATTACCGACGACATCAAAAACAATGTTATCGAAGCTTTTAACCCAGACGGGTGCGACGCGCCGCTCAAAATAAATGTGCCGTGCGAAAAAACTCAATAAAAACCAACGTAAACGTCTTCTTTGCTTTATCGCTTGAAAAGTCCTTATTCGCTTGAGCTGACCTCTAGCAGCTTGATGTCTCATAAAATCATATCTCATATCTCATCTCATACCTATGTAGACAACAATTCGCGTTATTATTAAGGTAGTTCAAAGACTTCTTGGGACTGTTTAAACTGACAAACGCAATTAATGCAGGTAAAAAGCTTTAGGGTATTCATTTCATAGTCTATTCAAGGTTTTTTTAAATTGTGCCTAGATTTTATTACAAACATAATTTTTGTTTAAGCCTTGTTAATACATTAAAGTTATCATTGAGAGGTTTGAAACAATATTGCTTAAATCACAATAAAATTCATTTCATAAAAAATAGGACTAGACCTTTGATCTTGAAAAATATTGGGGAATACTAATTACACATAATAGGAACTAAACCTTTAATTAGCTGTTTTGGGAGCCATGAAACGCCATTTTCACTTTAAAGCAAAATAATAAATTAAACAGAACCTATTTTAGTTTACTTTTAATATCATGTCATTAATTATTGTAATATTGTATGTTTTGTGCTAATAAAAACAGAACCTTACATTAATATCCTGACTTTAAAAAATAATACCGATTACATATTGCGCTATAAGTACTGTTTCAAGTACCTAGTATAAAATATTTTCAAGTTAGACGGGCACAGCGCATGTGCGATGTTTTACGCGGTCATTTACGCTGCGTGGGAGGCCCAATTGAGCAGCTAACAATTCTCAAATTAGGTGGCTATTATGTTTATAGGCATGTTATTTTTATATCTTACGTTCTAGCGCTATCTCAAGAACCTCAGGGTGCTTAGCCAAGATGCCAATCGCTAGCGCTTAGTAGCGTAACGTAGTTTTCCCTCTCTGTCACTCTTTTATGTTAGTGCGACAAAGACAGTTAGCTGCGATTAACGATGAAGCGCTAGCGATTGGCAACTTGGCTAAGCACCCTGATACATTTTTATTGGGGTGGCATTCCCCAATGGTTTTGCATTTAAATTGAATATTTTATGTGAGTTCCCTGTGGGTGGAGTTCATGCCTTGTATGAGTACTCTGTGATGAGGAACAAAATTTTAAAACAAAGCTACTTAGGTTTAATGGTATCTATTTTACTGTAAAGTGCCTAAAGAAAATGTTTTACTCATTCAATGACTACAAAGAAAGAAACTGTACAGAGTTTGCAGAAGCAGTAAAGCCAGTAGGTATCCACTAGCATAGCACATGAGTTAGTAACTTACCCCCTTATTCAAAAACGTCTCGTTACTTAACAAGCCGCTAAGTATTGTTTGTCCCTTTTGGCCTTGCCAATATATATATAGATCCAAAGGGACAAACAATACAAGCATTAATTAGCGGCAATAAGTTTAGCGGTTTGCTATGTTAAGACAGGTTTATGAATATGAGGGTTACTTTCTACGTATCTGACTTTCAACTTTACAGAACGTGTTTGCATACATAGTAAACTTCTCTGCTTTGTCTTAAGGTTGACTAGTAGAGAATGCCTTTTGGCATTAAGTTCGCCTTTTGTACATTAAGGTTTTCTTTTGTGCAATAAAGATTAAATAAATAAATATTATCTATCGCTGCCTTAACTTGCCTTGTTACGTATGTATGTATGTTTATTTTAATTATATATGTATGTACTTTGTGTAGGTTTATTTTTAGAATAGGTTTCGATGTATGTGTTCTGCTGTTCAACTTTGATTTTATCTGCACTACCCGTTTCATTGTTTTCATCTGTGTTTCCTACTACCCTAAGGTTGTCTGGTAGAGATCGCTTTTTAGCGATAAGACCGCCCGTTGTTACCTAGGTTTTGCCGTATGTGTTTATTTTAGTGTGTTTTTTATAATCTGGTGCACAATAAAGAATATTATTATTATACTCTTTATTTCACATGTCTCTTAGGCTAGGCTTTTTATAACAATATTTATAAAATTAAAATATAATACAACATACAAAAACAATACAAAACACATAAATACTTTATAAAAAACCTAACCTAGGGTGCCGCCGGCAACGGGGCGGGCCCAAGCTGCCGGTGGTTAGGGCTGCAGGGAGAGGAACCGCCGCCGCCGGACTATGCGCGCCGTGTCCAGGATTACCGCCTTCTGCATCTGACCCTTGACCCAACCACCTAGCGAGAGCCTCTTGAGGTGTTGATCGAGACTCTTCGCTATGAGACCGTTCGCAGAAATAACTATCGGTACAATGATCGCCGAATCAACCTCCCACATGTCGGTTACCTCGTGAGCCAAGTCAAGGTACTTACTGGCTTTGTCCTTCTCGGCCTTCACGAGGTTCTCGTCATGGGGGATCGTGATGTCGATGAGCATTGCCCGGCGTTGGGATCGATCTATCAGCACGATATCAGGCTTATTGGCTACAATAGTCCTGTCCGTGATGATAGATCGATCCCAATAGAGCGTGGCACGACCATTTTCGAGAACTGCCGCAGGTGTGTACTTATAGTACGGCACTTCGAAGCCCACAAGGCCGTATTGAAGAGCAAGCTGCTGGTGTATAATCCTGGCTACGAGGTTGTGTCTGTGCAAGTACTCGGTGTTAACAATCTGAGAACAACCGGAAATAATATGCCTGAGTGACTCACCGGGACGGCGGCATGCCCGACAAATGTCGACCGTACCGTCCTTCAGGATATATTTCCGGTAGTTATTCGTCATGATAACCTCGTCAGCAATTGCACAGGCAAAACCCTCGGTTTCTCCGAAGAGGTCCCCGAATCGTAGCCAGTTCACCGACGCGAGCAGATCCACATCAGGTCCCGTGAGGGCCTTGTAGAACCGCCCATGTAGCTCCTTGCTCTTCCATACCGCCTTGCGGTCCTCGGTGCTTAGTACCACAGGTTTGCGCCAGTTCTCTTTTGCCAAAGAGAGCGGGGTGAGGTTCCGATCTACTGCCACCACATCTCGATGCATCCCGCACTCATTGTTAAGAAAATAGTTTCTAAGATTGTACACCTCGCGGTTGTGAAGGTTTTTGGCATTTAAGAAGCCTCGGCCCCCACATTTCCGCGGGATGTACAATCTCATAACTGATGAGCGCGGGTGTAGCATTCGATGTGTGGTGAGCAGTGTGCGGACCCTTCGATCCAGGGCGTCCAGCTCGGTCTGAGTCCACCTTAGTACGCCAAAGGAGTATATGAGTATGGGCATTACCCAGGCGTTGAAAGCGCGTACTTTGTTGCCTCCTGACAAAAGACTGTTAAGTACTTTTGTGAGCCGGCTGAAAAATCGCTCCTTCACCGCCTGTCTAATTCCCATATCTTCAATACCCAAAGACTGTGACATACCAAGGTATTTATAGGTTTCTGCTTCCGAGATAGATTTGAACGACATTGTCTCAGAAAGCTGTAAATTTGTTGAATTTACTACTTTCCCCCGCTGCACATGCATAACCGCACACTTATCGACACCAAACTCCATTTTGATGGCACTACTGAAAACTTCTGTGGTTCGCAGTAGTTCCAACAAGTCTTGGCTAGTCCTGAATCCTTCAGCAGGGTACTGAGGGGATTCAGAGCTAGGCAGAACCACAAGGGACTCAGACTGTCACCCTGGAATATTCCTCGCTCGATCCTTATGAAGTCCTGCGGGCCAGAGGGGCCATCCCCGCCTCCTGGTTGACGAAGGACTGTGGTTCACTGCCTCATACACGCGCCGAGAAAGGATCTTAAAGTTGCATGAACTTTATACAGCTCCAAGACCCTTTCCAACCATGAATGAGGCACCGAATCATAGGCCTTCTTGTAGTCAATCCAAGCGGCGGAGAGGGCCCCTTTGTTACGCCGGACTTGCTGGCAAATGGTCATGTCGATGAGGAGGAGCTCTTTAGTACCACGGGACCCAACCCTACATCCATTTTGAGCAGGAGCCAAAACATTGTTCGAAACAATGTGCGTGTTCATTTTTACTCTCAAAATGGATGTAAGGAGCTTGTACAGTGTGGGCAAGCACGTGATGGGTCGGTAGTTCTTCGCTTCCGTGGTACTACCGGACTTGTAGAGCAGGAAGGTTACACCAGTTGTTAAAGAAGGTGGCAGGGAACCGAGCTCGAGGGCTTGTTGGAATTGCGTTGCCAATCGTGGGTGCGAGCATCGAAACCATTTTAGCCAGAAGTTGTGCAATCCATCCGGCCCAGGACTTTTCCAGTTCTGAGTCGTGCGGATAGCACAACTTACGTCATCGGGGCTGATGGTAACTGCCCCCATAGGTTCGATGGTCTCGCATTCACGTTCGACAACGGTCATCCATTCACCCTCGGTGTGTCCGACGGGCGCTGACCAGATACTACGCCAGAAATCACTCATGGCATGGTTGCCGGATGCTACCGGCAACCGCGCGTCGGACACACGGTAGTCGGTTTCCTCCCACTTTCGGTAAACCTTCCTTTGGTCACTCTGGAAAAGGCGATTCTGCTGGAATCGGTTCACACGCTCTCCGTAGCGGCGAATACGGTTTGCCCATGCATAAACCTTCTGCTTCAGAAAGTCGATGCGCTCTGTGAGGTTGGCCATGTAGTCGCGGGGTGCAATACCCGTTCCCGCGAACGCCTGGTTCACAAAGCGCATTACTCGGGGGCGGTTGTTGCCCCCCCTGAAGCAGATCAGCTTTGCAATGAGAGTCCTAAACGAGTCGATACGTCGCTCGATCCGCACCTGCCATGCGGGGACACCACCAGCGGTCCTAGGTGCACATAATATTATTATTATTATTAAATAAATAAATACTATCATTAACGGCCGTGGTGCACATAGTAAGGATATAGTGCTACTCGTTATAGGCAAGTACGTAGGTATAGGCCCTGTGCCACTCGCAACTTTTGTCATCTACAAATTGGCACGTGTCGTATACCGATGTATGCAAAAATATCACGCCACAAAAGGGTCTGGCCAGGTACGTATATCTTTTGTTATCACTGATCTTATTGCTGACGTCTAATTACTTTATCAAGTGGAATCAAAGCCTTCGTATTTGAAATGGATTTTACTCATACACCATACTCGTAGCGACTAATTAAATTATTTATTTTTCAATTGGCAAAGTCTGAAATGGTAATTACATAACTTAATTTCCTTATCTGTATATACTCGTAATACTTACCAGTTTTATTCGCTGCTTGACTGTATAAACGAACAAATGTTAAATTATCCTTAGTCTAGACTCTAGACTAACTAAACCGTATCCGGAGTAAGCTCTCTGAAGAGGTTCCTTAGATTTTACGGCTTCTGCTTTTAGGGTCGCGTCTACAATTGACGAAAACCACTTGCAGATGAAATATGCATGAGGTGAAATTGACTGAAACCTCTTTGGAGCCAGAGGACAGGCTGAGCTCAGCGGGAGATAAGGGTTGCTTGAGTGACCGTGAACTAGTAACAACAGGGTAGGTACGGTTTTATAACGGTACCTGAAAATGCTAATGACTTAGTTACTCGAATATTTTTTTTATAAAACCGCTCTTATTTGAATCGCAATATTATCGATGTAGTCATTTTATCGTCTTGTAATAATACTACCTACATTTTACAACCTCCACAATGTATAATTAATTGTATAGTTATGTCATATGTTAAGCTAAGAAAAAACAAATACCGACGTATAATGTATTACATTAATTCCTTACCCCAAATCGATTTACTTCATTAGTTTGCCAATTGTAAACATACGTAATTCAGTGCAATATATTTAGGTTACATTTAATTACAATATTTTTAGTTAACACAACAAAAATATAAATACCTTAAAATGAGGCTATTTGAGATCCACGGGTCTATAATACTATATAGACCCGTACTATATAGATACTAAAAGAAAATAACCTTTCAATTAAATTTTATCGTGACTCACTACCGGGACACGCAACGATAACTTTTCTAAATTTACATTTTCTCCCTCAATGCGATAAAAAGTAAATTCACGCACATCGTGGTTTACGGAAAATACTTATAGCTGCTAAGAACTTTATTAAAGGAGACTGTTATGAGCGAGTCAAACAATGTAATTTGTAAGAAACGTCCGTCCGCAGCAAAAAATGTTTTGCCATTCAAAGAAAATCGCACCAAGTTAATAGAATATTAAATTTCGAGTTCGTAGGAGCTCCCGTCAACCATCGCAGCTTGCAAAACAAAGACTTGACGGGTAAACAAAAAGGGATTTTATAAAATCAGAATACTAATCCTTAATAGGTACGTACCACAGATTCGCGTAATTTGATTTGAATAACGGTAAGGGAAGAGTTTTGTGCGGCCATTCAAATCTGCACACTTTAGCTTTTACATAGCGTAAAAGCTAAAAAATTTATATCATTCTAGGTACCTAAACACAAAGCAAAAACTTAGAGTTTATTCATTAATTCATTATTCATTACACTTAACTCGTTTGATATTATTTACGATAGGTAAACAATTACAATTTTGTCAGCCTCTGTAGCCTAGTTCACCTGCCTACGAAGCTGGAGGTTCCGGGTTCGAATCCCGGCGAAGGCATTATTTGTGTATTTATTTATCATAAATATTTGTTCCTTGGTCATGGCTGTCTATGTATTTAAGTATCTATATGTATCTATCTATTATATATATCGTCGCCTAGTACCCACATCACAAGCCTTAATTGAGCTTATCGTGGGACTAGGTCGATTTGTGTAAGATGTCCCAAGATATTTATTATTTTATTTTTAATTAAATATTAATATCTATTGTTTAAAGATACATAGAACATATTATACTATGAGTTGTACACTTCCTTCAGATAAAATATGCCTATCATGAAACACACAAACACTTCAAGGACGCTAATCCTCATCAAGATTGCAAAGAAAATTCTTCTCGCGAATCGTGCGCTAAGATTTACTTTTAGTTAATTGAGTCGAGGGAGCGTTGTCTCTGGTTTACGTTTATAATTCTCCAGTTTCAGCGAAAGCCAGCAATAAAGCCCTAAGTATTCAGCGAATGAACTGTTTTTTTAGTGCAACAGTTTCAGTCTAACTGTTAGAATTAGAAGGTAATGAAACGAGCTAAAATAGTTTAAACGTTTTCTGTATTACTGCACTTTGAATTTTTTTCCAAGCCATAACTGGATTCCGGTTAAGGTTTAAAAGTAATGTTAATAAATTAAAAGTGTAGAAGAAGTAAATCTAACGGGGAGTCTACACATTTTGTCAGCCTCCGTAGCCTAGTCGGTAGTGATCCTGTCTACGAAGTTGGAGGTTCCGGGTTCGAATCCCGGCGAGGGCATTATTTGTGTATTTATTTATCACAAATATTTGTTCTTTGGTCATGGCTGTCTATGTATTTAAGTATGTATCTACATATCTATTATATATATCGTCCTGGTACCCACATCACAAGCCTTAATTGAGCTTACCATGGGACTAGGTCGATTTGTGTAAGATGACCCAGATTATTATTTACATTCGAATATGTTGGTTGCATTTTTCCGCGTCACATCCATCATTCAACTCGTTGTCACATCACATTCCACCGGCGTAAAAATAGCTTAATGCAAATGGTGTTCTCAGCAAGTTTGTGAAAGCACGATAACTTGTATCCTGAGAAATGGGCCCCGGCCAGAGTGTTGGCTGCGAGAAAATTACACCATTTGTTACTTCTAGACAGGCGACGCTCCATCGTATAAAAATCGGTTTTCGCGCGGCCCCAGGATTAATTATACTAAATGATGTCATCATCATCATGTCAGCCGAAAGACGTCCACTGCTGAACATAGGCCTCCCCCAAAGATTGCCAGAATTACCGGTCCTGTGCCACCCGCATCCAGCGGACTCCTGCGACCTTTACCAGGTCATCAGTCCACCTTGTGGGGGGCCTACCCACGCTGCGCCTTCCAGTACGTGGCCGCCACTCGAGAACCTTCCCGCCCCAACGGCCATCGGTTCTACGCGCAATGTGCCCCGCCCACTGCCACTTCAGTTCAGCGATTCGGAGAGCTACTTCGGTTACTTTGGTTCTGCTGCGGATGGTCTCATTTTTAATCCGATCTCGCAGAGAAACTCCTAGCCTAGCCCTCTCCAATGCCCTTTGGGTGACTTTGAGCCTTCTTATGAGGTCCATTGTAAGCGACCACATTTCAGTCCCGTATGTCATCACTGGTAACACACACTGATAAAAGACTTTCGTCTTCGAACTAAATGATGTATTACTACATAACGGATCGAATCAGACAATATCTTGTCAATGCTTGTATCTTTTGAGTTTTTAGTAGTTTCTATCTCAATACGTGACCATTCAACTTTTATTTTTAATTATCATTTTGAGTTCGTTGTTACAGGAAACGACAGCAGCTTCAAATAACACTCGCCTCATTCATAATTTTCCTAGCGCGTCTGCTGCCCCTAAGGACGTTATTATTCCCAGTATCATTACCCCAGATCGACGACCGTCCTAAACATATTACAAGCTATTTACTCCTCATAAAAACCATCACACTTTAATTTTCAGCATCTATCGGGGACACGCGCTATTGTTGTCATCCTTTGTGGAGAAAAGTGACGCAAAAAGTCACCTCGTATTTATTTTGTGGACAAAAATTCTCGAAGGAAAGCTGACAAATATTTGCCAAACACTTTCGCGAGAGCTGGCTCAACTTTCGCATCCTGACTTGAATTTGTGATGTAGATATATATAGGTACAATTTACAGTGGAAATCTTCACTAACGGGTGTGTTCAAAATTATCTCAACGCGCATGAATTTGAATATTACTTTGTGCATCGCTAGGGATAACAAAGATTTTTCAACATCATCATTCATATTATTATGAATGGTAAATAATTTGTAAGATGCTGATCTAAATGGTTACCTACCTGTAAAACTGGCCAAGTATTTGTCTAAACCATGCGCAATGAAATATTCTGTAGATTCCTCAAAATACCAAAATCGCATAAACTTCAATATTTGTAGTACTTATATACCAATCGAAGGATGCGAACCACATTTGATATTGTTATGTAATGCACTTGAGTAGCTATATTGCCATATGGAGAATATTTAATATGATAAAACTGAAATGTTGAATGTTGAATTATGTAGAAATACGGATAGGCATACGGATAACCATGATTAAACTACAAGCACAAGGATTGGCTTGGCTACGTGTTATGAGCAATTATAATGTAATAGTTATATACCTGTTTCAAAACAGGAGGAAGTCATATACTCATTAATAGGTATTTCCAATATTTTTTGGAAGTCTGTCTTTTATTTTGGTTTCCTATGTCATACTGTAGCATGCACTGTTCTGCCACGCTATATTTCAGGTTATATTGTTCAAAAAATCTGTACCTAAAACACATGGGCTACGCATATTTTATGAACTCATTTTATATGTAAGTACTTACCTACTTACTAAAAAAGGTGACAATTAATTAAAACTAGCAGGGTTTAATAAAAGGCGTCCTGTTAGTTTGCTAGTGAATAGGTGTAAATGTGTCAGTCTCACAGTATTAAAATAATTACCTACATGCTGCATTTCACAGAATACTACCAAATACATACGGTAGTTCGAAGATCTTACATTCCATTACATAGCAGTTCACTGTTACCTGGTGCGGATTCAAGTCGAATTAAGTGCCCGACGATGTTGCTTAAGGACGTGGCTCGTGGTTTGGGGAATTTACTAGGAAACTCAGTGAGAGACTCACTTGACAAAATTACAGTACCTACCTACTTTTAGTTTCGGGCAGCAATATTCCGTATAAAGACCCCACATAGTTGTAACATGTTTTAAGAGTATAGTATAGATATTTTTTTTGATGATTTTTTTATTCACTGTTAACATTTTAGATGGTTAATTCTGAGGTCACTGATTTCTAAACATTTACAATAGGATCTGATATTCCATACATTTCCGCCTACTTTCTCAGGGTTCGTACGGAACGTCAGATTTTTTAGTCTGTATATTAGAGCAGATAGGATGCTCACGAACATCTCAGCAGGGGAACTCTCCTACCACCATGACGTACTAATGCGATTCAGTTTAGGTTCAGGGAAAGGAAAAGTGATATACGACTCGTATACATCTCGTATAGCCTTGTCCCTTTCTCTTAACCTAAACTGAACCGCATTAGTACGTCATGGTAACCCCCCAGGTCTATTGTTGTCGTTAAAGTACATGCTCAGAATTGTTTGAGCACCGTTGCCGCTGAGATATACCTAATGGCGCAATATAGAATTGTATTTAACACGTTCGACTCCGGTACTATTTCACTAAGTGCTGCAATACTGATACTATGCTGATCGAAATTATCTGATAGAACTCCCATGCCAGTGACACACATCTGTGACCGAAAAGATTGTACTCAGTCCTATGCCGGCGACACAGCACTTGTGTCAAAAACATTCGTATTTCTATGCCACTGGCACAGGAGTGAAAACTTGATTATTCAGATCAGTCAGATTTTGTTGATCACAGACGCTGTGTCACCGGCGTCGAACGTGTTAAACAAAAATGTAAAAGAATACCCAGTTATTGTTAATCAGAAGCTAGCATATCAATCCTTCTGTAAGCCCGAGCCTAATAAAACTCTCATACTGAGTTTTAAGAACATGTTTTCGTTTAAAATAAAAACAAGTAGGTACCTCCGTACGTTTTTATTGCGACCATATAGCGTGGCTAACTGTTAGATACGCCGCAAGACGCTTGTGTCAAATTACGCTTTTTATTTCCGCAGATTTTATTATGGTAATAACGTGAGAAGGGCTATGAATAATGCCCTCTCGCTTCGCTATAGGTACATAGGGCGCGCTTTCTGCCCTTTTATGTTGGATGGATCAATTTACAGTATAGCTACTTTATGGTCATATCTCTGCCTTGCCGTTTTAGAACGTAAGTACCTTGAAATATTTATTTGAACATTCATAAGAGAAATTTTCAAACATTTCGTTTTTTGTTTATATGCTCTGGTCGACCAAATTGTCAGTAGGAAAAGCGGCCAATTCCAAAAAAAGAAGGTGCATTATGGTGCGTTTAAACCAAAAGAGCATTCGCTGTTCTAGCGCCCGTTCTACGAAATCAATCACGTTTTGTGTACCGATCGAATTTTGTAGAGTATGAAGATGTTTATTTTTATTATTGAATTATGTTACGAGCATTCGAAATTAAAAAGATTTTTAAAACTATAATATTTTTTTACATTTCATATGCAGTAGTAGTGTTATAGTATAGTCAGTATTTATATTCATGTGTAGGGAAACTTTAAATAACTATTAAAACAATCGTATCTAGGATATTCAAACGTTATAGCAGTAGCGCGTTGTTGTCTACTCGCATTAAGTGCCCTGTAGGTTTAGAATGTACATAGTTTACAGTTGGCATAAAAATAATTCAATCACAATTTAATTTTACTCAGAATGCTTTGTAACAAAGTAGGTGTTTGCGTATAGTTAAAGGCAAAATAAAGTGTAGGTATATAAAAATGCTCAATAAAATAAGTAAAAAAAATTTTAAGTTAAACGGTTTTTATTGCACCAAAAACTAGAAAATAAAAATGTATTGTATCTAACCGTAGATGCTACTTTCTGTAGATTACTCACGTGAAACTATTATCACTGTAGGTAGTCTTCACAAGTCGGATGCTGAAAGGCACGTTTAGCCTCTATGTCAGTGGATTAAGCGTTACCTAATCGGAAACTTTTACCAAACTAAAATAAAAACGTGGGGCGTACGCAATTGTGATTAAGTCACTATAATATTTAAGAATACACTTAGAAATCAAGACAGGAATAGTGTAATAAGTTTTATTCTGGCCTTGATAAAAGCTATTTACCTCTGTTGTAGAAGTGATGGTGCAAAATAAAGCTACAATTACATATTTTGAACTTGTACGTTTCTTTATAATAACGCCCCACGTTTTTATTTTAGTTTGGTAAAAGGTTCCGATTAGGTAACGCTTAATCCACTGACATAGAGGCTAAACGTGCCTTTCAGCATCCGACTTGTGAAGACTACCTACAGTGATAATAGTTTCACGTGAGTAATCTACAGAAAGTAGCATCTACGGTTAGATACAATACATTTTTATTTTCTAGTTTTTGGTGCAATAAAAACCGTTTAAATTAAAACTTTTTTTACTTATTTTATTTTCAAGTTTTTAGTGCAATTGTTAAGATAATTTCCGATACTATACCTACTTATTCTAGATCAAAGATGTTGTTTATAATACGTATACTGTAATACAAATTATGCGTGCTAAGTAGCGCTTATACTCTCGCGCTTTCATCACGAATCACGACACATATGTAAACGTAATGAACATTATTTTATGTGCAACGGGTGGCGAATCCCTGCTGAATAGATATTTTTAGAAATCCGACACTAAAAAAATGTTATTAAATATCTCGATCGACAAATGAAAACCAAAGGCTGGGCGTGGTTAATGCACCTAAGCTTGAATGCCCGAAGTGTCTCAAATGGACGTGTTATTTATACAATAAGTACCTTAAATAACAGAGACCTGACAATAAGGAATATATCAATCAATCTGGTTTATTGAGAAAATCAAGTTAAAATTTTTATATTGTACACAAAATACAAGTCTAATTTTGAAACTATAAAATATAAACTCGTTCTCTCAGTCGACCAACCGGAGGACCGCAGGTCTGACGGAATCACTCTATCAGCTGGAGGGCCGCAGGCCCGACGGCTCTCCCTACGCGATCCAATCACGCTGTCACTCTATCAGCTGGAGGGCCGCTGGTCCGACGGCCCGCCCTACGCGAACCACTCACGCTGTGAGTCTATCAGCCGGAGGGCCGCAGGCCCGACGGCTCGCACTACGCGATTCATTCACGCTGTCACTCTATCCGCTGGAGGGCCGCAGGCCCGACGGCTCTCCCTACGCGATCTACTCACGTTGTCACTCTATCAGCTGGAGGGCCGCAGGCCCGACGGCTCGCCCCACGCGAATCACTCATGCAGTCACTCTATCAGTTGGAGGGCCGCAGGCTCGACGGATCGCCCTACGCGATTCACTCACGCTGTCACTTTATCAGCTGGAGGGCCGCAGGCCAGACGGTTTGCCCTAAGCGAATCACTCACGCTGTCACTCTATCAGCCGGAGGGCCGTAGGCCCGACGGCTCGCACTACGTGATTCATTCACGCTGTCACTCTATCAGCTGGAGGGCCGCAGGCCCGACGGCTCTCCCTACGCGATCCACTCACGCTGTCACTCTATCAGCTGGAGGGCAGCAGGCCCGACGGCTCGCCCCACGCGAATCACTCACGCAGTCACTCTATCAGCTGGAGGGCCGCAGGCCCGACGAATCGCCCTACGCGATTCACTCACGCTGTCACTCTATCAGCTGGAGGGTCGCAGGCCCGACGGTTTGCCCTAAACGAATCACTCACGTTGTCACTCTATCAGCTGGAGGGCCGCAGGTCCGACAGCCCGCCCTACGCGAACCACTCACGCTGCGAGTCTAGTACGCGATTCATTCACGCTGTCACCCTATCAGCCGTGACCCTATGAGTCTATCAGCCGGAGGGCCTCAGTAATGACATACGGTACTAAGCCGTGGTCGTGTACAATGGGCCTCATAGAAGGCTCAAAGTCACCCAAAGGGCAATGGAGAGGCCTATGCTAAGAGTCTCTCTGCGAGATCGGATTAGAAATGTGACCATCCGCAGCAGAACCAACGTAGCCAATATTGCTCTTCGAATCGCTAGACTGAAGTGGGTGGGGCTCGTCGCCTGTGGAAACGATGGCCGTTGGGGCGGTAAGGTTCTCGAGTGGCGGTCACGTACCGGAAGGCGCAGCGTGGGTAGCAACAAGGTGGACTCATGACCTGGTGAAAGTCGCTGGATACACCCGGCACGGGGCCGGTCCTTGTGGCAATCTTTGGGGGAGGCCTATATTCACCTTGAACGTCTTTCAGCTGATATGATGATGATCATGATAATTTAATCCGTATGTTTTCACCAAATATCTAAAGCAGTACTTCAAAATCTACATATCGCTAAACCTAGCAGTTGTGGCAGGCAGTAACACTGGAGTATCAGATTTGAGGAGTTGGACGTTAGTATTAAATTTGCATGTTTCTTTTCTACCTATATACTTCATATCTAAAGAACTTCTTTAAAATCAAGATATCGATAAAAGATAAACCATGCGGTTACTGTGAGCAATACTGCAGCATCAGGAGTGAGGAGTTGGAAGTCAAGATCAGGCTGTTAGTATTTGACTATGCCAAACATGCTATACTTTCATTTTCACGTGTCTAACACTCTCGGTTAAGGAAGGCAGTACGTCTGCAGCATCAGGCTTTGAGGATACAAGGATAAAAATATTATAATATTGCATTGTCATGGGGACTTGATAAGAGTTCCAAATTTTATTGATTTCGGTGCAGTAGAAGTGGTCGAAAAATCGATCACAAGATTTGAAGCATCGACGACAGTTGATACGCGGTGAAGTTAATAAAAACCGTTTAATAAAAACAAGAACATCGTAGCATATTTGTTAGAGGATAGTTTCGATACCATTTTTTGCACTTGAATAACAATCAACTTTTCGATCGACATATTTCCTGTCTGCTGCGCTACTTTTCACGAAGTTACATATGTACGTCAATTAATACTATACACATACTTACAATGAAAAACAGTTGGAACCTAAATGTATCGATGTGAACTTGTGTAGTGTAGGGCCTAACGCATGTAATGTACGATTTCTAAGCATTTTTTCTAGCAAACTTGATAAAATTGTCACCTGCGTTACGGGAAAAAATAGTGCCGATCGAAAAATTGATTGGTCCATCTACCGATGCTAGTAGGTATGCTAAAATTGGTGAAGGTTTGTGATATTGGGAATATTTTTCAGAACTTTTTTCACCTAAATAACTCTTGTTCAGTTTGATATTTTTTATCAATGGCTATATTGCCGACCTACAACCTAATTTTACTGTAGTATTTCAAGGATATTGCAGTATTGATGTTGAATGATGTGCTATTCATAAAAAATATGTATAAAATAGGCAATTTTATAAAATTTACATAACTATTGTCTGAGAAGGTAAATATTTAGGCCACTCGCAACTATTACGTTTCATAAGAAGCCTGATATTCTGCTCAATTTGTTAGGCAGAATTTCACTTTCATGCGCAATCACAATGGGTTATATTGTGCACATAAAATGAAATTAGGTAAAACAAACACCTGAGGCAAGACGCGCAGAAAAAGGGAAGCAGTGGGGGAGGGGGGAATAGTCAGCGGCCCTACCGCAAACTACGAAATCCCCAAATTTCGAGGATTTGATTGTCTCTCTCACTCTAATGACGCTTTCGTTGGAGTGACAGAGAAAAATCCTCGAAATTTACGAATATCGTTTTCGCGGTAGGATCCGATGATGGGTGAACGGGAAATTTAGGGCAAACTTTTAACGAACACACCTAAGTAGGTATCTAACGCAGTGCCTCTCTGTCGCACTGCAGTACGAATTTAGTATTTAGTGCGAGAAACTGATAAGTGGTAACACACCAAGCAGCTTACCTTCTCTGATCGCTACCGACCTTGATTATATTTGTTCAGTAACTTGGAGAGTACTAATTCGACCTTTCTTAAGCTCCATTTAGACAATCCCACCTAAAATACGATTTCCAGGTGATAGGTGCAATAGAACCAATAGTCGATTGCCTTTTACCCTAACCTACCATACCCTTTACGTAGATACCTAAGGCTTTTGAGAATATATTTACGTATACCTAATTGACACGACTCCAACTAATGTATGTACCTACAGAAAAAATCTGATAATTACAGGTTAATAATATTTTTAATGGAAACTAAGAGAAAGTAATTAATTATAAATGAGTATCAAAACGGACAAACGTGGGTCTATTTAATACCTGGTACTTAATATATAATAGTGAAATGCTACTTATCTAATGGTTATGATGTTGGTGCCTAGACTTGCTAAGTTAGCAAATTGCAAATATTGCAATGTAAAAGCTAGGTATATGTTCTTTATACTTAGTTCGATACAGAATAGAGAAATTGCTCAAATGCATTAAATTGTAAAATAAATTCAAGCTCAGATTCGAAATAGGTACGGAGTATCTGCATCCGATCAAATTGAAACGAGATCATGCTTCTACTACATATTTCACTAAACAAATGTGCCGACTGTAAGCTCGTCCGTAGCATAGTTTGAACTATAATTTTGGTCGACATGGCGTTGCGTCGTTGCGCTAACCAAATCTGATAAATTAGTACCTACATTACGACGCAAGTGCGAAAAACATGAAATTTGAAACGAGAGGCGATATTTTAAAACACGACCGATAGGGAGGCACGTGTCTCGTACGACGTTTTTTAATACAGATGGCCCTCCAAAGTTTTGGACCTGACGTAAAATGACCCACTTCTCGCACTAGAGCCTAAAAAAGGCACCATCTGTACTAAAAATAATATTATGTTTCTGTATCGTTGCTAGGTTACAATTTCACAGTCAAAAATCCTACACGGTTCAGTGTTGGAAAGCGCAACGACGGCAGCGTTGAATAGGAAACCACAGCATAGCGATTAAATAATCTTGCACTAGATTTGAAGTTTCAATTGAATAATGCTCACGGCTTAATTAAAAATTCGCATCTCTCATTACTCGTTTTCAATAAAAACCTGCATCATGCAAATACACTCTATTTCAAAGACATTAATGTGAATCTTAGCATTCGATCTCACGTTGCTCCTTATAACGGCGAAGACTGCAACGGTCACAGGGGATTTAGGGTATTCTCTTCTATAACATCCACTCAAAGAACTCTGTACTTAGCCTCCGTAGCCTAGTTGGTAGTAACCCTGCCTACGAAGCTGGAGGTTCCGGGTTCAAATCCCGGCGAGGGCATTATTTGTGTAGTTATTTATCAGTTTTATCACAAATATTTGTTCCTTGGTCAAGGCCGTCTATGTATTTAAGTATCTATATGTACCTATCTATCTATTATATATTTTATATATATCGTCGCCTGGCCTACTACCGCGAAAATCGAAATTCGTAAATTTAGAGGATTTTTCTCTGTCACTCAAACGAAGCGTCATTAGAATGAGAGAGACAAATACTCGAAATTTACGAATTTAGTTTTTCGCGGGAAGGCCGGGCCGTACATCACAAGCCTTAATTGAACTTACCGTGGGACTAGGTCGATTTGTTTATAATGTCCTACAATATTTAGTTATTTAATACCTAGCCTAGCGTCTTAGCGTGGTATTAGCCCAACGCTTACCAACTATTATCATGAATTTAACTCAAGCGGATCAGTAACCGTACCATGAGTTGGCGCTACGTCATTAACTGGCTCCAATACGCGAGTACGTGCGGGATGAATAGAAAGTAAACTCGCGTTAATAACGTAGCATTAGGTATCTCATGGTAGGGCTACGGGACGGGTGTAACTGAGTAGGTACATGCCTCAAGCAAACTTCGTTCAAGATTTCACTCTGATTCTGCGGGAGCAATAGGTGTGGCACTAACACTGACAAACCATGAACTGAACTAAGCACAACAATTTTACGTAGGTACTTTGTGTATTCTTTACGCAAACACAGCCCATCGTCCTCATGTTTCATGCCATTAACTCTGACATCAACACACAAAACTTGGCGTATTTTGAGTTAACGCGCTCCCCACATTCTTAAAAATAAAAAGGCCATTGTATTTCGGTTCTCGCGAAAGTACCTAATAGGATTATCCAAAAACCAACAAGGGGGGAACTAATACCGTTAGATCCTTTTTATAAAATTGTTTCTTCTTATCTTTAAATTAAACAGTACGTTTTCTGCTAAAATGCATCGTCAGTGTTTTGCGGTACGCAAGCAAGATAAATGTGATACTTGGATATGGTAGGTGAACACAATTTTTATTTGTAACTCTTCGACACGACACGACGCGTTTACTTCCCTCCATGATACTCACTCAACACAAATATAATCTTTGCCTACAATCTAAACGACTGCATATCGTCGGGAATAGTGCAATCAATAAACCACATTGCTAAAGGTGCACCCTTCCTTAGGTGTAATAAAGCTACATCTGCAAGATGATCTGTTAATAAAAATATGTGGATATATTTTTTATTCTTAGTGAATTTCGAATATAAAATGCTTTTAGAATAAGGTAGGTACTGTATTTAGTTATAGGTACGATACGATATTCTAATTATTTACTTAATATTTTATTTAATTATGACACGGCTTTGTTCATGTTGAACTATTCACATGCGGATTTCGCTTAATTTATTTTTCCTAACTAGTGCGCAAAAACGTACTTTGCGCACGCTTCGCGCGCGGTAATTTCTCTTTTTGACGCACTTGTTATGAAAAAAATCGTCCCTTACACGTGCAAAAACTTTTTTTAACTCGGGTGATTGTCGCCCTCGTTTCACTTGGGCTCCAACTTTCACCCTCGCCGAAAAAAAGTTTTCCCGCACTAGTTAGGAAATGTACTATTATAGTACAGATGGTGTACTTTTTAGGCTCTAGTGCGAGAAGTGGGTCACTTTACGTCAGGTCCAAAACTTCGGAGGGCCATCTGTACTAATTTATTTTATCTACATCCCTATCATAATTTCCCTATTATGTATTCAGAAGCGGTAATGTAATGAAATGACCTATAATAAGAAACCGGTGCCTGGCCTGTATCATAATGTTAACATTAAAGAATCGGTGTCAATAAATTAATGTTATAAAGTCAACTTCTATTCATTTTTTTGTAGACGCCTTAGCGACGCCCGACAGTAGGTATGCACAATAGTTATCTATTCATAAGTAGCACATCAAGTATGTTACATTAATTGTTTCTTATTTATAAACCACAGAAAATGTACCTACTCCGTGTATTGTTGATAGCAACTCGTCTACAGCCATAAATCCCTCTACAAATTTCTCTTCATTCAACTTCACAGCTCCCCAGGATCATTTGTCATTGCCGTTGAACTTTTAGTCCAAAGGGATCAAAAGTATCTCGGCCACTGGCCATCCGCCAAAACAACTTGCTTAATACACAACCAGTACAACTACTCCACTTTCTGATGCAATATTGCCGATTTACATTGTGTTTGGGAATTGGCTGGTTACAGTAGGTACTAAGATAGACAGGATAAGGGTAGTAGTACGGTCATAGTGGTCGGTTAAATAATTCAAGTGGATGGACAAATAATGCAAGTTAAAAAAACGCTAACCCCCTTATTCATAAACGTCTGCTAACTTAACAAGCCGCTAATAATTGTTTGTCCCTTTCGGTCTTAACAATGTGTCCATAAGAGCAAAAGGGACAAACAATTATTAGCGGTTTGTTAAGTTAGCAGATGTTTATGAATAAGGGGGTAAGTACCTATAGGTACATATAAAATAAATATACTTTAGCTTAAGATCAGCAAATAGCCATCAAAGGCCAAACAGATATTTAAGTTCTCATAACGTTCACTTAAAACAAAAAAGGTCACAATTTAATGGAGGAGTATGCCTATTCTTCGTGGTTTAAGCTTCCCTTACGCGTAGTGCTTAGGAGCTGACACAGTTTTATATTTCTCCGAAAATAGGTTTTGTCCAGAAATTCTTATGTCTACAAAATAGTTACCACGATAATATATTGCCCGTATAATTTATCAGAATTCCACGGTTTGATTCTGAATAGAATCCCTCGTAGGAATTAAATCAAAAATTCAGACAAGGGTTGAATGATTTACGCAGGTAGGTATTATATGCCGACGGTTAGGTTGAGCAAAATATTACCAACCGTAGCATCTGAACTAGGCATCTCAATTAGGTTCGTACGGGTAAATTTATTCACAAGGGAACGTCTCAGTTCTAGTCATACCTTCATACTGCCCTAGGTAAACAATTTCAGAAGTGTTTCTAGAGTTATATGACATGTATAAGTAGTATAGAGTCAAGTGCTAAAATACAGTTACATCAATTACTCGTACATGTCCAGATGCACAGTAGGTAATAATAATAAGCAATGTTCGGCGAGGGTGAGCTATTTTCATACTAATTTGATGTAAGGTCAGGTGGGGCTAATGCAACTATGAGGTACTCGTAAATGGGACTAACTGAAATTTCTCTTGATTTATTTGTAAGATATAAATTAGCAAGTTGAATTAGAACATTGTTTGATTTATCGAAAGCAACACAGGAATAGGTAGGATTGTTTTACAAATCCTATTAAATTAAGAGATATTTCAAAATTTCGTGGTCATTCTGCGCTCGGTACGGGAATGCCGTCAAAGCTTACCAAGAAGGATTTACTATTCCTGTTATTCAGTTGTTTTAGTATGCGAAAAATGTAAGTGCTCGAACAACATCTGGACAGATGTCGGCAGTTTGTCTTTCTGCATTATAATTTTTAACCTACTTCAAAAACAGGAGTTCTCAATTCCACAGATTTTTTTTTGTTGTATGTATGTTACATGATATTTCCGAGAATCGTAAACCGATTTTAAAATTTCTTTTTGTGATCGAACGAGATGGTCCCGTTGGCACCAAGTTGGGGTCTGATGATGGGATCTTGGAGAGATCGAGGGATCTCTTCAAATTTTATAGGTTCATGTATGGCGCTTTTGGTAATTTTCATTCATTTACAAGAATTTGCATTCAGAAACTAGGATTTGAGGAAACCAATGATGGAAACAAATCGGGGATCTTGGAGAAATCGGTTGAAGTCGGTTTTTTAAATTTTTAATTTGGTGATTATTAAAATTCTGCGTGTGTTGGACAACGAAATGGTAGGTTAGTATAGGTACACGTAATATCCCCTCTATTAGGGGAAGCAGGGGTAATACCGGTCACTGGGTAATGGCAGTCACCACAATAACTAGATAAAACTACTGCGTATAATGGCGGTGTGTGAGAGGAAGGGCGCGGGGAGTGACGCTTGAGCAAGTGGCGACCGGTCCTAGCAGTCCGGCCGACCGGCCTAAACATGTGAGAGTGACAGTTGTGTAATTGTTTGGAGCTTCTTCGATCTTATTTTTCGCTGGATTATTTTATCGGTAAGTTCAAATTTGACTTATTTTCCTGTTATGTTTCTCGTTATTCTTATTATAATACTAATAAAGTTATAGGCAAGGTTGTTATTGTTGCATATTTCACGTGTAAAATTTAATTTTTTTTATTTAATACGAAACGGCCGTTTGGGGTAATAACGCTCAGATGAACACCATTATCCCCGAGTGAACGCCATTGACCACTTATATTATTTCTGCCAAGAAATCGTCGTACTTAGAAAGCAGTTTTAGAAGAAAAAGAAAATCGAAAAAATACCAAAAAAATACATCAGAAGGACAAAATAAACAAAAAGATAGGGTTTAAACAAGAGGTCTTAGCAACAAAACACAACATTCTTACATATCAGCAGCAACGGTTTTGAAAAATAAGAACAGCAATAAAAAAGTTAAGAATAATAAAAATTAAAAAGCACCCAAAGGAAAGAAAGTCGTTAGAAAAGGATACGGACGTAAAGTTTTACAAGAAAGTACATCAGAGTCTGATATTGAACCAAATTCCGATATTTGCAACGACAACAGTAATGATGAAATGGATGATGAAGGTAACATAAAATGTGCAATATATGCAAGGAATTTGGGCGGAATAATGAGATATGGTACCGCTGTACCGTATGCGGACTATGGAGCCACGCTATGTGCTCGGGGTGGGATTCAGCAGACGGGTACATATGCGATATCTGTTCCTAAATTTATATTCATGTTTATATGTTGATTATATTAATAAAACCCTTGTTATCATGTATAACTTATACATCACTATGATAAGCATTGCTGAATTAGTTGTTAAGAGGGTTGATCTCTAACTGTTGATTAAAGAAAATTGATCTCAATTATATTATTTCGGCCAATGTCGGTTTGAGCGTCATAACCCCATTGCCCGAACGGCATTACCCATAGCCGAGGGTAATGCCGTTAAAAAATATTTTTATTTAAAGTTTTTATTTCTCCTTACCTGAAAAATGTTACATTTTTTTGTGTTTTGTTTTTAATGACCTATTAGGCCCACTAATGTTATGTTTGATTTTCAGATAATAAATGCTAATATTTATAAAACTATGGGCATTTTCCCTTAAGTGAACGCAATTCCCCCTGCTTCCCCTACATTTAGGCATTTTCAGTTTTAGGGGCAGTCAATTATCGTGAGCGTTACAAACCTGACTGCAATTAATCTTTTTTAAATCTTACGCTAGTAATTGAATGTCCCTAAAAGTGAAAAAAACTCAGAGACATTTAAAAATACATTCTTTTATATTTTTGTCTATTGAAACAAATCATTAATTAATCAAATATTAGGATAATTTACATTTATAGGTATAGAAATGGTTGCTTGGGGAGAAGAATATGCAGGCAGGTAACGGTTCGTCTTGCAAGCTTTTTGACTCAGGGCGGGTTGCACCTACACTTTAACGAGTCGGTCTACTTTACCCAGCTGATTACTATGAAACTTCCCATTAATTTCGTTTTAGATTTAATGACGGCCGACTTAACACTGACAGACAACCCAGTCGCATGGTTTTATGGAACTTTACTTGGTAGATACTAGATTGATGACATAATTCAATATTTTCATCACACTTGCTGACGCTAAGCGCGCCACTGCTTGCATGCAACGTGGGAGTAATAGAAAAGTGAAATTCCCTAGGGAGTAATGGAAATGTCAGTACGTTATTTAATAACATTTTGTCGTAAAACTTATTTTTTTGTCGGCAAGTGTGATGAAAAACATTGTCATGCATCACGGTCGGTAAGCGGAATACTAACTCAAGTCATTAAAAGTCTTCCACCTACGGCGTCGGACTTCTAACACTCTCGTTAGTAATTCCGTACTTACCTCCCTTGATGCACAATGTACTATTTTTCAGTAGATATAATAATACCAGCCAACATGTTTGTGCTATTAATAATTTTACGAGAAGGCCTTACGGTCAGCAAATAATCTTGAGAGGTTTTATTGCCATCGATATACTTAACGAGTTGCTATGAAAATCTCACATCGCAAACACCATAAATTCATAACGTAAGTATGAGATTTTGATAGCGTAATATCAAAGTTATAGTATAAACGTATGATATGAGTAACGATCTTTTTAACCGACTTCAAAATATGAAACTTCATCGCTTCTGAAGTCGCAGTCAATAGAATTTGCGAACAATTTAAACAAACCTTGTGTTCAAAAATGATTTCGGTAGAAATGCGATGAAGTGCATAATTTTTTTCATCACATTTGCTTTCTAAGCGCGCATTGCTTGCATGCATCGCGGGAGTAATACAAAAGAGAAATTCACTTTTCAAAAAAATATACTTTGTTTTATAACTTATTTTTTGTCAGCAAGTTTGAGGAAAAACATTGTGTGCATCACGGTCGGTAAGAGGCATACTAACTAGAGTCATTAAAGCCTACGGCGTTGGGCTTCTAACACCCTCGTTAGTAATACCGTACTTACCTCCCTAGATGCACCATGTACTAATGCAATACAGTCGACTCTCGTTATTTCAAACCTGCGATAATTCGAACCTCTCTATAATTCGAAGTTATCACGAGTTCCCTAGAAGATCTCTTGCTATTTCGAAAAAATTCAATACATTTTAAACACTTGGTAATTCAAACAAAAAAGTAATAGCTACACAACAAAAACACGCGTTAATTCGAACTCGCGGGCGTCAAACATTCGATAATTCAAAGTTATGAGATTAAAGCGGCAAGTACCCCACATTTTAGAAAAGTTGCACGAGCTTTCGTAGTTTTTTTCGTTTCGTAGTTTGCCACTCAGTTAAGTTACTTTTCCGTTGGTTATGTGTACAGATTAACCCCCTTATTCATAAACGTTTGTTAACTTAAGAAGCCGCAAATAATTATTTTGTCCATTTTGCTTTTATGGACACATTGTTAACACCGAAAGGGACAAACAATTATTAGCGACTTGTTAAGTTAACAAACGTTTATGAATAAGGGGGTTAAAGTTTACGTTAGTTATGAGTCCTAGAAAGTATAGATGCTTGACAATTGCTGAAAAGAAGGACTTAATCGAAAAAGTGGAAGTAGGTGGGAAGAAAAGTGAAAAAAATGCATTTAATAAATAACAGTTGATTATTAGTTATTACTTAACACCTCGTACTTTCATTTTTTCTCCCGAATATTTCCGACCATTTGATATTTCAAACTCTCGATAAATCGTAATATTTGGATAGGTCCTTCGAGTTTCGAATTAACGAGAGGCGACTGTACATCTGTATCATAATAAGTATATAAGAGAAGAAATTTATGCCGTTAGTCACGGTGGTCAGCTTCTACGAAGAAAAATCTTACAACTAAACTGATTACACAATCCTGTAATTCGAGGAACTTATAAAAAAGTCTTACTATTGTGTGGAGATCCAAGGCCTTTGCCTAGCAGTGGGACACTTATTATAGTAGGGTGCTTCTTATTTTTGCAATTTTGTAGGGTGTTCGAACCAATAAAGGAGCTCTTTGCTCTCCCCAAGACTACGAGACAAGTGCGAAAAAAATTAAATTCGAAACGAGTGGAGATAAATTATTAGCAAAACCATTTTACGGCAGGTCGAAATCTTCGGAGGGCCATATGTACTGAAAAACGTTGTACGATACACGTGCGGAAACGAAATTCGTAAACTTTATTTTTTTCGCACTTGCATGGTAATTTATTGTGCTTGTAAAATGTGATTGAGCCGAGATCTTATCAAATCTTTACTCCTGGAAATTCAGGGACACAAGGAAGGTGCATAAATAAAAAATATTAATTTTTCAGTTTTTTATTTGAGAATTCGGAAATATGTCTGCTTAATAAGTTTTAGTTATTACAATGAGTACATACTTACGCTTTATAAGACAAATTGTCAGCTATGAATATATTATTATGAATGAATGTAACCGCCATAATATGTCGATATTACCGGAGAGTCCAAAACGAATAGAACATTTATAAAGCATGTTGTATATTTTTAGTTACCTATCCCATTGCAATGATGTTTATCTTATATGTATATTTTTATGGCCTATTTGATAATTAGTCGCTCACAGAGACTACTATTATAATTAAATATTACCTATATAATTTAGGAAATGGCTGGTGCTTACTCTAAATATTAAAAAAAAGTATATGTAGAGACGTTAAGAGTGTAAAGAAGAACATATATACAGGGTGTTCCAAACCTTGACGTCATAATTTTTTTTTAGATTCCTCATGTCATGAGCTAACAGAATATACCCCATGTATGTTAGCCGATTTTTTGTAGTTTTCGAGTTATGAATTTTTGAAAAAATTTTTTTGAGAAATTCTGGCATGAAGAAATTTATTAATAAAAAAAACTATTAGGTTTTTTTAACTAGTTTCTTTTTGTAAAACTATTACTACAAATTAATTATTTACTGATAAAAAAAATTAGCGTCCTCACTTTGATACAAGTAGGATAAAAAATACCAAATTCAAAATTTTACGTTAACAACGCATCAAAATAGTGTAGGTACTGGTTTATAATCACTGAATGTAGGATTTAATGAAACTGATTGGATATTAATTTAAAGTCACTGATTGTAAGAAAATATAGTTTATTATAACACAACTCCACAAGGTCAAATCAGAAGGTAAAATATAACACAAAATAATAATTTACTTAAATGGTGATTCTACTATGTCCCTTGATACTGGGAATTGGGAATGAACCGGGCAAGTCGCTAAGCGGGGGCTAACTGACGCTGCCCGCGCCTCGCGGCCGGCACCTCGATTGCTATGTCAGCATATTGTTCATTACATATGTGTCCCTACAATAGTCCTCCCCAAATTTTTTATACAAAGAAAAAATTTTTAAAAGTTAAATCATAAGTTCTATCAGTATGAATAGCCTAGTATCGCTTCGCTGTCGCTAGTCGTTCAACTTTACTCTACACTGTAACCTTATACTGCAAGCTCTGCGCTTCACGGCGGCCGGCGGGCGATACCAGGAATTCGTGCTGACGGAATAATACACTGTTATTAAATTACTATTATTGTTATTTCATTTAGTTGTTAAGTTATAACATCTCAAAAATACTGAAACGGAATGATAACTTTAAAGTATACATGGTAAAACAAAAATTCACTGAGTTTAATTGAAGTTTCCGTAACTTAACACTACAAACACTATCCCTAAATGTCACTGGCACAAGGAATAAAAATAGAAATTTAATAATGTCTCAAAATTTACACAATCGTAGTAGCTTGGGCTGCTTGGGATGGCAGGGTCTGGACCCGAACCACTGGTTGCGTCATCATACTGGCAGCTCCAATCTCTCTTCGTAACCAATGCCTGGTTTTCTGTACACAAAATCTTCTAATTGCAAACAACAGGCTGACTGCTATCAGGCCTGCTACCACCAACAAAATAATGGATAAAATATTCAACCTTGACTCAACTTGAGTTACGTTGGAAACGATTTCTGCCTTTGCTATTACTTCGTTATTGTTGTTGGCTTCCTTGCTTTGACCGTAGCCCATCTTGTAAGTAAGTACGTAGGTACTGTAAGTACTGTTCAAGTGAAAATATTATACTCGAATGTAATTTTATTAAAAAGACGGATCTTTTAATAAAGAAATAATGATTAAAACTGCAAAAAATTGACATAATTATTTCTTGTGCAATGACTTACAAAACGAATTATATTCTTATATACCTATGCATGTTGTTACACGTGCGCTTTAAATGACCGAAGTACATTACGCAACATCGCATGAGCAACAATGTAAACAATACAAAAATAGAATCATCAATCATCATCATAACGAATGTTATAATAACACGCGAAATAAAACAGATTATTAAAATCTAAAAATACAAGAAAATTTTTGAGTAACCCTTGGTATCCCTACAACGTAAGGTTGAGAGCATCGCGACCTACGGGAACTCTAAATCAAAACGTCAAAAATTCATAACTGAGCATAATTATCGTTACACATGTGCTAGCATTGCTCCAATGCATTCACACAAAAATACAGAATTAACATACTAATTATTACATGTATAATAGCAAAATAAGTAAAACTAATAATTAGTTCAACAACTGTCGCAATACATGTTTTTGCTAAAATGCGATTACTCACAGCTTAAATGATCGTGGTCATTAAACCAGTATAACCTGACCTGTTACTATTCCTCTTCAAAACGAACAGGTCTACGAACAATTCGTCCACTTCTCGTTGTTTTTATGTTAGGCTGTACATCTACAGTATTGGGTCTCAAATTAGTCTGACTGTCAGTTATATCAGTAGGAATTTGGTCTGATTCTAAATTGCCTGAATCTTCTAACAAATATGCTGGTTTTAGTCGATCGATTGAAATGTTAACTACACGTCCTGGAAACTTGATTTTGAAAACTTTTTCATAACGTTTTAAAACTTTAAATGGACCATCATATGGAGATTTCAACGGTCGTCTAACTGTATCGTCTCGGACAAATACTTGTGTACACGTCTTCAAATCGGGATGAACAAAAAATGTCTTTGTATTACTATGAGACTTTAAAGCGGGTTTATACTTACCTATTGTTCGACGTTTATTTGTTTGTTATTTTCTCAACTAAACTATCATCGGCACCCGACTCTGTCTCCCTAGAATCATAAAAATCACCTGGAAGACGTAGGCTTCTACCAAACGTCATCTCGGCAGCACTGACGCCAGTGTCGCTTCTCAGCGCTGCACGAAGACCCAGTAAAACTGATGACAACTGGTCTATCCACGAGTTATCTTGTAAGGTTGCTTTTAAAGCAGTTTTCACCACTTTATTAAACCTCTCTACCATCCCATTGCTCTGTGGGTGATAAGGTGAAGACCTTGACCTCTGAATTCCTAGAATCTTTAACAAATTACCAAACAAACTACTCTCGAACTGTCTGCCTTGGTCACTGGTCAACTTCACTGGACAACCGTACCTGCTTATCCAACCGTCATAGATGACTTTGGCCACGTTCTCCGCAGTTATTTCTTTAACGGGAAATGCTTCGGGCCATCGTGTTTTCCGGTCTACGATCGTAACACAGTACCTGTATCCTTCAGCAGTGGTTGGTAGCGGTCCTATTATGTCCACATTCACGTGCTCGAATCTGTTGACATTCTGATATTCATTTAACTCAGACCTGGTGTGTCTAGTTACCTTAGCTCGTTGACACTGCAAACAACATTCCGCCCATAAGCCTGCATCTCGATTCATCCCTGGCCAAAAAAATCTGTTTGCTAACATCTTCCTGGTGGTCCTTATACCTGGATGACTTAAACCATGCACTGAATCGAAAGCAGCTTTCCTAAAGGCAACGGGCAAATAAGGTCTAATATTGCTATTATTTATTTCGCAATAGATTGCCTTATTTCCTGTAGGTAAGTGAACTTTTCTGAAACGTGATCCGTTGTTTGTGTTCGCTACTTCATTGGAAACGAACTCGTCACGTTCCTGCGCGTCAGCAAGTGCCTCGTAATCTAACGCTGTGGGACAAGTTACCGTTTCAACTCGCGATAAACAATCTGCCGGGATGTTATTTTTTCCTTCTACATACCTAATGTCCGTTGAAAATTCACTTATAAATAACAACTGCCTTGTCCTACGTGGTGTTTCCTTGTTGTTATCTCCGTTCTTGAATGCGTAGGTTAGAGGTTTATGGTCTGTAAAGATGATTAAAGGCTGTCCCTCGAACATCTTTCTGAAATAACGAACTCCGAGAAATATACCTAATAGTTCTCTGTCGTAGGTACTATACTTCTGCTGAGCGCTTGTTAACTTTTTCGAAAAATACCCTAGGGGTTTCCAAGAGCCTTTTACCTGAACCTGAAGTACTGCGCCTACTGCGTAGTCTGATGCGTCTGACATCAGTGCTATGGGTGCATTGACGTGAGGATGAGACAATGTAGCCGCGTTTTTTAAGCCTTGCTTACATTTCTCAAATGCCTCCAACGATTCTGCTGTCCACTCAATCTTCGTCTTATCCCGTTTTTTACTATTGTGTAGGTATTCGTTGAGCTTCGCCTGGTATGATGCTGCACCTGGTAAATGAGCACGATAAAAATTTATCATACCTAGGAAACGACGCAAGTCTTGCACTGTCTCAGGCCTCGGAAAATCTGTTATCGCCTGCACCTTTTCTGGCAATGGTCGTGTGCCCTCCGAAGATACCTCGAACCCTAGGAAATTCAGCTTCGACTTACCAAAACAGCACTTTGGTACGTTTATCGTTATTCCAAAACGATTTAACCTCTCGAACACAGCCTGCAGGTGTCGCTCGTGTTCTTGCTCGGACTCACTGGCTATAAGAATATCATCAATGTATACAAAAATAAAATCTAAATTTTGGAAAACTGTGGTGTCCATAAACCTTTGAAACGTCTGCGCTGCATTTTTTAGACCGAAACCCATCTTTGGAAATTCCCATAGTCCAAAAGGTGTAATTATGGCAGTTTTTTCTATGTCTTGCTCTGCCACTGGAATGAAATGATATGCTCTATTGATATCTAATGTCGAAAATACTTTTTTTTTTGTTAGAATATACGTAAAATCCTGTATGCGCGGAATTGGATATCTATCGTCCTTCGTGACCTCATTTAATCGTCTATAGTCTCCACATGGGCGAAGTTCGCCGTTCTTTTTAGGAACAACGTGCAATGGACTTGCCCAAGGGCTCTTAGAAGGCCTGCAGATACCCATTTCCTGCATCAGTCTAAACTCTTTTTTAACAATTTTGTACCGATCCGGAGGAAGTGGTCGAGCTCTCGAAAATATCGGTGGACCTGTAGTCTCTATATGATGTTCCACCCCATGACTAGGCGGTTCTCTGAAATTAACAGGTTTAGTAATATCGGGATATTTACCTAGTAAGTCACGAAAAGGATGATTTATATCTACAACTCTGATAGATGGATTTAAGCAATGTTCCATTGCTCCTATTACACTTAAGCTTGTCAACCTATCTATCAGTCTTTTAGATAGTAAATCGACCAAAAGTCCGTAGTGTACTAAAAAATCTGCACCTATTATTGGTTGTTTCACATCGGCAATAACAAATGTCCACTTAAATACTCTTCTTAATTTCAAATTTAGTTCTAAAGTCTTTACACCGTAAGTTTTTATTTCCGTACCGTTAGCTGCAAAAAGGTTACACACACTTTCACTCACTGCTAGCCTATTCCTAACCGGTATCACGCTAATGTCAGCTCCCGTATCTATCAGAAAACGTAAACCACTGTTGGAGTCTGTGATACACAGGCGGTGTGATGGTGGAGCGGTACAAGTTTCCGCCTGCTCTTGTACCTCTGCTAGTTTCCCGAACTCTCGGTTTTCCACGAACATGGCGGTACGCATCGGTGCGCCTTTTCCTTGTACCGGTAATGATATGTACATAGCCAATCTGGGCTATCAGGCGTTCTTCTGGTGCCACTCCTTCCTCGCGATGATGAACGGTGTCGCGTGCTATTCCTAGAGATTGATCTTCCTCTCTGCCTGTTTCGGAACCGATCCGACCGTCTAGACTGACCTTCCAGACTGCACAACCTACCGTCGAGCTTCTCCAAGGCCGCCAATACCGCAGCCAATTCCGGACTGGATGTTATTCCGCCCCGTGAGGTCGACGACTTCACCTCCGCCACATGAGGAGTTGGTCTCACCGCTTCCAGCACCTTATCCGCAATTGCAGCTAGGCTGTCCAAGTTCTGCGTGTCAGCAACGGCAACTGCTGCTCTTGCCGTTTGGGGTAAATGATTCTGCCATAGTATGCATAGTGTCTGATCCGGAACATTGCCTCTGGCCAAATCTCTCATCCTTCTAAGCAGATGCGATGGTTTCTGTTCTCCCAGCTCCATATCGCTGAGCAGTTTTTGAAGCTGAGCCTTCGCAGAGTCCTCATAAATCTCTAGCAGCTTTTCTTTAAGGGCAACATATCTCCCTGTCGCTGGTGGGTTTAGCAGTAAGTCGGTAATCTGTCCTATCGCGCTCTTTGTTAGTTTCCCAAGTACAAGGTCGTACCTCGCCTGATCCTTGAGATGCTGTGGGTTTAGTATGGCCTCTACTTGCAGGAACCAATGCCTGGGCTGATCCGCCCAGAACTCTGGCAACCTTGATGCCACGGTGACTGCAGCAAGGTCCAGCTGCCCATTGGTGTGCTCCTCTCTCGCTGCAGCCGACGCATCCGCCAACGGCCGGCGTTCGCGCGCCCCGGCGGCGGCCGCGTCAGCTTCACCGTCTGACATTTTCAAATGTCTTTTTAAAGTCCTCCCCCGGTTCACTCCCGCAATTTGAGTTGCCCCCAAACACAGAAACTACAACCGTAAAAAGAAACCAAATTGTTCGAAGGAAATAAATGTCTATTTATAGCCGAATATTAACACACTGAACGTCTATAGTCACTATTGTTCTTTTGTCGGGGTCACCACTTGTAGGTACTGGTTTATAATCACTGAATGTAGGATTTAATGAAACTGATTGGATATTAATTTAAAGTCACTGATTGTAAGAAAATATAGTTTATTATAACACAACTCCACAAGGTCAAATCAGAAGGTAAAATATAACACAAAATAATAATTTACTTAAATGGTGATTCTACTATGTCCCTTGATACTGGGAATTGGGAATGAACCGGGCAAGTCGCTAAGCGGGGGCTAACTGACGCTGCCCGCGCCTCGCGGCCGGCACCTCGATTGCTATGTCAGCATATTGTTCATTACATATGTGTCCCTACAATAGCATTAATGTACGTAAATAAAAAAAAATATATCCCAACAATTTTTGGTAATCGAAGGACTGCCCTAGACCTTAAAAGGAAAAAAAAAGTGATACTTAATTATGAGGATTTTTCGGAGTAGTCGGTCAAATAAACTTAAAAAAGCTTAAAATTTTAAAGTAGTAAAAAATTACTTGAATAACTACACAAATTGAGTATTCGTGGTAGTTTCTGTTTTTGTTTATTGATAAGAACAACAAAACAGACGAAATTTTACATAATTTTTAAATAAAAAATTTAGAAGCTTTTTTTTAAGTTTATTTGACCGACTACTCCGAAATATCCTCATCATTAAGTATCACATTTTTTTTTGCTTTTACGAAGGCTCAAGGCCTAGGGCGGGCTTTAGAATACGAAAATTCCTTGGGATATGTTTTATTTTTTTATTTACGTACATTCATGCTATTTTGATGCGTTTTTAGCGTAAAATTTTGAATTTGGTATTTTTTTATCCTACTTGTATCAAAGTGAGGACGCTAATTTTTTTGTCAGTCATTGCTTTATTTGTAGTAATACTTATACAAAACGAAACTAGTTAAAAAACCCAATAGTTTTTTTTTATTAATAAATTTCTTCATTCCAGAATTTCTCAAAAAAAAAAATCAAAAATGTATAACTCGAAAACTACAAAAAATCGGCTAACATACATGGGATATATTCTGATAGTTCATGACGTGAGGAATCTAAAAAAAAATTTTTTGACGTCAAGGTTTGGATTTGGACCATCCTGTATATCATATTACAACTGATCAAATATATAGCAATAAATAATGGTATAGGTATAGGCAAATAATGGTATAGATAACCGACTACAATAGTACATTACTACCGAGGCCGGGAAGTGACTGGTTGCCGGGCGAATATATGTAGATAGTATTCGGACGGCAACCCGTCACTTCATGGCCGAGGTATGTATAATGCTTTTCTCAAACATGCAATGAAATGAAACAAAAAAATGTATCTTCTTTCTAAGAAATTAGAAGTCAGCTACATAACTAAGTCTTTGAAACACAACAAAAGTCAAATACGACACCGACACCTCATTTTTTTTTTAAATTGACCTGTTTGAAAGTTTCAAATTTTTACTTTTAAAAAGCGGTTTAGACGACGCGGTCGGTTGGGTTCAATTAATCGCATGCGGTGATCGGGGCCGACCGACGGATCGCGCCGTATAATACTGCTTTTTAAATATTATTTTGAGTAGTTATTGTACATTTATTTTAAATGATATAATTTAAATGCCTAATTATAACTGCAAAAATTTGCCAATCATTTTTTTTTAATACTAATATTACTTACAGATAATTATTGGCTAAAAGCCAAGATGCCAGGTCACAACCCTATGTCAAATGAAAATTAAAAAAAGAGGTACTTGCCGGCCTAGGCCGGCAACGAGGTACTTCCCGGCCACTTTTTAGGCACGTAACTACAACATTTCATTGCATGTTTGAGAAAAGACTATTTTTAACTGCACATTTTTATTTTGTTGTAGTTTTTTAAAATTTTCCAAATTTGAACTTTTTTACATTTCTTCTACTCAGAACCACAAGCTCTTTCGATCCTGATAGAAATAAGAAAGTGTCCCAAAAAAAATCCATTGAGTTACTATTTTTCATACACTTTCTTCGACCGTAACTCAGTGGAAGACAAAAAATTATGGAATTCTCGGGACACTTTTTTCTGCTAATGAGGATCGAAAGAGCTCGCGGTTCTGAGTAGAAAAAATATGAAAATTTGAAAAAACTACAACAAAATAAAAATCCGCCCATATATGTCTTATCGATATAGCACACAAAGGGATACTATAGAAAGTACCTAATCATAATACAAGAACAAATCCGACCTACAAATTGAAGCTTATGAACACCAGGTTCGTATGCAATGCAGATGCACAGCACAGTATGCGTGCACACGCATAATTTGGCATGAAATAAAGTCAGTTGCGTGCCGGTAACGTAAACCATTGGATCCATTTAGGGACACCCAATTAGCGTGAGATTAATAAAACATTACTATAGAGGCCGGGATGAAAGGGGTTGCCGGCTGAAGACATATAGCGAGGCCGAGCGAAGCGAAGCCGGATAGGTCTGAGGCGGGCAACCCCATATTTCCGGTCGAGGTATGTATAGTGCTTTTCTCAAACATGCAATGAAATAAACAACAAAACATCAATTTTATTGCATAGTGGCAGACTGTCATGATGCCTGTGCCACTATGTGGAATGGAATTAATAAAGAGCACTTTTCCGGCCTAGGCCTTCAAAATTTGTATTAAATTCCATTAACGACTTCTTGTTCTAGTCGCACCTGAAACATAGCCTATTATAATAGTAGCCTATTATAAGGAACATAATAATAATATTTCATTGCATGGTTGAGAAAAAAACCTTAATTGCAATTAAAGAACAATATCTTTAGGAATCTAAACTTGATCAGCGATTTTATATTATAATATCGCTGTTTGTTAAATTAACACCAAAACGGAGTTCTTATTGAAATTTAGTACTTAATTGTCGTATGGTGATGATGATGATGATGATGATGATGATGATGTCGTTACAAACCTGACTGCGATTAAGCTTTTTTGATCTGACGCTAATTGATTGTGACTCTAAGTGAGAAAGCTCTTATGGGACATAAAGGTAAAACTTGGAAAACTGTTTTAAATATTCGAATTTAACCCTTAAATGCATGACCTTGACAAAGATTTATTCAAATTTGAATTCTGAGTTGCTGTCAATAGAGTCAAGAATACATGATGCATATACAGGGTGTTTTTTTTTCGACCGTTCAAATTCTACGTAGTCAATGTGTAGGTCATACTCACCAACTTTTACTATGGGGACAACGTCGAAATCGCGATAAAAAATCAGCTGTTTCATACAAATTGGCGGCATTACGCCGGCCGAAATGTATGAAACAGCTGATTTTTTTTTCGCGATTTCCACTTTGTCCCCATAGTAAAAGTTGGTCAGTATGACCTACACATTCACTACGTAGAATTTGAACGGTCGAAAAAAAAACACCCTGTATGCATCACTATGCATTTAAGGGTTAAACCTTATGACTTTCACATAAAGCATGTACCCATGGCGTATGCTATTTCAGCGTCGAGCACTAGTACTGGGGCCCGTTTCTCGAACGCTTGTAACTTGTAATACAAGTGGAAGTCTCTTTTTAACACTATTAATTCGATAAGGACTTCCGCTTGTATTACAAGTTACAAGCTTTCGAGAAATAGGCCCCTGGTGCATTCCACGAGTATGTCGAGTACGTGACGCCGTTTTTTGCATACTTCTAAGAAGTAGGGAATAACATTTTCGGTGATTCTTAATTTTATATTTTGGTGGTTGCATAGACAGAGATTTTTCACACTTTCCATGTATTTATAAGGTAGCTATCATACTCGTAGTCGTCACGTACCCGACAAAGTAGTCTTCTCGTGGAATGCACCTACTTCTTCCTTGCTTAGTAATCTTACTATAGAGTCAATTAATCACATTAAGTAGTTTATATTATACCATATGAAGGGTTCACGGAAAGAGCCTCTAGTCACTCTAGTCAATTCAAATTACAGAAGGAAAAACCACCTTACTCTTAACACAATAAGGTGTGAATTTTCCCTGATTTTTTAGGCACTGGACATGTTTTTACCGTGGACCCTTCATATATGCCACATGCATGTGTTTACTCTACATATTGAGAGCGTATTTATTTACTGTATAGAATGAACACACTGTATGAATATACAGGGTGTTTGGATAGCGGTGTCGGAGCTTTTAAGGGCTTAAACTATAATCAATTTCATCGATAAATTACCATACAATTTTTTTTTTGTGCCAACGATAATTAAATGGCGGCCATTTTAAAATTTCAAACAGACGAATACGGGCGCACGTGATATTTCTGGAATTATACGTTTGTTATCGGTCCTATCCCTGCAAAAAAAATCTCGTTAGAGAGCTCATTAGATAAGCAAACTAGTTAAGCTAATCATTTGACTCAACTATTTGAACAAAAAGGCTAAAAAAATTTTTTTTTATTAAAACTAGTAAAAAATTCACCTTAATTTTTCAATTAATTAAATTTTGCATGAAAACTAGGTCGCTAAGGTAGGTTTTTGGTGTTGTTATTTGTTAGTACAGGATGTTAGCTAAAATACAACACCATAATTACAGTTATACCTTAAGGCCATATTCTTTGACCTCCCAACGCTAGTTTTAAGCGTCATCCAACCTCCGCCAATACCCGTGACAGTCGCCGTCAATGATGATGTGATACTGTAATACTCATAGTGAAAATATTTACAGTACTACAACTATGTGACTAGTGTGAATCGAAACGTCATAGTGTAACATAATAATAATATAAGTGATTAATTTATAATCTGGCAAGCTCTAGCAAGCCATGTGTAGACGGTAAATTTAGAAAATACACAGATGCGAGACTGTCCCATTAATATTTAATACGAAACTCGTTAGAGATCCGCAGTCCTATAATGCGTATCAGCGTACAATTTCATAAAAAATGATGCAAACATGCTGATTTTCAAAATTTTTGCAATAAGGACTGTCCACAAAAAAAGTATATAATAGGCATGATGACTGGTAAGTCAAATCAGCATCTTTTAACGAACTGTCAAAACGATCACCACTATGGAATTATATATATGAAATACTTAAAAGTGACGTCACGTTTGAGTACTGCCAAATGTCCTACTCTTTTAAGTTCTTTTCAATTTATTAAATAGAAGTTCTGTACAAAAATTACTGCAATCTACATCTTAGTAATAATTTCTTCGTGTATTATGTCGTGCATAATGTTAAATAATTTATTTGAACTACAGTCATCATCCCTATTATACACGATGATCAGGGGTCGAACTAATTATGCAAATGACGCAAAAATAACGTACCTAATTTTGAATATAGGATAATGCTTTTATTTAAGCTTCCGTGCTGCATATATCACAAAGTAATATAATAATCGCGAGTAAATCCATTACATTTATACAGGATGAAAGATGTATTGATTGTATTTTGTAGTTGCACCCAGGGTATACTAATATACTTGCTGCTATCATAAAATTTGTGAGGCCTATATTAAAGGGTGTATCATAAATTATATTTTACTTAGCCATATTTCTTTATATTACATTTTTATATAAAAACATACATGTGTCTAATTACTGCTTTAATAAGGTACACATTTCATCCTAGAAACTCGAAGTAAGGCATAAAAAATATTTCGGACAAGTAAAGAAAATTTATTAGAAGAAAATTTGCGTTTTGCGAAAAAGACGACATAACACACAAAAACATCGTACTTTGAAAGACATGCTTTCATGTGCTTCGTAATGTCAAACATTTAGCTGTGTATTTGACTTTGACATCTAATATAACTGTCATGGAGCATTTATATCCACCTGTTTTAACTATGGATCAAGCCCATGGTGTTTCATTAAGGCTTTTATGTATGGCTGATTTTTATAGCTGCTTCGCTGTTCTCGCACGCATAAGAAAGTGAATGGCATCTAAAACGTTGTGTAAAAATCCGATTTTATGTAAAACATAAAATCCACCACATTTTATTTGTTTACGCCTGATTGGGGAATCATGAAGACTCCGTTTAGATAATATACTCGGGCAGCATCTTGACCTATTGCTTCTTAAAATAGTACCATGGAGTCGCTGAAATAGTCTTACATTCAGCTGTATAGGTTTGTCCGCAAAACGTTTGATAGGCAATATTTATAGCACGATAAAGCCTTGGAAAGTAGCCATACATTACATACACTCAGAACATAGAAACGCAAAATAATACATATTTCAATAGTTAGACCAGGTCAAACTTGTATTTATAATAAACGATACAGTCTTTAATACTATTTGCGTTTTCTTTGGTTCTATATTTCTGATATATTGTGTTATCTCCAAAATGCATTTTTTTTTATGTTGGCACAAAAGTGACTCCACTCCACCTGATCGTAAGTGAAAAGTAGAGCCCAAATCGCGGCGGCAACGAACAGGAGACAATCAGACAATTTGAATGTTGGTCCTATGTTTAGTATGTTTTGATCACAGCATGTTTTTGTCACGTATCTCCAAAAAGGGTAAATAATAACAATATTCACGTAAATTCGACATTCAATTGTGTATTTTAAAAGATTAGTAAAAGAATGACATTATATACTCAACTTACTTATTTCAAATGACACTTTCGTTTAATTAAAGAGGTAAATAATAAGTGGCAATTTTAGTAAAAATATTTTTTGAAAACATTCTATAGGTGATTTAACGTCATCCACATTATTAGTACGATCACTGTACATGGTCAAATTTATCTGTGTTATACAGGGTTACTTTTTCACCGTTACAATAAATATGTACCATATCATTGGTATAGATAATAGATCACATTTATCAAATAAAATTTTCATTTTTTTAAATTGTTTATTAATTTACCCTTTATGCAAATGTAACATAATGGGCGCCATTCCCTGTAGCAACTTTAGTCATTCGCATATTTTTCCATTCAATTTTTTTATGAAAAGCTTATTTTTCAGTACAGATGGTGCATTTTCGCTAGTGCTAGAAGTGGTTCATTTTATGTCAGGTCGAAATCTTCGGAGGGCCATATGTACTGAAAAACGTACGATACACGTGCGGAAACGACATTCGTAACTCGTGTCGATTTAAAGCACTCCCTTCGGTCGTGCTTTAATTTATCTCCACTCCTTTAAAACTTTTTTTTTTTCGCACTTGAATCGAAATTTACTATTCTCGGTATGTTTTGTAACAATTCGCATTATTTTCCATAATCTTTTTTAATTGATAGTATATTATTAGTATTATTTTATTGATACTCATGTCTGCCTGCGACCACGGGTGTAACGTCATGCCCGGAACGTCAGGATATAGGACTCGTTCGTATTTAAAATATGAGTGATAATCGTGAAAGTTTAAATCAATATAGTGCGACTGCTTGCAAAACATTTCATAAAATAATTCGAATTCCAAAATAAATTGTGTTTTAAAAAAATTATTGGATGATAACGAACTATTATGGACATAAAATCCTATTTTTAATAGATACGAGTAGGTACCATTCTTAATTATTTCACTATTTTCGTCATGTCAAAATGTGTCATGGTCTTATCAACAGTAGTCATCCTACTGTTTTATCTATACTGTGTAATATGTTTGTTATTGTTTTGGTTTAATATATTGAATAACATAATTCTATTAATTTAGTCACTCACCACTTATGTTTATTCAGTCTCCGAAGCCCCAGTGACGATAACTTTTTTTTATGTGTTATCACACCAATCTTAAAGATAGTTTGGTTAACGACAGCGGTGCGCAAAATTGACGTACGTCCTCCCTCCAACAGGTCCCGATTGGGACTGAAAGATGACAGCAGGAGCGATCCGGGAGAATAATTTCACATATTTTGTATGATGAAATATAATTCTTCCAATATTAATGATTTCTTCTCGTTAATCTAAGACACAGACTTTGACGTTTCTTCTGATATATTTTTTTCTTGGTAAAGTTCTGTAGTTTCTTGGCAAAATGAGTTTTCATGCAGAGATTAGACCTATGTTTGGGATCGTTTTTTATAGGGCGAAGTTTGTTTAAATACCTAATACTAATCAATGCGGGATAGATCAAGTTCTCAAATGTAACATATATAAGTTTTACTTCATAAGGAAGTAGTATTATTAAGAAAACTGAAAAAAACAAACGGGAATTCTACGCTTACCTCGCCTTAAGTACTTTAGGAATTACAAGTGCTCAAACATGCAGTGGATGGATAGAAGGCGGCCACTTCACTAGTCAGTACACTGCTGACATTCATTTGTTTATGGATTTAGCATCGGGAACGCTAAATGCAGCTGTTTTGGTGTATGTTTGAGCACTTGTAATTCCTAAAGTTCTTAAGGTATAACTGTAATTATGGTGTTATTTTTTAGCTAACATACTGTACTAATAAATAACAACACCAAAAACCTATCTTAACGACCTAGTTTTCATTCAAAATTAAATTAATTGAAAAATTAAGGTGATTTTTTTACTATTTTTAATTAAAAAATTTTTTTTTAGCCTTGTTGTTCAAATAGTTGAGTCAAATGATTAGCTTAATTAGTTTGCTTATCTAATGAGCTCTCTAACGAGATTTTTTTTGCAGGGATAGGACCGATAAGAAACGTATAATTCCAGAAATATCACGTGCGCCCGTATTCATCTGTTTGAAACTTTAAAATGGCCGCCATTTAATTATCGTTGGCACAAAAAAAAAATTGTGTGGTAATTTATCGATAAAATTGATTGTAGTTTAAGCCCTTAAAAGCTCCGACACCGCTAACCAAACACCCTGTATTATACACAGAATACATTGTCCCACTTCGCTACCTAAACTCGATAGGTATATGTACCCTGCTCACCTCTCTTTCGTTCAGTCAATTTTAGAAATTCTCCTCTTCAATATTCAAAATACAGTAAAGAATGTATACTTACACAATGTGCCAAAACTTCGGCAAATATAAACATGAAGTAGGTAAAAAATCTATTCATTTAATAGATAAGTACATTACAAACTGTTTATTCTGTTATCTTTTCTTTTTCGTCTGTAAGATTCGATTCTAGTTCTAAATTATCTTTAACTGTATTTAGTTTTTCCTCTGCTTCCATAACGTCGCTATCCGGTTTGTTGTCTATGATTGTGTCAGGTCTTTCTTCAGCTTCCATCTGTTCACTATCTTTGGCTCCATTCTCCGTTTTTGGACTTTGAAGTACATTTTCTTTGGGCTCAGTCTGAAATTGATGATAATGTAGTTATAAGTATAAGATTTCTAAGTAAAACAGATCCCAGATAGATCTGCAGGCCTAGCAAAGATGGCATTCTGCAATCGTATACGATAAGCGATAAGTCATGTGACCTAAATAATGTATGAAAATGGTCACGTGACTTTTCGTTCGAATCTCTTTCTCATACATTGATTACTTATCGCTTATAGTATACGATTGCAAAATCACATCTTGGCCAGGCTTGCAGACGTAAATCCTGAGTTGAGTATCATGGACAAGGAGCGGAATTTGCATGGCGAAAATAACTGGCAAGAGGTATTGACCAAGCTATTTTATCGACTTATCGATGTTTCGAAATAGCCCATTACTAACTAAAAGATAATTTTTTAGTACAGATGGTGTACTTTTTAGGTTCTAGTGCGAGAAGTGGGTCATTTTACGTCAGGTCCAAAACTTCGGAGGGCCATCTGTACTAAAAAACGTCGTAACGAGACACGTGCAAAAACGTGAAATTCGTAACTCGTGTCGATTTAAAACACTCCCTATCGGTCGTGTTTTAAAACATCGCCACTCGTTTCGAATTTCACGTTTTTCGCATTTGTGTCGTAATGAGCATTTGACCTCTTTTATGAGTAACTTGCATTTCGATATTAAAATAAATCATGTCAGGCGTCAACACTTTTATATTGACATCGCAAGTATACCCTCAGGGGCATATCGCGGCAAAACTTATTCAACCTCGTATCTGCAACCCTACATTGTTAGAAAAAACATCCGTATTTAGGTACAGTGAAAGGAAGGTGACATTTTCATGAACTGACTTTGACTTATCCGACGTTGAATAAGTGAGCAGCGATATTTAAAAACAGCTTGTCACTGGTAATACAAGCGGAACTCTTTATCTAATTAATGGTGTTAAAAAGAGACTTCCATTTATAGTTTGTTCCGAATGTGAAGACATGTAAGATGTATGGGCATGTCTTGCTGTCAGCCTTCACTTTGTGCGGGGTCTATACTTCTTTACTTCGTTTTTTTTTTTCATTAATTATTTACATAATTTTATTCTTACTAGTTTTTTCTGTATTGTATAAATAATTTACAAATTGTTAAACATTAGCTAGCAACTTATTTATCAATAGCGAAATTTAATAAAAAGTCACATTACAAGATCGCTTATCTTCTTTCTAATGCTAAAAAAATACTATAGCTACTACAATTTTCTTTTTCCTACAATAACATGTAATTACATCCCAATGTACAAGTTTTTGTTCAAAGTTACAATACGTAATGAAAATGTATTTATTTATCTGGCTGAAATTTACCTCTGTACTGCCACTGGTATCCATAGAGCAGCTAGATCTTCTCCCTCTGTTCTTCTTCTTGTCCATTTTCGTCTCAAATGTTTGAATGAACTGAGCTTGGTTCTCATAACCAACTGGCTTTGCACTTAGGAACTGAGGATGTACGGTAATTTCTAAAAAACAAATGTTATGATAAGTTAGCGTTACTAGCACATGTAATACCTAGTTGCTAGTGTGTAATATAAACACAAGCAACTAGGCAAGTCCTACATTTCACACAAAATATAATAAAATTAAATTGGTACCCGTTTTGAATACCTCGAAACATATAATATAAATAAAATAAATAAACAAAGCACAAGTATGAAATGTACCTGCCAGAAGACCACTACCTAACTTGGAAATTCGTGAATTACGGGTATTTGTCTGGCCGTTTGTATTGTTTGGCCGTGTGGTGACGGCAGAAAGAATACATTTGTCACCACCCCAACTCCTCCTGCGGGTGTCGTAAGAGTCGACTAAGGGATTGAAGTGTCATTGACCATTATTTGATTAAAGAGAGATGATGGGCAGCAGCGTCATCATAGTGGACACATTACTGCGATCGCCAATCCGCTTGCCCAGTGTGGCGATTATGGGCATTTACCTCCTAATGCGTCTATACGCGAGTACGTAATACAAATGCCAGTCCAAGACAGTTGGCTTACCGCGGACCACGACTGACATGTTGCCTCTCTCTGCCGCTTATAAATTCGTGCATAAGTGTAACAAGGACGCAACAAGTCGTCGTGGTTCGTGGTACGCTCACAGCTTATAAATCGACACCCACCAGATCCCAGCACCTCTTGAACCATATAGGGGAACAACCACCCCACTAAAGGGGTTTCGCCTGAAACGTAGTGCGCCCTCTTGTGGTAGAACAGCAAGCCATCGAGTGTGGGGTTGTTGTCTTCGAATTGAGGATACGTCATCATGAAACTGAAAAACAACATTCTTTATACATCGCATAGTGTACCCACAAGTTATAACATAACATTATGTTATGTGACGGCTATCATAATTTTTTGATATCTTAGTATTGTATAGCATTGATAAAACAGACACAGATATAACATCCAATGAGCAGCATTCTCAAAAAATACTTTTTGTTGAATATTTCACATAAAGCAAGAAGTCAAAAAAGGTGAATTAATTTTTTTACAATTTTGTATTTTATTTTCAGTAAAAAAATTACAACATTGCGAAAAATTTTGCTATAAGTAGGTACATTTAATTTTAAACCGAAATTAATTAAATGAAGTATGTAACAGTAGGTATGTTTATATCTAACATAAACCAGCATGATTTGCCATATCACCCCCAAACTTCTTAATATTCTTGCAAATAAGCAACTTAGGTTCAGAGAACATGAATAAAAACAATAGGTAAAATACATTCGGCTAAATGCTATGCTATAATTTTTATAGGCAACATACTTATTAAACGACTCTGGAGTACAGGGCACCATAGGAAGTAGTTGAAAGATTATTTGGTTGTGCTTGCTTATTGTTGTCAGCTTTGGCAGTTCCATTAGTTGTGATTTTAACCAGTACTGCCGGAATTCTAGCTGTAAATATATAAAGACTGTATTTTAAATCGCCATTGGTAAAACATTCAGTATACCCTATGTGTCAAAGTGTAAAAAATCTTGATGTTTCTTTAAATTATTAAAAATGATCTTAACAAAATATTCTTCTTTATGAACCCTGATGTCTGAAGCTTTGGGTGGTGAAACACCCTGTATAAGATGCAGTATTCTTGTAAGAAATCAAGATTTACCTCTCCATCTGTCATGGGCTGGCTGTTCCATGCCAAGATATCCAGAATGTACATAGTCTTTTTCTTCTCAGCATAAAAGCAGTCCAAGACGCAGCATCGACTTTTCGAATATTCTACAGAATTCCCACCCGGCAGTGCAGATCGGAACTCCATTTTGAAATGCCCGAATTTTGTGTAGGCTCTCGTTTTGCCCTGTAAATTAGAATACATTAATTAATTAATAAATATCTTGGGACATCTTACACAAATCAACCTAGGCCCACGGTAAGCTCAATTAAGGCTTGTGCTTTGTGCTTGTGATACTTGGCGACGATATATATAATAGATAGATACATAATATAGATACTTAAATAAATACATAGACAGCCATGACCAAGGAACAAATATTTGTGATAAATAAATACACAAATAATGCCCTCGCCTCCAGGAACCTCCAGCTTCATAGGCAGGGTCACTACCTTCTGCTTTGCTACGGAGGCTCGATCAGACACTCGTGTTTTGAGAGTCTCACTCTGGAGGCCTGCCAGCACCTGCCCTTCAAAATTAGAGCCTTTTTAAAGGCTTTATAAATTCAATGAATAATTCTTTTTGATTTTAATATTTATCAGGACAATTTGAATTCAAATGATTGTCAGAAGATGTGAAATCAAAATCGTTTATGTCTTTTAATTAAAAAATAATAATTTGTCAACAATGAATTCAATTTATATTATGTTCTTACCTGATTTGCCACAATAAGCATTCGGACACCTTTAGGACAAGGTACCACTAACCAATTCTCGCTGAAGTCAAATGGTTTCTCTATCATCCATTCAGACAACATGAGGACATTGCTGTATGAGGCAGATGTCTTGTTGAAACCGGCAACATATATGCTAGGCCGGTAATGTACCTTTAAGAAAATTTGTTTATAATATCAACCATTATTCATATAATTTAAAACACGGTATTTACTACGTAAATTTGAGTTGTTGAGCGCCCAATATTTTGGCTCTATTGCAATTTTGCATCTACACAGATTACTTGACTGATTTACAGTACCCAGTTTTAAATCATACCTACTAATAATGTAAATGACCATGTTAGCATAATTTTTTTATATTACCCGTGAAAATAATCTTGTTCTTATATCTTCTTCTTCTTGTTCTTGTTATTATAATAAGTCCTCCGGTTTAAAAGGGATGGCAATGTACACAAGCCCCTCCAGAGTTGGTGGCGCCCACGACCAGCTAATTATCATCTTATCAACAACAACAATGTATAACATGCAAAGCACTGAAGGTTTGTTCACTTAGAAGCTTATATGTTGTTGCTGTTGTTGAGTCTCATTTATTTGCTTCTCACTATAACTTCATCATACTGTTATATTTTGGGTATATCAAATGCTTTCAGTCCAAAGTTATGAGCATGGATAACAGCCATATTTATAAAAAATAGTAAAATAGTAATAGTAAAAATATTTATAAAATAATAATAGGAAGTTGCTAAACATGTAGATCCAGTAAAAAGAATAATTATGATCTCCAAGAAAAACCAGAGTTCAAAGTTTTTACAAGATTGCCTAGAACCAATGTAAGATTTTATCAAGATACTTGAGCCTAAGATTATAAAGTCTAAGAAAACCTTATAGGCTAAATTCTTTTGAGAACAGAAAACCAACTGCATTTTTATATTAATAATAAAACTGGAGATTACCCTATTGTAAGGCTTGAAAATATTTCTCTCTTCCACTACATGAACAAGTTCCAATATGCCTCGAAATGCATCAATCTTGTCATTGCGATTTCTAAAACAGAATACAATATTTAGAATCAGTTACAGAAAGTAGTATAAAAAACACTGCTAAGTGTTCAGTATGTCTGTTAGATATTATATTAAATATTATGTAAATTTCAACATTACCACTAATTCAGTTTACGATTCAGATAAAGGAGAGAGAAAGCTATACAAAAAGTGTGGTCAAATTCAAAACCCTGCAAAAATTAAATGGTTACTGCCAATATTGCTTACGTTTTTTGTTGTTCCAGTAATTCCTTACGCCTCTCTTCTTGATTACCCAATCTGCCCCAATTTTTGTATAACGCCTGGTAATCGTTTCTTCCTTGCTCTGTACTTTCTGGAGTAATAATTGTTGATTCCAATTTTTCTAAAACTTCTTCCATGTTGCAGCCGGTACAGTGTCGAAATAACAGTTAGAAGTAAAACCTAGAGTAAATAGTACAGTGGTAAAAATTGAATTAAAGGAACGACAATTTTATGATCACGATTATAGTTTTTCTTGAAATTTTATTAGATTTCTAAATACCTATTGATATTCGCGGTTTACACTGTGTGAAATTAAAATAAAAGCGTGACATTGACAGTGACAGTACTCTAATTTCTTGCAAGGGTTAAAAAAGGCGTATTTTGAATGTACCTATGTAACATTAAATAAATCATTTTTTATTTAGTTTTGCATGAATACGTTTTTAAAACTGTATTTAAGTTAATTATAATAATTCTTCACATTCATAAATTTTAAAAGATAAACCTTATCGGCTCACTCAATAATGTTGCCTAATTATAAATGATTACCCTTAAACTAGGGAGAATATTCTAATATTTTTAAACGTGTACGTCTTATAATGACTGCATTTTTTATAGAGCTCGCGGTACACGTGTAACCCGCCAAATCGGATACCCGTGCTCTTAAGCCCGACGGTACTAAGAACCGGAATTACATGAACCCGCCGGGTACCCGTGTCCGTGTCCAATACACGGATACCGTTTGCACGAAACCGCGTGCTACCCGGGAACCCGGATACTTAAGACCGAAGAACCAAGCCGGATCGAAACAATTTGAGCCAATGCAAATAAGGACTACTATTGAATATAATCTTCAGTTGAACGCGATTAGAGTAAGCTATTTTTTATCAACTGACTTCAAAAATAGCAGGAGGTTCTTACAGAGAATTTTGTTGAGAAGTTGTCTGCACTGCGGCTGTAAAAAAATATGAAACAGTAGGTACACCTAGTCTTTTTTTATGTAAACTACGTTGTACATATATTGTTTTAATAGGCTTGCGTTAGGATACAGATCCAACACGTAGAGCTCCTTTGGAGAAATTTGCTGTGTTTTACACCTGTTGCAACCCATGCACGGTACAGTAATATTATTGTAATAATAGTTTATTTTTTCATTTCATATTAAGAGTTTTACAGCGGGTGATCTACAATCCATGCTAAGCATGGTTCGACATATTTTTGGTCATTTTTAGGGTTCCGTAGCCAAAATGGCAAAAACGGAACCCTTATAGATTCGTCATGTCCGTCTGTCCGTCTGTCACAGCCAATTTACTCGGAAACTATAAATGCTACAGTAACGAAATTTGATAAGAATATGTGTTGTATAAACCGCTACAGGAATGTGATACTAAATTGTAAAAAAAACCATTGGGTGGGGGCCCTCCGTACATGTAACTGAGGGATAGAATTTTTTTTTTAGTTGTACATAAGCGTGTGGGGTATTAATAGAAAGGTCTTTGAAAATGATATGAAGGTTTATACATCACATTTTTATTTAAGCAAATCGTTTTCGAGATATCAGGTCTCAAAGTCTGAAAAATGTGTCCCCCCCCCTCTATTTTTTAAACTACGCGATATAAAATTCTGAAAAAAATATATGTTATGCACATTAATAAACTCTATCAACGATTTTTGATTTGATAAAATTATCTCCTATAGTTTTTGAGGTAGGTTGATTTAACTGTATTTTTTAATAATAAATTGATAATGGTACGGAACCCTTTGCGCGCGAGTCCGACTCGCACTTGGCCGGTTTTTTTTTGTATAATTTTAATTGTTAATTCATTGATTTAGTAATTGATTACTGTATTACAATAAATATGTAATGATATTTCCGGCCACTGCGGGAGATACGCCTATTAGAGTATAATAAATGCGGAAAGTGAAGGTGTTTGGCAGTGAGGCACACCGACAAATCTCACGTGCAATTACTTTCGGAACAAACTCTTTTACGTCACAACTTCATGACTGAGGATCGTGACCACCATAAGTCTCTTTGGTTTAAATTAATGAAAAAAAAATGAAAATGAAAAATGTTTTTTTTAGGTATCTAAAGTTACAGCTTATTATTATTACATAAATAAACTTTTTACCGATACAGGGGATTTCTGATAAGCCTAGGATTAGTGTCCTGAGCCCTAAACTGGGTAAACCTGTCTTATAGGAATCGGGGGAAATAATAATGAAGTGCCATTGAATTGAAAAATTGAATCGTCCCTTGATATGCAAACGATGTTATTACTTGTATTTACAGTGACCGTTTATGCTATGATATTATAAATTATTTTAGTTTATGTCTTTGTAATAGTAGGTACAAATTAACAATCGATTTGTTTATTCTTAACTACTTAACATTTCTGTTTTTTTGTGAGTCTGTGTGTGTGTGTGTGTTTGTATATGTGTTAAATAGAGGCTATATTCTCAAAATGTTAATGTAAAAAAAATGCTGATGTGAAACATATATTATTTAATACTCGCATGCCACTTACTGCGAAGAAGATATGTTTATTAATTTCCAATAATTTTCTCAGACTTATATATCTACGTAATAACTTATGTATTACAAGCTCTGGGAACACAACAGTTAAAAATTTACGCGCATATTATAAACAGGTAAATTTAAAACATGTTATGGCAACACAACAGCGAAGCTGCCTGCCCGAGTTTCCGAGTAAGCCCGAACGTTTTTCTATTGGAAGCCGAAAATAACCGAACGTATGATTAGGTCACGTGGTACTTTTGGAGTCTTCGTGGCGTAGCTTGTTCAGCTGCTCGTCGAAGCGGCTGTCGGACGGTCGCCTCTCAACGAGTCTGCGTACGATGTAGCGGCCATTTTTGTTCTTAGTTCATTACAGTGCGCATATTTTAATGTATTTAGAGGAATATTTAGGCAATTTTCACGATGACTATAATAGTTTTTCTAATAGATACATCAGCCTCTATGAACCAAAGAGCTTATTTGGGCGGACGCCCAACATTGCTCGATGTAGCCAAGGGCGCTGTGGAAACGTTCGTAAAGGTACGTGCAGTGTCATCGACTCGTCAACCGCCTCGTTTTGTGATTTATTTGTTTATCGCGTGATTGCTAAAACTGCATAATTTTACTTCATAGGTACGTCAACGTTCCCCTGAAAGCAGAGGTGACAGGTATATGCTTCTAACTTTCGAAGAGCCACCCGCGAACATCAAGGTTAGTAATAACGAAGTAAACACGTTTTCAAATTATTTTCTTTATCGTGGGCATTAAGGGGCATAGCTGTGCCGGTTTCGCAGCATCCTTAGGTGAATCACAATGGTCTGTAGGCAAGTCCATGTCCATACTTTTGAAGTGCAGATTTTACTGAAATAGACAGAACGACGTAAACAGGACAAGCCGCTGCCGCCACCGTTGCTGCCTCCGCGATAGCGTTCGCGACTGCGCTCTCGTCGCACAATCCTATTGGCCAATACGATACTTGACGAAAATGGCGATATGAGGGGGAAATATGAATTAGTACTTTACTCTTGAGTAATTTACATGGCGCGGTTTTAGTTATATTATCAGTATTGTTACTTTTCTAACAGAGTATTCCTGATTAGTTATATTTTCTGACACATAATCTTATTAGATTACAATAATACTTATCAAGATAATTATGTTGTTATTTACATCAACAAAGTGGGCAAATCAATCCTGAGATTGAAGTAAATAGGAATCACTTATCTTAGTCTGATTTGTAGGATCATAATCAATTACAATATACAAATTTATGACAAATATAGGTATTTCAAGTGACTCATACATAACACTTTTTTTTTTTTACTGGATATGCTCAAACTTACAATTTCTTTTTAAAATTTTTCAGGCTGGATGGAAGGAAAATTTAGCAACTTTTATCAATGAGCTGAAAAACTTGCAATGCCTAGGCTTGACAACAATGGGTGCTGCATTAAAACATGCGTTTGATGTGTTGAACATAAACCGCATGCAGACAGGCATAGACACATATGGACAGGGCAGATGCCCCTTTTACCTCGAGCCTTCAGTAATTGTTGTTATAACTGATGGAGGGAAACTATCAAGCAATGCCGGCATTCAAGAAGAAGTTAGTATATTCCTAATTAATTTATTATCTAACCCTGCTCAGTTTCCATGTATTTGTGTCAGGTAATTAAGTTAAACATAAACAAGTTTGTTTGGCCGTGTGGTGACTGCAGTAAGAATATATTTGTCACCACCCCAACTCCTCCTGCGGGTGTCGTAAGAGTCGACTAAGGGATTGAAGTGTCACTGACCATTATTTGATAAAAGATTGATGATGGGCAGCAGCGTCTACTCGGCATTTGCCTCCTAATGCGTCTATACATATAGTTAATAGGAGAGGCCTACGGCCAGCAGTGGACTATCATAGGCTGATGATGTAACAAGTTTATTTAGAAACTTGAAAACAATCCAAAGATATCAAATATATCATATACTAAGAGATAGACAGTGAATTCATGTTATTGGTACAGTTGGGGACACCCTTCAAATCAAACTTTATTGCACATATTATATTACAAGAAAAATACATAATTTAATTTGCATCCTCTCCATGCACAAAAATCTACTCAATATTAAGATTATTCTAATATTCCAAAATTATTACACATCGGCTAGATATTGTTGTAGTAACAATTTTTGTAAGGTACATTACTTATTGTACTATATGCCAATTTGCTGTATTTATAGAGAAAATCCATCTAGGTTCCATGCTCTATTCCCTTTCAACATCAAGGGTACGGTTTCATCACATAGGAAACAAATTTAAATTAGAAATATTAGATATCTAGAATTAAACAACTGAAGGTGAAAGAGGCACAGGAAGAACCAACAGTGCTATCTATAGGAGTTACAACCAGTGATCGGCACCATTCCTGCCACACTATTTCCTGTCAAAAAAATATACTGACATGACTGATATTTTTTTATTTAATACTATTACACACACTCGAACATATGTTTTGAAACAAAAACATTACATAATTAATAAAGTTTATTTTAAAGTTACTATAGGAACCACACAGTCTGGCAGGAGTGATGCCGATCACTGGTATGACATACCTATTCTGATACAATAATCTTCATAGTATCAAGTCAGGTTCATACATAGGGATTGATCACCTTTTTTGTCACTTGTTGGTATGGTCACATTCTCCTGGTTTACAATCACTTGATTTTTTGACAGTTTTTTGATCTTTCCATGATGGGTTCAGTAAGTACTACAGTAATGAAATTGGTTATGTTTCGTATAAACCGCTATAAAATTATGATACTAGGTAAAAAAAAAATTGTAGCCTCCAGGTAATAGATATTTTTTCGGTGTATGTACTTTTAAGCATGTAGGGTATCAATAAAAAGGTCTTTTATAATGATATAAAGGTTTCAGGAAGACATTTTCTTTAAGTGTAACGTTTTATATTCACTCTCAAAACCGTAAAAGGTGTATCGCTCCCTTTATTTTATAAAATAAGGGGTATACAAATTCTGAAAAAATGGAGGTGATGCATACTGAAAAAATGGAGGTGATAATATGTCAGAGTCAAAAACTATAAGAGATACTTTGATCACATCTAAAATCGCCGAAAGAGTTTATTAATAATATTAATAAACTCTTTCGGCGATTTTAGATGTGATCAAAGTATCTCTTATAGTTTTTGAGATAGGTTGATATTACTGTAATTTTTATATTTGCTGCTATGGAACCCTTTGTGTGCGACTTGCACTTGACCAGTTTTTAGCCTATGGTTTTAGATCGCATAAGACAACTGAGGATTAATGGACCTTAGGTGGGCTTCCATCGGCTCCCTGCCCGCTGATTTCTTACAATTAAGTTGCATTCAGACCAAACGAGTATTCGCTATTCTATCCCCCACTCTACGAAATCAACGAATCACGTTTTGTGTAACAATCGAATTTCGTAGAGTAGGGGGTTAGAATAGCGAATGCTTGTTTGGTCTGACTGCACCTTTAGATGGATATTTATTAAATTCATGTTTGTGTAAGATGTCCCAAGACATTATTATGATTGCCTTTAAGACAAAATATTATTCTGTGACGTACTGACATTTCTATTACTTCCTAGAGAATTTCACTTTTCTATTACTCCCGTTACGCATGCAAGCAATAGCGATAGTGTGATGAAAAATGTATTTACACGACCAATATTCATTTATTATTATTTATCAAGGCAATAAAGTCGTGTAAATTTTATATATTTTTGGCACTTAAACCGTAATTTTATCTTCATCACACACCGCATATCGTCATCACACGTACCGTATATATAAAAAGTTATACTGAGCAACTTTTAGTGTGCCCATTGTCCCATACAAAATATCGAAATCACATAGGTACCCTAACCAATAATAGGAAAGTGTTTTTTACGCGATTTCGGGGTTGAGTCCATACTAAAAGCTGCTTAGTGTGACTTATATATGAGGAGTGTCTTTTCATACGGGCCTATTTTTGTAATCTGAGATTACATATTTCTGGGCGGAGTGGAAATAAGCTCTTTTGAAAAGACACTCCTCATTAGTGACTCATGAAACACGTTGTATAATGTATATTATCACATCCTACCTATGTACACTCAACCAATAGGAACCATGTCAAAGTAACCTTATCAATCAGATTCTAAACATGTGTGACATTTCAAACTAGTTTTCATTTTGACATGGTTCTCGAGTGGCCTAGGCTAAGGTCTAAGGGTTCCAATGACTACTGTAGGTCGATTTGTGTAAGTGTCCCATGTTATTTATTTATCAATGAGACTTTCGAAGCGAGCTTCGTGAGAATTCATTATGGATAAATTATAATGGTAATCATACAATAGACCTAGGCACACTATGACTATGATCTAAGAGCGTAAGAGTTATTACAATCTGGTTCACCATATCCAGGCGCGGATCCAGGACTTCGTTGAGGGGGGGGGGCACTGCCCTATGATATGATAGTTTACACTTCAAACACCACCTAGCCATACATAAGTCCAGCGTGAGGGGGGGGCAAGTGCCCCCATTGCCCCCCCCTGGATCCGCGCCTGACCATATCTCCCATACAACTTATTTATTTATTTATTTAATCTTTATTGCACAAAAGAAAACCTTAATGTACAAAAGGCGAACTTAATGCCAAAAGGCATTCTCTACCAGTCAACCTTAAGGCAAAGCAGAGAAGTTGTGGGCGGTGCTATACAAGATTACTTACTACTTACTACTTACTATCAATGAAACTACCCTACGCCTACGACACAAATATTCTTACTAAAATAACATATGCATGCAATACATAATATAATAGATAATATACATAAATTAATACGTAATATAAATATATATGTATATATATAAAGACTTATTATAGTTTTTATCTAATAGGTACCTAAGTTGAATTGTCTTAACTCGAGCATGAACACTCAGTATGATTTATTCTCTTACGCCGAGAATTACACATTTTTAACTGATCACATCTTAATAGGTACTTCCTCAGATTTAAATTGTTGTTTCTAAGTAGTATGAGCTAACATTGCCACAATACAAAATTGACAAACTGAGGTATTTAATCAAAAAAATATCCTGTTAAAAGTAAATGGTACACATTCAACATTTTAAGAGCATTTTTCAAAGAGTTTGTACATTTGTATCACGTATTTGTTATTGATAAAAATTGGTGGGCTCGTAGAGTCATTGACCAGCCTACCAATTTTTATGAACATCGAAGACAGCAGATGTACCTTAAAACCTATTGAGAATTACAAACAAACAAATATACAAACGAACACAATATTTCACTGACTGTTTAATCCCTTTTACAATCAGCGTCGAGCAGTATCGTCACACTTGCATTCTGTCATAAACATTTTTTGTTATAAAACATTGTAATAATACAAAAAACTTAAAAATGTTTTGAAAGCTTATTTTATGGTGATCAAAATGCGTAATAATACTAATAATGGTTTTGAAATGAATATCACAATTTGTGGCATTTCTTGTAAACTTGAGATTGTCGACCGTCATCAGCACGTGGGCAATTTTTTTATTTATTTTATTTTTTATTTTATTGATTTCGGAAACAAACAGCATACAATCATTCTTATAGTAACCAACTAAACATGCTTCACAAAACTGATAGAAAATCAATAATGTAGAAGTATCGGAATCACACATTTTGGTTTTTTATATAACAGGACAACTTTTAATGTTAGAATTAGATTTCTAAGAAACTTGTACTTCAGATGTAGGTACTATCTAGAAAAAATGTATTTTACAATTTCGCATAAAAACGCGTAAATTTAAGTATCACGAAATAAAGGCATTTGGTAAATCAGTTGACTGGTGTACTTACATCAAAATAATATAAAGGTAATAGGCCATGCTATCATGATTTGCAACGAAAAAGCGATTGAAACAAAATAAAAAGAAATAGGAGCTAACATTCCTAGAATCGGTTGCGTGTTTTTGACGTGTTTTTTTCATACCTTTTATCACATGTGCCAATCTTTGTGCGAAAACAAAACAATATTTTTTCTCAAAATGTATCTGCCTCAAAATGTAGTCTATCACTATTAAACAAAGCATTAAAACCAGATATGAAGTTATATATTTCATATTACCTGTTAGCTTTGTTGACATCAAATCTCTTGTGACAGAATTTAAGGACCAACTAAGTAGTAAAAAAAATTGGATTTTCCATTTGTGACTTTAACGTCGTCACTTCTGATTACGACATATTTTAATATAAATTACAGTACAGTCAGCGTCAAATACATTGCAGCAGGCAATGGTACGTCATACATTTACACATAGGCATATCCCATCCATCAAGATCCCATCATCACACCCCGACTTGGTGCCATCGGGACCGTCTCGATTTGTTTCAAAGTCTGTTAAAAAAATTGTTATCGAAATCGGTTGGCGTGATATTGAATTATTCGTTCATTTGTCGTGCACATATTTAATGCTAATTTATGACTTATCCCATGGATACCATTGTCAGAACTGGACCAAATCGGTACGCATCAGCTTTCAAATAAAAAAAGAATCATCAAAATCGGTTCACCCAGTCGGGAACTGTCGGGAAGTACTGAGGTTACTAACAAAAAAAAACATACAGTCGAATTGACAACCTTCTCCTTTTTTTGAAGTCGATTGAAAATGAAACCGGGTTATAGGAATTGCTATTTGTATCTCTGTCATACGTGTTGAATGAAACGAAAGCGAGTCGCCATATTTGTTATTTGTTGTGATTCGCTAGCAACAAGTGAAAATGGCGTTGGAAACAAATTGAGGAAATCTATATCTAATTGGGTACCTACACTGCCCATACTCTCTCGTTCCCAACGTGAGGCATACATGGATAACCCACAGTCAGTGGGTTGACACAAATTACCTGAAATTTCGAACGGTAATACATAAAATAAGTTTAAAAATCGCTATCAACGTTTTTGTTTAATCAAAACCTCTTTTGTTTACAGTTCAACTTACCAATGAACTGTCCCATACCTGGCTCGGAGTTGACTCGGGAACCATTCCGCTGGGACCAGCGTCTCTTCTCTTTGGTCCTTCGATTGGCTGGCACCCCGGCTGTCGAGAGGGACTCCGGTCTCGTGCCTTCAGATACATCGCCTATTGATGCCATGTGTGAAGTTACTGGCGGTAAGTGTGAATAGCATAGTTTAGAGCAGACTTGCAAGTCATCGACAACGAGAGGATTCAGCTGACGCACCGCCGCTCCGGCGCAGACGGAGGGGAAGGAGACGAGCACTGTTCATCATCCGTCAACTTCCCCGGTAGAGCTGTGGGCGGGGGACCCACTATCTTAGGCTCTGCACGTCTGAGGGAAGGGTTGCAGTGTTGCCAACCCACCTCAAGCGCGAGGGCATCCCCGGTATACTAGACAGTCGGGGGAGCATCGTGGTAGAATGTACACGATCCCAAGATGCTCCCCGTATCGGAAGAGAGGGCAACGTAGCAGGGGAGTTTAGTGGGTATTCTTCTCTTAGGAGTGAGCCTCACATACCATCATGGGCTCCCCTAGCCCGTGTTGATGCGTCAATAAAAAAAACTGGGACCGGCGTATGTTTTCTTTGGTCCATGGGACGTCATATTATCTATCAATTTGGTAATAAACTTATACACGTGGCCTGACCGTGCAATAGCTGGTAAACTAATAAATGTATAAAGCAGTTCTACTTAGCATTGTCGAATATTTGTCAGTTACTCATTTTTATTTTTCCGTGTAAAACTAGGAACTCTTATAGTTTCGCTATCTCTATCTGTCTGTCCGCAATTTACTGCTTAGCTCAGTGATCGTTAGTTCTAGAACTTTGCTATTTAGTACAGGTAGGTTATACAGTTACTCATGCCGACAAAATGGTAGATTAAAATATAGAAAAAAAATCGAATACCTTCCATACTACAACCAATCAATATAGATAACTATAATCAAGAGTTAATATTTTCTGAGAAAACCGCTCCTGAATTTAAAAAAAATGCATGTGTAACTTTTTATCCGTGGGTCCGCAAAATATGAAAAAAAACATGAACATTATGCTTATAGAATACTTTAAAATATACCTTAAAATATATCGTTTACATCAAAAAATATAATAATGAATTTGAAGAATGTCAATTTTGCACGTCTCCGCTCCTCTCCGCCTCAGTGGAGCCGGACTCTTATAGTTTCGCCATGTCCGTCTGTCCGCAGCATAGATCAGTAGCCGTCAGTACTAGAAATCTGCAATTTGGTACAGGTGTACATATTAATCATGCCAACAAAGTGGTACAATAAAAACTAGAAAAATCATTTTTTTTCGGGTACCTCCCCAATTGGTGAAGTGGGGATGATTTTTTTATTTGCTGTAATCCTATAATGTGGGGTATCATTGAATAGGTCTCTTAAAAAGAATAAGGGTATTAACAGAAAGTTTTTTTCTAAAGTCAATATTTTCGGAGACAAACGCTCCAGAAGAAAAAAAAATTGTGTGTCCCACCTCTAACTTTTGATCCGTAAGTCCAAAAAATAAGAAAAAAATCATGAATATGCTTATAGAATGCTTTAAAATAAAACTATTTCGAACATAATCTGCCTAACCGTTTCTGAATAACTACGGAACCCTAAACTGAGCATGACCCGACATGCTCTTGGCCGGTTTTATTTATAATCATATGAACAGAGCGAATGCATTATGATATTTATGATTGATTTTTGTCTTTACACTATCACTGAATTGTTTCTACTCAGTTCATCAGACAATTTAAAATGTGATAGTTATACTTTTTGTTTGTATTTAATTATGCTTTTAAATTGGGTGTTTTATCTGTTATACAGCCGGGTGTAACAAGGTCAATAAAGTGCAATACTAGAATGTAATAAGTAAAACCGTTATACAGGGTGGTCCAAACCTTGACGTCAAAAATTTTTTTTTAGGTTCTTACGTCATGGGCTATCAGAATATACAAAAAATCGGCTAACATACATGGGGTATATTCTGATAGCTCATGACGTGAGATCCCTAAAAAAAATTTTTGACGTCAAGGTTTGGACCAACCTGTATAACCTTTTAAAACTCCAATGAGGTAGTAGGTACCATTATGTATGTAGGTACAAATCCATTGCTACAAAAGCCTTTGATCGTAATCGTAACAATTCTAACAACACCAAATGATTAATTTTATATCAAAACATTCAGAGACATAGATTATGCGACTTAATATTATGATAACGCATTTTAAATATTGGATAGTATACTTGTCGAGGGTTCTGTGCCGGGCAATATTGTACAATTTCAATCATACCTATGTTACGTTTTAACATGAAAGATAATTAAAAAAAAATGTTCTCATGCTTAGCCCTTACAAAATTCTGTAGCTAAAATATAAAACAAAAGTCTTTACCTCTATCATCTAAAAAATAGGTACCTACCTACATACATATAATTTCGAAGATAAGGTGTGACTTGTATGCTAGTTCCTTTACGTAGTCATTAAAATAATAGTAATATGTACTTTTGGGGAGGCACATCATACATTTAATAACTATAGTTCGCTTTTTTATTAGAATAAACATAAGCCATTTTGTCAATTTTTACCAATAAACAATCGAAAAAAATTGTTAGCGTTATTTCATTATTCACAATTTTTGCGATCAAACAGTGTGCTTATCATGAGTTGCCGCCACTTTATTAGCGCGGACTTACTTTCCATCCATCCCGCTCATACTCGCGTATTGGTGCGAGCGAGCCGGAAAGAGAGTTCGCGTTTTTAACGCTGCCTCCGCTGCTAGCGCGGAATCATAGATATATGAAAGAGAGAGATTTGTAACGAAGCGAAATCGTAATGAGTCCCGGTGTCTCCGAGGTCGGGCCTTTGCCACGCTGTGATTGGCTAAAGCGCGGAGTGAAGCGCGGCACTAGAGAAGAGGCTACGTCGATAAATTATTATCCATAGATATTTGATAAGGCCGGAATATTAAGAAAAACATTAAAATCGATCTATCATTCAATAAGAAATAAATACAGATTAAAATATCGCATTGAACGATGTATCTAATCTTTATAAACATGTATTTGAATATTAACAAAGCAATTTATTAACGACATTATCTTAATTGTGGCTGGGAACCAAATGAACAAATAGCTATTTAGACGGTTGTACCCTTAATAAACAAAATGTTATCTTCCGTCTCCACGATGGTCACATAAAACAATTTCAACCTTTGACAACGGTTATTGTAAGAGGCTCAAAATAATGAATATACGCGATATAATCTATTTATATTGTTTTACCTTTATAAAGATAAGATATTGATACAAAGGTCAAAATATGAAAGAAAAATTGAATAAATAATCAAATACCTTAACAATTTATCGACCCTATTTGTCATCGGCACGGTCAGTCGCACCTCTAGTTCGCGGCCTGCTCGCAGCGGCCGTACCAAGAAATGACAGTACGGTTGTCAATATCGCTAGCAATTCGATACATTGCACGGTCGCTTACCAAATTGTGACTTGCTTGCTATTCTAAGCCGTCAATGTAAAACGCACATACAATTTGTCACTGAATAGTTCAACCAATTGGTACGCCCAAGTAAAATCATTATGACGTTTATGTCAGCGGTTTGTTGTTATATATTATTTGTAAAAATACGTGGTTTTGTCAACTAATAACTAAAAAAATCAATAGTTACATGTGGTACGTGACTCAATAGTCCTTGAAATGTTTATTTACACTCCTATTTTTACAAGAAATAACGGCACAATTCGGCATTTTGCGGATATGTCCGAGCTCATTCTGTAGTCGCGGGTAAGTTGCGACTGGCTCATAGGGCGCGCATCTGTCACACTATAAAGGCCAATGGGCCATAACGCTGCGACATGTTCCATGCCTCCGTTAGCTATCTATACTGATCTGTGCGCGGAATACTCTTATGGTACGGCTAACGTTACCGGACTCTTAAATGTCTACTGAATACTTTACGCGTGGTACTTGTAGTATTATGTTCTTGTAGAAGCTTTTTGCCAAAGCTCGAAATAAGCCGGAGATCTACAGTCCACACGGTAAATTTATCCTACTAATCTAAATACCGGCCGTGTGGTGATGGCATTAGCAATACATTTGTCACCACTCCCAACTCTTCCCGTGGGTGTCGTAAGAGGTGACTAAGGGATTGAAGTTTCATTGACCACTTATTTTATTGATAAGTAATTGATATCGTGGGCTAATGCCCATGATATCAATTACTTATCGTTTTCAAACATTAATATTTCATCGGAGGTAATCCTCCGAAAGCGTTCTTACGCATAGGTACTAGGAGCGGCCTATGACCAGCAGTGTACTGAAATAAGCTGATGAAGTAGTCTAAATACAGTATTTGTAAACGAAATATTAATGTTTGAAAACGATTTTTACTGGATACAAAAGTTGTGCATAGGTAATTGTTTGCCAACGAAAATTATCAGTTATATTTCAGCTTCAGTGTCCATTGTCATTCCACCGAAGTTAATTTAGATTCGGCCGTTTCCGTAAAACTCCTTCGTAAAAAGATAATGCACTATAGCTATCTGTAGGTAAAGTTAGTTGTAAACGACCCATCCGTAGCTCTTGGCGGAAAGGTTTATTCATAAAAGTTCTTTGGCGCGGAACCCTAAAAGAACGACCTTTAAGCATGATTCACACGTCAATTATTTAAAACAAATGCGCTCCGTGCGAAAAAGGGGATAGTGAGAGCCCTACGCTAAACCCGTCCAACTAGTTTTTGTGGTCGTATGTGTACGGTTCACTTAGTGTCAAGGTGATCTCTGTCACATAAACATCTATGAGATTTTTTACAAACGTTTTTACGTGTTCTATTATGATTGTGATTCAATGATTCGTTATGATTTGAGAAAACAACGGCATTATAAATATATTGTTACAAGAGTGTGTTTTTATTTTAAGTATTAAACTGCAAGGCACGAATACTACGTTTTAGAAATTAAGGTGACTGACCTATATTGTATATAAGAAAAAACGTGGGCGTATTAATTATAATATGTAATTTTTACAATTACCGTGCATGAGCATGAATATGTTTAAATCTACGTTCGTTTGAATAAGTTTACACTTAAATTTTGATATAAATAACTAACAAAAATAAATTACTGTACATAGTAATTCTAATTCACAATAAGGAAGTTATTTTGTTTATATACAGGATTCATAAACAAATTTTATTGAGAATATGAATAGTACTCGCTACGATTTTTTTTATAACTTGGTTTATTAACATACATGGTTAAAACTAGGGCTCACGGTACACGTGTAACCCGCCAAACCGGATACCCGTGTTCTTAAGCCCGACGGTACTAAGAACCCGAATTACACGAACCCGCCGGGTACCCGTGTCCGTGTCCAATACACGGATACCGTTTACACGAAACCGCGTACTACCCGGGTACCCGGGTACTTAAGACCGAACCGAACGGGTTCGAAATAATTTGAGCAAATGCAAATTAGGTATATTATTGAATGTAACCTGCAGCTTCGTTCGACACTACAAAACAAACATGTTTAGGAAAGGTCCGCCGATATAACTTTTTTTTGTTCTTTTTTTTGTTTTTGTAAATTTCGACTCTATCTGTTACGCAATAAGGTCTATTTGACACAATTAGCCTTCCGCTTATCTATCCATTTGTACTATAGCTCTTAACTCTCACGACCCATCTATCGGTACATTAAAAAGCAGACTTTCTATGCATACACGGCTTCTCGTCAAGGAAGTCCCCGAACCCGCGGGTAATTAAGGTCCGTGTAAATAATACCCGTGTACCCGTGCAGACGGGTATTATTTACACGGACTTTAATTACCCGTGTAAATCGGGTCAGAAACCCGTGTACGTGTAACACGAACACGGGTATAAGAAACGTTGACACGAAACCCGGACACGACCGCGAGCCCTAGTTAAAACTGGATACTTTATAGCTTATTGTATGTTAATTCGAGTCAGATGAAACTTCATACTTTTTGTTCAAATATTATTTGGTATACATCTACTATAATATAATTTATACATCCAGTTCGCTACATATACATGTTAGGAAACTGGATTGTTAACCGCATTCATATATTTATAGCACACTTATTTTGATCAGGGACCTGTATGCGGTTGTGTTAGTTTCACTACATAAAAGTAAAAACTTATGGTAAAGTGAAATGGCGGCTTGTCTGTGTTAGCTTCTGGTTTGATTCATGCAGTAGGCTTTTAAGACAACATAATGTGCTTAGATTTATTTACTATTTTGAATATCACAAAATATGAAAGCAAAAAATATACCTAGTATGCCGCTTTATCTGTCTAACGAGTGCTTATTTCGCAGTAAATTCAGCTCTAGATCTTATCAATTAAGTTTTTACCTTTACCTGTATAGTTTAAAATATTCAGTACCTGACCGAAGCATGATTAACATGAAGCAAAAATACTTTGCGAGTACAATAACGTCATATGCCTATAAAAGGACCATTACGTTGGAAGTATGTCGTCAGTGTCATCACTTATAACGTCGCCTCATTAAATGATCATATTTGAATAACTAAACACCTTTCTGATCGCGTAATAAAACTTATGTTATAAGAAAATCCCTTAGGGCCCGGTAGAAATGTTGGCGTGGAATTCAATTATGTTTATTGTTATTAATGGGTGTTATATTGTGTCAACAATTGACTGACCTCTGTGCGAGTTTATAATGCAGTCAGACATTATGTAGGTGTCATTTTTATTACAGTGATGGTAAATAACCGTATAACCCATTTGATGGTTAGTGATTTCGATTACTATATTTTTTTGGATATTTATACTCATTCATTATGCACATATGCGTTATCATCAAAGTTATAATAATTCATTGAATTGTCAGTAGTAAGGGACTAAGTGCGCTTAGTCATTATCTAACCCAACAGTTTTTTATCGCTTCTTATCTTAAATGAAGAATAATTACTGTAAATATTTTGTTTACTGGCCTAGATTACCTTCAGGCCAACTTAAAATGTTCTGTGTCAAAATAGCCAACACCCAACGTCATCGTCGTTGTTCATTTTTGGCTGGGGTCCGAAGATACAGTTTTGCGACACGCATTATTAATTATTTTTCTGGTCATTGACCTTTGAATCGGCATGGAATATCTAGTATGTCCTGTGAAATTTGACACTACTGCACGTAACATCTTTGTGTGTTTGCTCCCGATTTATAAATAATTTAATATAGTTTATCTATTCGCCCCTTCAGGCAATTCCGTGCACAAGTATATCAGTGTTATACATAGTTGCAATTAATATAGTGTGTAGTGAAAACAGCGGCCTCTCGCTCTCTTTCCTTCCACCTTGCCAGTAAACCAATACAAATTATTACAATCTATATTTTTATTACAGGTCGTTCCTACTGCATCACCTCACACCGAATGCTCATGCAATGCATTGACAGCTTAGTCCAGAAAGTCCAAAGCGGCGTGGTGATCAATTTCGAGAAGATTGGGCCTGATCCGCCACCCATAGACGGGGGAACAATAAAAGATGGGACAGAACCCGCGGAGCCCGAGATCTCCCATGGGGAACAGGAGAAAGAACTCGAAGGGGATAACGATAGGAATGGGGTGAGTAGTGTTATCATACTTGTGATTGCCATACATAAATTTGAAGTTCCTTTTTTCTCTAGCCGCTCAGAGGCCAATTAAAAGGTCACCTTAAACAAAAGAAATTCTGAGAACAAAAATATTTATTCAAAGTTGACTTATTGTTGGGGCGTCAGAAGGATATTAGTCCCATGTATAATTTTAACAGGTAGATTCATTCCGTGCCATCTAATATGCTTGTATTGTACAGTCAAGGAAATTGATTCGCGTACCGTCTTAAGTCTAAATTGTTGATGTCAACCGAGAACACTAAGGGTTATCTTTATTTGCAATACTAACATGACGTTTGTGCCGAGTAGTATGTTTACGAGCATTTCCGAATACACGTCAGTTTGAATGGTCTTGTCACTTGAATATTGATGTCAAAAACGGGGAATTATATAAATAAGAATATGGCGGCAAATTAATCATCAATCCATCACGGTGACTTTGGACATAGACGCACTGAAAGCAGTGACCATACCATAACCAATTGCAGGTCTACCAACCTGACCTGACGTAACGGATAACTCCGATTGGTTAAATCGAACATCAACGAAGTGTGTAAGGTTCAGGTAGCCAACATGATAAAAATGTGACTTCCATGACACATATCATCGTAAATACTACAGTGCCATAAACATAGTTTAGTGTTGCCAGTGGTTGCTAGAACTGCAGCGGCAATAGCGACGCCGTCACTGGGTCAGAAAAGTTTGTGGTGCTATAATTAAAAAGGTTGCAGTAACTCACCGACAGACGTCTGTGGAATGATTACAAAGAAAAATGTGAGATAGGTGTCAAACTTGCAACAGACAGGGATAGAAATATAAGTTCCTCCTTTATTATATATTGTGATAATGATAAGTTCCTGAAATGAATATTTCTGCAACTTGTCCATCAAAATAAATTTCACAATAAAAAAAAGTTTTTTGCTTAAAATGTTTAATATCTAGTATAAGCACCATAACAATCAGAGACAGCTTGTAGTCGGGCCGGCATCGACTCTACTATCCGACTACAAATATCTGATCCACGCAACGCCTCCCATACTTCGTGGCAGTGTCGTTCTAGGGCTTGCTTTGTCCTTTCTTGGCCATTTTCCCACATTTGCACCATAATACCCCATATGTTCTCAATGGGGTTTAAATCGGGTGATTTGCTTGGCCAATTAATTTCAATTATTTCAGGATGTTGACGAAACCAATTTTTAGTGACCCTTGCCTTATGAATCGGACAATTGTCGTGAACAAAGTGTATATTTGGAACTTCTTCCTGGGGATAAACGTTTCGCACAGTGGGAACCATGATTGTATCCATTGTTTCTACATAATCTATGGAATTGGCTCGCGAAGGTATCTGGGCAAGCTCGCCGACCCCCGCAGAAGATATCCACCCCCACATATTGACACTTATACGCCCTGACGCCCGGTTTGGAACAACATGATCTTCTGAATACCGCGTCCTGTCATATCTCCACAAACTCAATCGTCCGTCTTGTGATGAACGAAAGGATTTTTCATCTGTAAATATAACAGTGCTCCAATCAAAATGTCTGTAACGGCGTGCAAATTCAGCTCTTGCTATCTTGTTGGCATCAGTCAATGCTACTTTTTTCGCATGTCGCCTGTGGTGAATGCCTATACCGTGAAGATAATTTCGCACTGTGCGTAAGCAAACTTCAAATCGATCAGCAAAATATTTGGTTGGCGTGAAAGGATGTTCTTCATAACGTTGCCGCATTTCAATAACTTGTTCAGGCGTCAGACGCCGTGAACCGTGATTAAAACGTCGGCGATCTTCTGTATGGCCTTCTTCTCCATATCGAGTGATCCATAGTCTCACTGTTGTTCTAGACATATTTAATAACCGAGCTATATCTCGAATGCCGTGGCCCAGCTCATGTAATGTAATTATTTCACTTCTTCGTTCCGCGTAGTTTATTCGATGCATTTTTAGTTTTATTAGTTTGACTTTTGATTATGTCACCAATTTGACATTGCCAAAAAATATTTTTATAGTTAAATCGTAAAACTATAAATAGGTTAAGGTTATATTAACTAGACAAAACTGTTTGACATAGCAAAACAAATCGAATGATGCTTATATAAGGTTGAGGTTTGCATAACTATAATCCGATCATGTGTCATTTTACTTACGTAAACCAGTTTCATTCGCTTAAAGGAATATAAACCTTAAAGTAATCCTTTGTTTCAAGCAATAAATCATCCAGACGGTACGCGAATCAATTTCCTTGACTGTATGTGCCCTATTTAGGAAGTAGTAGCAGTTAGGTATACCATTCTTCAGTAAAAAAAGTATCAAACCTAAAAACTGACATTATTTCATAATCACGCACTTTTAGAATCTCAATCTTAGTTTTATTACCAACATAAAACCTTAAACCTTGAGTTTACATACAATTTTAGTGGAAATTATTGATATATATTAGTATTGACGTAAAAATATACCTACGACCGTTTTTATGTTGTAGCGTTGGAACGGCGGGCCGTACCAAAGCAGCATGACAACCAACCAGGGACCAAGCGCCCCGCAAGCGTGGCATTCCTGCCGGCGACTCATCTACGTGCCACGTACCGTCTCGCAGAAGGGCTTCGCTGTTGGCTTCTGGCCGATCCCAGAGTCTTTCCGGCCTGATCCCAACGCACCTACTTTGGTAAGCCTCTTTGTATTTCAAAAGTTACGAGAGGATCTAGCTATCGTGGATTGTCTCGTAAGTTACGTAAGTAACTAACTCGTATGAGACAATCCTTGAAAGATCAGGCTGGCCTGAATGTGGACCTGATATACTTGGTAGATGTGTGTTTCGTTTAGAAATATATGGGAGCGAGCACTCCATATCTGCGTGCGTCTCCAAAGCACCTTGGTGTCGACTATGACACAAGTGACATGTGAGCCTGTGTCATCATCTGTAAGCTGTCCTCTTCTTGTATAATGTATATGCCCATTATGCCTGGAGGAAAAAAGATAGTGATCATTTTATCTGACGGATATATTTACCCGGGAATGTGAAACAGGCTTTTAGCGTTATTGCACCAAGTTGCTAGTCACAGTTAAATCGATCGGTACATTTTATTGTATGGGAAGTTTCATGCAAATCTAGCTAGCTAATGTTTTAGAACCTGTCAAGTAGAGGCGACAAGACACTGGCAGAAAATAATTTATTATACACAAAGTATTTATAGTTTGCCGTGTGGTGACGGCAGTAAGAATACATTTGTCACCACCCCTACTCTTCCCGCGGGAGTCGTAAGAGTCGACTAAGGGATTGAAGTGTCACTGACCATTCTTTGATTTGATTGATGATGGGCAGCAGCGTCATCATAGGGGACACATTACTGCGATCGCCAATCCGCTTGCCCAGCGTGGTGATTATGGGCATTTACCTCCTAATGCGTCTATCATAGTTAATAGGAGAGGCCTACGTCCAGCAGTGGACTGAGATAGGCTGATGATGTGATTTATAGTTTACACAAAGAAAAAGACCTGTCAAGTGTGGTTGAGCATTTCTTTTTCTTTTTTTAATTTTCAATTTATGGGTCAATTTTGGGTTATTTCTACTCACAATCACGAGTTCTTTCTATCCCAATGGGGAAAATTGTCCCATGGTTTTTTCCGATTTTCCATGCACTTTTTATGGCGGTAACAAAGGAGGAAATCCGGAGTGTACGGAAATTATGAGATATTTTGTTCCTTACTCGTGAGTAAGTCACGATCTCGTGATTCTAAGTAGAAATAACCCAAAACTTACTCAGAAATACAAAATTATGAAAGTGGACAAAATGAAAAAAAGCCCATGGAACAAATGAAGGAGTGTTATAGTTCGAGAAATATAATTTGACCGACTGTTATCTTACTTACGACCTTTTGTTTTGCGTTAACACTTACTAGAAAATCAGCAGTCGAGCACTTTTCTATTGTTAATGACGCAAAACAAAAGGGCGTGAAAGTGAGATAAGAGTCGGTCAAATAATATTTCCCGAACTATAATTGTAACAACTTTTTTTTAATTTCCAGCCCCCCCGCTCAGCGCACCCCGCAGTGAAGTTCACGTGCTCGAGTCAGGAGCCGATGGTGATCGACAACCTGCCCTTCGACAAGTACGAACTGGAGCCCAGTCCGCTCACTCAGTTCATTCTCGCGAGGAAACAGCCGACCATTTGCTGGCAGGTCGGTTGGAGTTTAATTTTACTTTTAAGTTGTTGTGCTTAAATTGACAACTGCCTCTTTTTTTGGGATATAATATCGTAAAAAAAAGCGACGTGGTTATTATATGTGGTCATCAGCATCACTCAATGTCGGTCAGAGTATAGCAAAGGGGGCGCGGGACTTTTTGATGGAGGTGGTGTCATTATGACACGTATTTTTTATGATGCTGTCGTATAGAGGACGCTAAAATAAGCATGTTTTGTATGGACAACTTTTCTTTAAACTTGATAATTACCAAGATATTGGCTCCTAAATAAAATTTGGTTTTGGTGAACAAGTTTTCTGGGTTGAAAAAAAAAATAACCTCGAAGACTAAGGCGGGAGCAAAGCTCCCGCCTTAGTCTTCTAACCTAACCTATCCGAATCGGATCTGCCCCGGAAGGTTTTGTTCGCTCGCTTCGCTCGCTCACGCAGCAGATTTAATCCTCGTACATTAGTAATTTTGACCAAAACCAAATTTTATTTAGAACCCTCAATGTCTGATCAAGTCATTTTGCCAAACCTTGGCATAATTATAATGTCCGGTGGTATCTGTATACTCTTAACAAGTAGAAAGAATGAACAAAAAAATAATCCCAGAAATGTGTAGGTCCTTTTATGAAAATTAACTCCACGGAAGACATCTTCATATCCATGTTTTAAATAATTTAAATGATTACTAAATAAGAAAACGTATTTCGTATAATTATATGTATCACACCAAGGTTCTGGGGCACTGATATTCGATAGCTTATTTATTTCCGCACAGTATAATTATACTGCTCAAAAAAATAATGACAATTGTTTTTGCATTATTTTATGACAAGTGGTCGGACAATGGGAGCAAAACTTCAACAAAACTTCAAAAAAATATGGAGCTGACATAATTGAGTTTAAAAAGCCCTAAAAACATGTTAATTTTTACACCCAAATATTGGATATTCTAGATTTCTATATGGACACTACTTTGCCATAAATATAGTTGTTTTTCATGCTATTTTAATCTTGCTAAATGTCAGCCTCACAAGTTTTGATAAAGTTTTGCTCCCATTGTCGGACCACTATTTGTGAGTTTATCTAGACCACATTTTTAGTGAATACAACTATAAATTTTTTGCAGATGAAAGACTTATTTATTTTTATTTATCCATTCCAGGTGTTCGTAGCGAACAGTGGTTGCAAGAATACCGAAGTGACCCACCCGTTCGGCTACCTGAAGGCGTCAACGAATCTCACGTGTGTGAATTTGTTTGTGCTCCCATATAACTATCCGGTGTTGCTGCCGCTTCTCGACGATCTCTTCAAGGTGCACCGGTGTAAGCCTACTCCGGAGTGGAAGTTGGCATTCCAGCAATATCTTGATAGGATGCCGTCGTATTATGTTACGGTAAGTTTTTATATTTGTTTGTACAGTGTATTCATCCTTACTTGTCTTATCATGTAAACAAACCACAGACCAAGTAAAACAAACAAAACGTCAACGATGATCAAAAGACAATCACTAGTGATTAGAAATGTCGATATAATGAAATGTCAGCGATAATTTCACTGCTTAGGTACGTAAATAGAGGATTATCGATTTTACATCGTCTGTCAGGAAGAGAATTAATTCGTATAAGATTATATCAAAAACTATGGTTAAAGTGCACCCGTAACGAACAACGTGAAGCGAAGTAGCGAAACGAATGACGTTTGACGTGAAGATTTTATTCAATATTCAATAGACAACTAAGCACTGCCAGTCTTTGAATAAAATAAATATTGAAATCAATTACAAAAACCGGTCAAGAGCATGTCGGGCCATGCTCAGTGTAGGGTTTCGTAGTTATTTAAAAACGGCTGGGCCGATTATGTTCGGAATAGTTTTATGCCAGCCCATTATTCATGATTTTTTTTTGGACCTTTGGATCAAAAGTTAGAGGGGGGGGACAATTTTTATTTCATCTGGAGCGATTATCTCCGAAAATATTGACTTTAGAAAAAAACTTTCTTAAAAGCCCCTTTTTCTTTTTAAGAGACCTATTCAATGATACCCCACACTATACGATTACAGCAAATAAAAAAATCACCCCACATCACCAATTGGGGGGGAGGTAGCCGAAAAATTTTTTTTTTTACTTTTTATTGTATCACTTTGTTGGCATGATCAATATGTATACCTGTACCAAATTTCAGATTTATAGTATTAACGGCCACTGAGCTAAGTATGCTGCGGAAAGACGGACATAGCGAAACTATAAGTATGGGTTCCGTTGTTGCCATTTTTCTACGAAACCCTAATAATTTTTGGTAAATTACTGCAATTTATTTTAATTGCATTTTCCTCGAGTTGTACTTTAAGTATTAATATCGATATATTGACATGCCAACATTATGGAACATAGACAATCTAGACATCGCAATGTCACATCAATGTCAGATGTTTTTAAAGTTATCCGACCGTAACAGCATTTATTGACGAAAATCTTTACAGAAATTATATTTTTCAGTGCTTTTTTGAGTAATTATAATACTTTGCGAGTTTAATTAAGTATGCAACAACATTTGACGTGATGATTAATGTGTAATTGCAGAGAAAATTGTGATAATGCTTTCTAAAAGTGTTTGTTTACATGATAAGACAAGTAAGGATGAATGCACCTTAATGTAACGGTGAATTACAAGGTGAACAAATAGACTTACCGCCTTATTCATAAACGTTTGTTAACTTAACAAGCCGCTAATAATTGTTTGACCCTTTTGCTCTTATGGACACATTGTTAAGACCGAAAGCGACAAACAATTATTAGCGGCTTGTTAAGTTAACAAACGTTTATGAATAAAGGCGTTAGATTATTTATATTTGCAAAGTCGTTCTCTTGTTCTTAGTATTCATTGCGTACATTCATCTTGATTATGATTGTGCTCATGCGTCGCTTTGATACGAATTCTTTCACACAAGTGACAATATTTTGTTTGGGTACTTTGCAGATATTGAAAGAAACTAACCCCTTTATTCATAAACGTCTCCAAGATTATAACATGTAATACTAAGCCGATAAGTATCGTTCGTCCAACCATTGTCCCTTTCGGTCTTATAGATGTTAATAAAGGGATGTCCCAAAAATAACGCAAGATTTGAAATCGATGAAAAATACTAATTTCTTGTTTGACTAGCTTATTTCTTGATTTAATCATAAAGTACAAAGAATAGGGTTTAGTATGGTAAAGCATGCTGAGAAATTACTTCGAAGGCTTTGTTGTAACATAGCACTCTTTTGTTAAAATTTTCTATGAAAGGGTCTAGCAGGATAAGCTAACAAGAGTTGCCCCCTCAAGGGATTTGGTTATAATTTGAGGTGCAGTAGTGGGAAGCCCTAAGAACACTGGATGCGTAATATCAGCCTCCGATCTTCTTTTGTTTCAGACTTATTCACGAAAATGTCATAAATCATGGTAATCTTTAAACTGTGATGTTAACTAAACCAAGTAAGCGAGAGTAACCAAATAAATTCAGAATTAAAGAGCGTGAAATGGGGTTCATAATGCATATTTTTAAAGACATTCATATCTTTAAACTTGGATGAAAAAAAAAAAGTTTTTTTTACGGTTATATTTTTTGCCACTTCTCGCAGAGGCACAACTACCAAAAAAATTACTTAATAAGCCACAACTGACAACTACGTATACATTTAAAAAGATTTCGAAAAATCATGGTGCGTCATGTCAAAAAAAAATTACGAACGTACGTTTTCGCACCATCTGTGCAAGAACACGACAATCATTGATAAATCATTTTTATTACCATTCCATTTCAACAAATAATTCAGTAGAGCAATCAGAACAATACAATTCTTCTATATTTACAGAATCATACTCTTCATGGTCCCAAGTATGACTGTATTCAATTCCACAATATTCACATTTCTTTTTAACGGCAATATTTTCATCCGAAAGGGAAGTGATTTATCAATGATTGTCGTGTTCTTGTACAGATGGTGCGAAAACATGCGTTCGTAATTTTTTTTTTGACATGACGCACCATGATTTTTTGAAATCTTTTTAAATGTATACGTAGTTGTCAGTTGTGGCTTATTAAGTAATTTTTTTGGTAGTTGTGCCTCTGCGAGAAGTGGCAAAAAATATAACCGAAAAAAAAAACATTTTTTTTCATCCAAGTTTGAAGATATGAATGTCTTTAAAAATATGCATTATGAACCCCATTTCACGCTCTTTAATTCTGAATTTATTTGGTCACTCTCGCTTACTTGGTTTAGTTAATATCACAGTTTAAAGATTACCATGATTTATGACATTTTCGTGAATAAGTCTGAAACAAAAGAAGATCGGAGGCTGATATTACGCATCCAGTGTTCTTAGGGCTTCCCACTACTGCACCTCAAATTACAACCAAATCCCTTGAGGGGGCAACTCTTGTTAGCTTATCCTGCTAGACCCTTTGCATAAATATGGATGAATTTCGTTGCTGCAGTGTGAAATCCCCTCCTTCAAACCATGGGAGATCGAGAGCTTGCTGACATAGATCTTTGACTATAAATAACCCCATAAAAAATAAACAATTATGTTAAATCGCAATATTTGGGATTCACTGAAATGAACGAAAATGGGGAAAATGGGGTCAAAACCGTTTTTCGTCAAGGAGACCAGGGCTGATGGGCGATTTGCAATTATAATACTTAATCCTATTCTGTGTACTTTATGTGTCAGGAAAAAAAAAATTGGAATTGGTCGAAAAAAGTATGCCTTTTCATTACATTTAAATCTTGCGTTATTTTTGGGACACCTTATAAAACCTCATGGGCGTGCTATGTTAGGAGACGTTTAATAGATAAGGGGGTTATTGTTCAAATATAAAACAACTTCCATACATATAACGTTTATTTATTGTTATGTAATTAATACTAACTCTTACACTTTATGCTTCAGCCATTACGAAGAGCGCTGGCGAAGATGGGTGCGTCAGCGCCGCTGGTCCAAAGTTTGATTCCCGACACGCAGGACAACTCGCTCAGTTTCTCCGTACTGAATTACCTCAAAAGACTGAAAAACCAAGCTAAAATAGAATTTGAGAAGCTGTGTGCGGATGTTATCAATAAGGCTTCATCTAACAATAGTCAAAAGGTAAGACTTGTTTAATTATTTTACAGTCTGTTTCAGAATCACTGAGCGTTGTAAGCTGACAACCAAAACTCACTATAAAAAACTGTCACTACTCTTAGCAACCTCTTATGTCAGTATTGAATCTGAAATAGATACGAGTTCTATTTCAAGTAGGTATTTGTTACTTAGTGAGTTTTGGTTGTCAACCAACGATATATCCATGACATAAAAATTTTACTATCCTTTTCCCCAGAATACAAAAGAAAAGGACTAACATTTATCTGACTGATATATTTGATCTGGCGATGGTTAAGCAACTCTTCGAATGTTAGACTAGGCATTATGTATTGAAATTACTGGCCTTATCAACAGAAACTAAAATAAACATCATTCACAATCCCATCAGTATACTTATATTGTCTTTTTATATAGACGTTTTTTTAATGGACGGACTTACATGGTGATAATTATTAATTATATTGACCGTAAAATGCGCCTTCTATACAGTCAAAAGAAGGAAAACTTAAACTTACCCTGATATCATCATCATCAGCCTCATTACACTGCTAGACGTAGGCCTAAAGACTACTACTAAATTTATATTAAAATATAAACTATGCGCATAGACGCATTAGTAGATAAAAGCCCATAATTACCACGCTGGGCAAGCGGATATATTGCTACCCTGCTATATTGAGACGATATTGCTTAGTAAGAAAATTAGTGTATGGGTATTTTCACTTCTAGGGACACCCAATTAGCATAACTCTCACTAAAAAGTTAACTTCGATGTCAGTTTTGTAACGACAATTAAGCACGAAATATTTACGTAAATTCTCTTTTTTTTGTTTTTATATTGAATAGACGCGTATTCTTTCTAATTAATAGATAAAAAAATATTTTTGTTCATGCTAATAATGCTAATAATAAGAATAAAATTGTCGTCAAAGCTGACATTGAAGTTAACTTTTTTCTGAGAGTTAAGCTAATTGGGTGTTCCCTAGAAGTGAAAATGCCCGTATTTCAAAACGTGTATTTTATTTACAATCTTCAACATTTACAGGTAGCTGAAAGCGTCCGTGTAATGCCGCGATCACCGCTCAAGAAAGACCTAACGACGCACCCGTGCCTCCAAGACAAGTTCTCAGCGCTTCGCGACCAACTCAATGAGTTCGGTGGCTTCGTAGTCGGCCTATCACGAGGCAGAAACAAAAATCAAGCGCACACCTATAGGAATCCTTTTGATATACAGCGGAGGGATCTCTTAGATCAGGTATGTGCTGTTATTCAATAGCTTCGCTTGTCTGGGTAGCATGAGACTTTGTCAGTCGCTAGGTAAAAACAAAAATCAGGTGCAACCCATAGAAATAGTTGAGAGATCAATGAGTACTGACATTGGTATTTCTATATTGCACAATAATATTTTTTCACTTATAACTTATAGGCACAGCATCGTTGGTTTCTCCACTAGGCATTGCCTGTCTCGTAAACAAAAATAGAGTATGCATTTCTCCTTTCATGTACATGAAGGAGTTATCTAAGTGAAACCCCGTCATTATCTCAAAATTAAAGATGTACAAAAGTCTACTTGTTGCGCAAATAGGTTGCATAAATTAATTTGCTGCCCTTGATAAGGAAGTGCGCAATTACATTTAAGTGCGTGTTCTATCGATCCAGTGTATTTGTCAACTTTTTGCCGAAGTTACAATTAAGGGGTGTACCGATAAAAAACTGGCAAATTCAAATGAAAAAATCGGACCGATATACTTAGGTAGCTATAATTTCATGCTTTGGAAATTAACCAGGAAGTCTTAACTTAGCTGACTGTAGTATTTTTGTGTCACTATTGCATTTCAGGTACTCACAGTACAGCTTCTTCGAAACATCTTCCAAACTATCTTTTCCAAACATTTTTTTCTTTTTTTGTATGCAGTTTTCTAAATTATGGGACTGTTGTCAATATATCTGTCTATTCTTGCCGTGTTCCTTAAGATACCCTTGACTTATGCATACTATCCTTCTTACTTTTTGGCACTGATTTCGCTTCATAAAACTATACCAAAGAGACTAAGATTTGTATAGGATTAAATAATTGATTAAAGACCCATAAAAATTTCACATAATATGTGACATAATTCCTTTCACAGAGTATTACTGCGCCCAAGGCAGGGGTATATTAAAAAAAACATGGAGATTAACCAGAAATATAGGTCACTTCTGCAGAACACGAAATCGTGCAGTGGGGAATAAAAAAAAAGAGCTTGGAAAAATAGATTTCGAAGGGGTTCTGGAGAACTTGTATTGTGAATACTGAAATTGCAGTAGCAACAAAAAAGGACCAAAGTTAGCTAATTTAAGACCTCCTTGTAAATTACAAAAGCCAGAAATTACAGCTTTTTAACTATATTGACTCGATGTTTTCATTTGAATTTGCCAGTTTTTTATCGGTACACCCCTTATGCTGATTTTACCTTTTTGTAGGCATTGAATTGTAATCCCAATAAACGGTTTATTTGAGCATTTACTTATAAAATCCACATTTTGTGATGGGCTGGTGTACGCGATTTTACTAAAAACTGAAAATCGCTACTAGAAGTAGAAGTGTCCATTCCCTGGAAAATTTCTTTGTTCTGCCGTCGTATATGAAATATTATAAAAATTACTCAAGAACAATATTTAAGGATTCATTTGTTGTAAGAGTAACTGGTTAAATAACTCCTGATTCAGAGTACATGTCGATTACTATGTCAATTTCTTAAAATATAAATTGCTCATATGCGTTCCATGCTGGGCAAGCGGATTGGCGATCACAGTAATGTGTCCGCTATAATGACGCTGCTGCCAATCTTCTATCAAAGAATAGTCGGTGACACTTCAATCCCTTAGTTGACTCTTACAACACCTGTGGGAAGTGTTGGGGTGGTGACAAATGTATTCTTACTGCCGTCACCACACGGTCACCGGCCCATACTAGCATTAATAGTACATTACTGCAGACGCCGGGAAAGATGGGCTTATCGGCTGAGTAGGTATGGACATTGATACGAAGCCGGTAAGCCCATTTCACGGCGAGGCATGTATAGTGCTTTTCTCAAACTTGATACGGAATGTTGATGTTACTTACTTTAAATTAAGCCCGGAAATACTATGTATCCGGTGTCATATGCTAAGATGATATGTAAAGAGATTTCATGTATTTATTTCACACCTAGGACTGCAAACAAACTGTCTTTTGTTTTGAAACTTCAAATTGTGACACTAGGTCTTGACATTCAACCACAGAAAAAAAAACCTAAGAACGAATGTCTATACCAACAGGTAAAAGGATACCTCAAACAGATTAAAAAAAAAGTTAGGCGCGAATGTTTTTTTTTAATGTTGTACGATACTGTACTATTGGTTTATTTACAAATCAAATAGTATGGTTCGGCGAAATCAGTTCGTTTTATTTCATGGCAAGTTTGAGAAAAGCACTATACAAATCTCGGCGAGAAACAGGGTTACAGGCCGCGTATTCCTATGGCCTCAGTTTTTTCGGCCAGAATCTACTTGGCCTGTAACCCTTCGTTTCCCGTCCTCTATAGTAATGTACTATTTCTCAAACATAAGCAAGGATCGGACAAACGCCCGTCATTTTGAAAACATAACCCTGTTCCGTACAGTAGAGACTCCCTTATCTTATGATGTTAACATATTTTATTCTATAAGATATTTTTTAATAACACTAACACCAAGTATCTATTTAGGGGATCTCAACCTCTTTCATACTTGTACACACCATGATTGAGACCAATAAACGATTTAGTTTGTTTGGTATTGAATTTTAACGTATCGAGTATATTATAATACATTTTTCGGTTACCGCGACAGTTATTCATAAAACAAAACAATTTAAACAGATTATATGGTGTCATAAATTAACAATCATGGTGTATAGTCGACGCGAAATATATCGCTGTCGCTACGGTGTAGGTGCCAAAAATATATTTTTCTCAAACATGCAATGAAATGTTGTAGTTACGTGCCTAAAAAGTGGCCGGGAAGTACCTCGTTGCCGGCCTAGGCCGGCAAGTGCCACTTTTTTAATTTTCATTCGACATAGGGTTGTGACCTGGCATCTTGGCTTTTAGCCAATAATTATCTGTAAGTAATATTAGTATTAAAAAAAATGATTGGCTAATTGTTGCAGTTATAATTAGGTATTTAAATTATATAATTTAAAATATGTACAATAACTACTCAAAATAATATATTTAAAAAGCAGTATTATACGGTGCGATCCGTCGGCCCCGATCACCGAATGCGATTAATTGGACTCAACAGACCGAGTCGTCTAATACTGCTTTTTAGAATTAAAAATTGGCGCGTTTCAAACAGGTCGAACTTAAAAAAAAATGAGGTGTCTGTGTCGTATTTGATTTTAAAGGCAGTATAGCTTAGTGCTTTCGCCTGTCCACAAGGACTTAAAATATAAAAAAAAAGTATTTGACTTTTGTTGTGTTTCAAAGAATTAGTTATGCAGTTGACTTATAATAGGGATGATGACTGTTGCTAAAATAAATTATTTAACATTATGCACGACATAATACACGAATAAATTATTACTAAGATGTAGATTGCTGTAATTTTTGTACAGAACTTCTATTTAATAAATTGAAAAGAACTTAAAAGAGTAGGTCATTTGGCAGTACTCAAACGTGACGTCACTTTTGAGTATTTCTTATAAAATTCCATAGTGGTGATCGTTATGACAGTTCGAAAAAAGATGCTGATTTGACTTGCCAGTCATCATGCCTATTTCTAAGAATGAAGATAATTTTTTTTGTTACATTTCATTGCATGTTTGAGAAAAGCATTATACATACCTCGGCCATGAAGTGACGGGTTGCCGTCCGAATACTATCCGGCCTCGCTTCGCTCGGCCGTCTACATATATTCGGCCGGCAACCAGTCACTTCCCGGCCTCGGTAGTAATGTACTATTTCTAACTATTGCGGAAAAGTAAAATTTGCGCACGCTTCGCGTGCGTAAATATGTCTATCTAAGGCACTTGTTATGAAAAAAGTCGTTCGATACACGTATAAAAACTTATTTTTAACTCGTCGAAAAAAAATGTTTTTGCACTTGCATCTAAATGTACACACGACTTTTTTGCATTCACATTAAGTTAGTAAGGAGTTCGCATCACTTAAATAGAGTATCTACCTCTGTGATAGTGTAATAAAAAAAATTATAAAATAAAATATGTTAACATCATAAGATAAGGAAGTCTCTACTGTAAGGAATAGGGTTATGTTTTCAAAATGACGGGCGTTTGTCCGATCCTTGAACATAAGCAATGAAATAAAAAATACGACGATCTAAAAAACAGAATTAAGCTGTTTAGCCTGTTCATGAAAACCGACGCCATGTTTAAAAAAAAATATCACTTACCGGCCTAGGCCGTTCGTATGAAAATCCTTTACTATTATCTCGACATCATCCGCCTGCAACGTCATACTAAGCCTATTATGACTTTATGACGAACATAATGACAACATTTCATTGCATGTTTGAGAAAAATCTACTCCTAGTAATGTATCTTGTACAAATTTCCAGGTGGTCCGAATGCGAGCGAACTTCCTCCAGCCGTCTCTCGCGCACACACGTCTAGTCGACGAGGACAGTCTACACTCGATGCCGGTGGCACAAATGGGCAACTACCAGGAGTACCTGAAGAGAATGACGCCGCAGCTGAGGGAGATTGAGACGCAGCCGGTCCGGCAGCATATGTTCGGGAATCCGTTTAAGATTGATAAGGTATGGGATTGGAATTAATTTCTTTTAGTTATTCATCATCAGTCTATAATTAGTCTACTGCTGGACTAGGCCTCTCCTGTTACCTAAGCTAATTAAGAGGTACATGCACAAAATCGCTATGCTGGGCAAGCTGAATTATTCAGTGGTATATAATACATATTTTCCGTATTCCATGTGTAGATTACGGCTACCCTCTTTTATAAAGATTGGAGATTTGCATCTTCGATTGAGACTGCGATGTGTGTGAGTGCGTTGATTTCTAAATCCAAAAATTTCGCGTAATAATCTTGATAGATATTTTGACGGGAGCTATTTTTGTAGTTGTCCTCGGCACTGCGGGAACGAGACTAGATATTCTGAATACGTGAGGAGAGTTGTATTTGACAGCGTATTTGTGTCAGTGCAAATCATATTATCTACTTACATCCAAAACTCACCAAGTAACAAATACGTACTAGAAATGAAACTCGTATCTCAGTTCTGGTTCGAATTGATATACGAGGTCGGTAAACTTGGAAGAATTAAAAAAAAATCGTGCGTTCTAGCCTCCTCGCCGCTGTGTAAAGCAAAAAATTTTGTCTTTAAAAAAATACAAAAAGTGAGTCAAAAAGTATGTATCTTTGATACACTGCCAAGTTAAGGGTTAAGAGTAGGGACAGTTTTTATAGTAAGTTTTGAGGCCTCTTAATAAGTGAACTCGTGTGTATATTTAGCCCGCGTAGATGCCCATATTAATGTGAAAAAGATTTCGTTCGGAAATAGCTGTATTTTTTATTTACATATCGTATCACTACATAGTATAAAATAGTCACTTTTTCTGTCCCTATGTCCCTTTGTACGCTTAAATCTTTAAAACTACGCAACGGATTTTGATGAGATTTTTTTTTAATAGGTAGAGTAATTCAAGGAGAAGGTTTTTATGTAGGTATAGTACCCGTGCGAAGCCGGGGCGGGTCGCGTTTAGAATAAATGCCTTTCGATCCTTTTTTTTTTTTCATATTTGTAATTTTTTACCTGGATGCTTAGCCAAGTTGCCAATCGCTAGCGCTTGCTAGCGCATCGCAGTTTTCCCTCTCTGTCACTCCTTCATATTAGTGCGACAAAGAGGGAAAACTACGATGCGCTAGCAAGCGACAACAACTTGGCTAAGCATCATGTTCTCTCTCGTAACACAAGTTGGTATATCGCAGCGCATGATGGTGGACGAGGCGGACATCGACGGGCTGGGTGGCGTGCGCGCGGGCGGCGGCGCGGCGGGCGGCAAGCGCGGCGCCGAACTACCGCGCGCCGCGCCGCCCAAGCGCAAGGCCGGCCCGCTGCCGCCCGACTTTACCGCCCGCCGACCGAGCGTAGCCGAGCCCGTGTCGCCCGCGCCGGCGCCGTCGCCGCCGCCGTCGCCGGAGCCGCTGGTGCGGCGCCCCGCGTCGCCGCTGGCGCCCGTGCCCGCTGATCTGCCTTCTGGACGGCCGCCTGAGGTATGGTATTTCTTCCGCCCGACTTCACCGCCCGCCGACCGAGCGTAGCCGAGCCTGTGTCTCCCGCGCCGGCGCCGTCGCCGCCGCCGTCGCCGGAGCCGCTGGTGCGGCGCCCCGCGTCGCCGCTAGCGCCTGTGCCCGCTGATCTGCCTTCTGGACGGCCGCCTGAGGTATGGTATTTCTTGGGCAAGCGCGGCGCCGAGCTGCCGCGCGCCGTCCTAGCGTAGCCGAGCCCGTGTCGCCCGCGCCGTCGCCGTCTGGTGCGGCGGCCCGCCTCGCCGCTGGCGCCCGTGCCTGCTGATCTGCCTTCTGGACGGCCGCCCGAGGTATGGTATTTCTTGCGCGGCCCGCTGCCGCCCGACTTCACCGCCCGCCGACCGAGCGTAGCCGAGCCCGTGTCTCCGGTGCCGTCGCCGTCGCCGGAGCCGCTGGTGCGGCGCCCCGCGTCGCCGCTGGCGCCCGTGCCCGCCGATCTGCCTTCTGGACGGCCGCCTGAGGTATGGTATTTCAAGGCCGGCCCGCTGCCGCCCGACTTTACCGCCCGCCGCCCGAGCGTAGCCGAGCCCGTGTCGCCGCCGCCGCCGCCGTCGCCGGAGCCGCTGGTGCGGCGCCCCGCTTCGCCGCTGGCGCCCGTGCCCGCCGATCTGCCTTCTGGACGGCCGCCTGAGGTATGGTATTTGTTGGCCGGCCCGCTGCCGCCCGACTTTACCGCCCGCCGACCGAGCGTAGCCGAGCCCGTGTCGCCCGCGCCGGCGCCGTCGCCGCCGCCGTCGCCGGAGCCGCTGGTGCGGCGCCCCGCGTCGCCGTTGGCGCCTGTGCCCGCTGATCTGCCTTCTGGACGACCGCCTGAGGTATTACTTCTGCAACTAAATTATGATACAAAAGTAGAAAGTTGGCATTTTTCAGGACGAGTGTCTGTGAATATAAAACATGAGCGAAACGAGTGTTTTAAAACCGACACGAGTTAGAAATAATCACCAAATTAAAAATTTAAAAAACCGACTTCAACCGGTTTCTCCAAGATTCCCGATTTGTTTCCATCATTGGTTTCCTCAAATCCTACTTTCTGAATGCAAATTCTTGTAAATGAATGAAAATTACCAAAAGCGCCATACATGTACCTATAACAATTGAAGAGATCCCTCGATTTCTCCAAGATCCCATCATCAGACCGCAACTTGGTGCCAACGGGACCATCTCGGGGTAATACACGTTCGATCACAAAAAGAAATTTTAAAATCGCTTCACCATTCTCGGAGATATCGGGTAACATACATACAACAAAAAAAAAATCAGTCGAATTGAGAACCTCCTCCTTTTTTGAAGTCGGTTAAAATTGAAGTCGGTTAAAAAGCCTACATTTCAACATGTATATCGTACATCATTTTACAAATACAATTAATTTATTCGTGGCAAATATAACAAGCATGACAGGACAAAACAAAACAAAGAAATTCAGCATTTAATATTATACCACGAATTATTTTACAATGCATTATGCAAGGAAAATCAGATATTTCGACAGTACCAACCAGGCCATGCGGAAAAGTAATATGAAAATTCATTCCCGCAGACATGCGGAAAAAAACACTTTCCGTACATAAGTTAACTCTTAAAAAGAGCACTTTCTGATAAAATTAGTGCTTGTGTAGATGATCGAATATCTGCCATAGCCGTAGCAAAAGCAGACGGCCCACCTGAAGCCTGTTTCTCAAAAGCTTGTTACAACTAGTGTTACAAATGGAAGTCTCTTTTTAACACCATTCATTGCCGAACGTTTAAAAACTAATTTTCACTTTATCGACGGCTGCTAGAACGAGAAAGATCCTTCATCGTCAACGCCCTACACCCATTTCGAGCTTTCTTTAACAATTTTACCAACAGACATACAATATTAAAACACAATTTAGTCTGATTTGATTGTGGTTTTCTATAAAATGAAGGTACTTTCTTGCTCCAGATTTAAGCGAAATGCCAAACATGTATCCTTTATTTGATGTATATTCGTTTTAAAAACAATTAATTCATCAATTTCATCGTACTTCGTGCTAAAACATACAATACCGATATAAATCCATGCCATACGTTGCCATCACAAACAAGCCTGTTTGAAATAGAACACTACCGAGGCTGGGAAGTGATTGGTTGCCGGCCGAATATATATATAGGGATAGTATTTGGCCGGCAATCCGTCACTTCATGGCCGAGATATGTATAATGCTTTTCTCAAACATTCAAAGAAATAAAAAATATGCATATATTTTATGAAATTATAAGTCTACATAACTAAGACTTTGAAACACAACAAAAGTCAAATACGACACCTCATTTTTTTAAAAGTTTTACTTGTTTAACCACTTGAACGTCCACCCCGCGCGACCATATTCCGGTCAACTGTCCGGGTTTTTTTAGCGACGTACGCCCCGCGCTGCGCAGTCACAAGATTTTACAAAAACGTTTATATTTTCTAAACTTCTTAAGGTATAATAATAAAAAAAATCAGGAGTATAAATGAAAGTACAATTATTAAAATACAATGATAGTCATTGTAAAATACCTAATGATTCTTGACTATAATCAAGGTTAAACTTAAGACATCGGTAAAAAAATAAGAAAGATTTTTCTTTGACGACTAATTACAGGAAATTTTGAGCGATGACCCCTTATTTTTATTGCATATTAAAAAAATATACTATTTCACCTTTATAATGATACCACAAATAACACATATAATTTTCAACAAAGTATCAAAATAAATTAATTAGATTACCTCCTCCTTCCAACAAATACACCAAGATACAAAAACACCGTAAATATTTTGATGAATCCTGACGTAGTTTGATATATTTCTTATGTTTAAGTATATTAATCTCTTCCTTATAAACCACTCGTCAATATTTATTATATATTTCACTAAACATGGTGTTATATTACTAATAATACGGCTATAAACGTTTACTACCCCAGCTCAAAAATAACCTTCATATTTTAAACTCACTTGACAGGTATCACACTGTCAAAAACTTAAGATGATACACATTATCGTATAGAGCACACGTTCCTGATCATGTTTATGTATAATAATCCCTAAAATATGTAAATTAACGTGAAATACTTACGACATAACTAGGAGTCCTTAGCAAACACTCACAATTGCACGGCAGTTTGACACAACACTTATAATTATAATTTTTTATCGACTGAGTAACGAGCGTACACTGCCATATATATTTTTTAGCGCAAACTAGTTTATTAGGCTACGTTGTTGCAACAAGGGAATTAGGAAATAATGCCTCTATATTTCGCTACATGCCGCTATAATCAACTGTGTCTCCTTCGACTTCATGGGATAGTATAGTATCCACGAACAGTCTACTGCCTTTTTTGTTTGGATAATATGCTATCATCGGACGTTCAAGTGGTTAAGAGGTATGCACATTTTTACATTACACGACGCGATCCGTCGGGTCCAATCAATTGTATGATGACTGCGATAAACAAGGTTCACTCGATGATCGGATCCGACGGATCGCACCGTGTAGTACTGCTTTTAAACATTAATTTGAGTAGATATTGAGGTATTTTAAATTATCAAATTTAAATAAATATAACTGCAAAATTTTAATTGCCTATATATGGTACATTACTGCAGACGCCGGGAAAGATGGGCTTATCGGCTGATTAGGTATGGACAGCCGAACGTAGTGAGGCCGGACAGTGATACGAAGCCGGTAAGCACATTTCACGGCGAGGCATGTATAGTGCTTTTCTCAAACATATGCAATGAAATAAAAAATACGACAATCAAAAAAACAGAAATTAGCTGTTTAGCCTGTCGATGAAAACCGACGCCATGTTTTAAAAAAATATTACTTACCGGCCCAGACCGTTAAATTCGTATGAAAATCCTTTACTATTATCTCGAGGTCATCCGCGTGCAACGTCATACTTTAAAGCCTATTATGACGAACATAATATAGTACATTACGACACAAGTGCGAAAAACATAAAATTCGAAACGAATGGCGATGTTTTAAAACACGACCGATAGGGAGGGAGTATTTTAAATCGACACGAGTTACGAATTTCGTCTTTGCACGTGTTTCGTCACATGACACACTTCTCGCACTAGAGCCTAAAAAATACGCTATCTGTACTAAAAAACAACATTTCATTGCATGTTTGAGAAAATTCACTTACACTATCACACTATCCGTCCAAAGAGAATACAATCACTACGTTTTAAGAGACGGCACTCCCGAACAAGCCCAAAACCGAGTTATGAAGGTACTTTGTGCCAACGTACAAAATATATGTCAATACTACCAACTTAAAAAAGCAACACTAGAGCTCGACACTCACTACACTTGCTGTTTGTCGATATCGATAAAAGTGCAATATTTTTTTCTGCACCTACCGTAATAGTGAATTTATATTACAAAATAATAATGAAAGGGTAAAATAAAATAATGCTATAACACAAATATATATTTTATTGCACAGGTATTTTTATATCATTTTCTTAGTAGGGTATGGGCCCAAACGTAAATATTATACTATGGAGGGGCGAGGAGTTAAGTTTCCGAGCTAAAACTCCGGCATACAGCAGCTCAAAAACATGGTCCAAAGCCAAGGAATCATTGAACGAATAAAATTTCTCCAAAGATCTCCATCTGAAATAAAGCGATTATCGATAAATTATGTTGCACTCTACAGTGTATTCATCCTTACTTGTCTTATCATGTAAACAAACCACAGACCAAGTAAAACAAACACAACGTCAACGATGATCAAAAGACAATCACTAGTGATTAGAAATGTCGATATAATGAAATGTCAGCGATAATTTCACTGCTTAGGTACGTAAATAGAGGATTATCGATCTTACATCGTCTGTCAGGAAGAGAATTAATTCGTATAAGATTATATCAAAAACTATGGTTAAAGGGTCTAGCAGCCTTACCGAACAAGAGGTGCCTTTTCCCACGGATGAGGTCAATATTTTAGGTGGTGTACTAGCAGGCCCTAAGAATACTCCATGTTTAATATCAGCTCTAGATCTTCTTTTGTTTTAGAGTTATTCAAGATAATGTAAAATATACAGGGTGCCCTTGAAAGTGGCATATTTCGTAAACTGTTAAAGTTAGATCAACCAAACAAAATTGTGTTTGATAACAATAAAATAAACTACAAAATTCATATTTTTAATCTGCATCTTGTCCTTATTTTTCATAATAAAAAAAGGGTTCTTGTTTTTTTTCCATATTTTTTTTTTATTTCACGTGGAGGTACACCTACAAAAAAAATATGCATACATAGCCACTAATGTCCACTATATACATAAATTAAGATATTTCCATAAATCATCGTGCATCATGCAAAAAAAAAAACTTTTCCAGAAGTAGCCGTTACTGGCATACAAATAAAGTACCAGTGCAGTGTGAACATAAGGGTGTAGGTACACAATCTCTTCTAATAAACCTATTTAGAATAATCGACGGTGACATATCAAACGTTGATATGTGTATCTAATGTATCTATATAGATATAGATATATATATAGATATATATATATATATATATATTATATATACACGGTGTTACGTCAGCATTCCGAAAGATTTTAATGCTGGATTCCTGACCATATTTAGAGTCTTTAATGTTATATAAAATTTCCTGGATTCGGCTTGGTTTCAGAGATAATCAACCTTTTTTCAAAATAAGTTTTTCGACGTAACTCGTCATTTAACTTCTTTTGGATTAAAATGCTACCACAATGTGTTCTAATATTTCCACACCTTTTGCCTGACAATCAAAAAATACGAATAGACTTGACGAAATAACCTCTACCTAAAAAAAACAATTGAAATAAATAATTTAAACAAATTGTTGTTATGATAAAAAGTACTGGAAATGTTAAAAAGTATTCAAATCGGCCTAAAAAAAAGAAAAAAAATATTTTTGTTTGGTGGAATTGACATTAGGTCTAATAATATTTTTTGTTTATTTTGATGTCTAGAATGCATAGTTAAAATTTTTCGCAATGCTCGCGTAAATAGCTATTTGTATTTCTTGTTTATTTTTACATTCCTTAGCATCAGACCATTTTTCTCAGTTTTGCACCACCTACTATCAACTTTTACTTTCTTATCTCCTCTACCCAAAGGTTGTCTGGAAGAGATCGCTCTCTAGCGACCGCCTTTTGTTTACCTCTTTCAAACATGTATTTTTATTATTTGTTTTGTATTTGTCTTTGAGGTGCTATAAAGAGTTATTGTATTGTATTGTATTGTATTGTTGATAACATTTGACAGATGGTATTGTTTTCGACATTTGTTTTCACATTCCTATTCACATACAATCGGACCGTTTCGAAACTTTGGAAGATGTCGAAGTGTATTTACCGGACGAATGTATTTTAATTTATGGTGTATGTAAATATGGCAAAAGATGCTTTAGATTTGTAAATAGTCAATTCCAGCTTTTAGCTGTATTATACTGTCGCTTATGCACAGGTCCACTGTTTGAAATAATAAAAGATTAGAAAAGGCTAATTGTTTTTTATATCAACTCATTTAAAGAGATAGTTCCGTTTATATTATTAATTATAAATTATTAAGCAATCGACTCAGTTTTGACATTTCGTCGTCGATTATTCTAAATAGGTTTATTAGAAGAGATTGTGTACCTACACACTAACTTATGTTCACACTGCACTGGTACTTTATTTGTATGCCAGTAACGACTACTTCTGGAAAAGTTTTTTTTTGGCATGACGCACGATGATTTATGGAAATATCTTAATTTATGTATATAGTGGACATTAGTGGCTATGTATGCATATTTTTTTTGTAGGTGTACCTCCACGTGAAATAAAAAAAAAATATGGAAAAAAAACAAGAACCCTTTTTTATTATGAAAAATAAGGACAAGATGCAGATTAAAAATATGCATTTTGTAGTTTATTTTATTGTTATTAAACACAATTTTGTTTGGTTGATCTAACTTTAACAGTTTACGAAATATGCCACTTTCAAGGGCACCCTGTATATTTTACATTATCTTGAATAACTCTAAAACAAAAGAAGATCTAGAGCTGATATTAAGCATGGAGTATTCTTAGGGCCTGCTAGTACACCACCTAAAATATTGACCTCATCCGTGGGGAAAGGCACCTCTTGTTCGGTAAGGCTGCTAAACCCTTTCGAGGATTTTTCTCTGTCGCTCCAACGAAGGCGCCACTAGTCATGAGAAAAATCACATGAAGTGCACCCGTAACGAACAACGTGAAGCGAAGTAGCGAAACGAATGACGTTTGACGTGAAGATTTTATTCAATATTCAATAGACAACTAAGCACTGCCAGTCTTTGAATAAAATAAATATTGAAATCAATTACAAATACCGGCCAAGAGCATGTCGGGCCATGCTCAGTGTAGGGTTTCGTAGTTATTCAAAAACGGCTGGGCCGATTATGTTCGAAATAGTTTTATGCCAGCCCACTATTCATGATTTTTTTGGACCTTTGGATCAAAAGTTAGAGGGGATAACAATTTTTTTTCATCTGGAGCGATTATCTCCGAAAATATTGACTGTAGAAAAAAACTTTCTTAGAAGCCCCTTTTTCTTTTTAAGAGACCTATTCAATGATACCCCACACTATACGATTACAGCAAATAAAAAAATCACCCCACATCACCAATTGGGGGGGAGGTACCCGAAAAATTTTTTTTTTTACTTTTTATTGTATCACTTTGTTGGCATGATCAAATTTCAGATTTATAGTATTAACGGCCACTGAGCTAAGTATGCTGCGGAAAGACGGACATAGCGAAACTATAAGTATGGGTTCCGTTGTTGCCATTTTTGCTACGAAACCCTAATAAATTTTGGTAAATTACTGCAATTTATTTTAATTGCATTTTCCTCGAGTTGTACTTTAAGTATTAATATCGATATATTGACATGCCAACATTATGGTACATAGACAATCTAGACATCGCAATGTCACATCAATGTCAGATGTTTTTAAAGTTATCCGACCGTAACAGCATTTATTGACGAAAATCTTTACAGAAATGATATTTTTCAGTGCCTTTTTATGTGATTATAATACTTTACGAGTTTAATTAAGTATGCAACAACATTTGACGTGATGATTAATGTGTGATTGCAGAGAAAAGTGTGATAATGTTTTCAAAAAGTGTTTGTTTACATGATAAGACAAGAAAGGATGAATGCACCCTTATTTGTGCATTAGCTTGCCTTATTTAGATAAATTTTATTTGCCATTGAAGTTATTTCTTATTTAATTAGTAACTGTTATCGTTTGCAGTTACTAATTATATATTCAATAATGAAATGAAAAAATAATTTGCTACTAAGATAAAATAATTTGAAACTGACATGTCTGGATCAAGAGGAAACCTTGTCAAAAATACGCCAGAAGTTCGATTTAATTCACGCCGAACACAACACACTTCACATTTCCTTATTGTTGTGCCCCCCATTTAGACGAAACATTTAAATATTTTATATAAAACACAATAAAACATGAACCCGGGATCAGCTTTCATAATAAACAATTAGACGGTACATTTCTGACACTGACGTTTTACCTATTTAGGTGGTAAATAAAAGTATAATACGTCTAAGTTTGAAGGCCAGTATGATTATGTGCTAATAAAATGCAACAGTAGGCATTTTAATTCTATAAGATTATATTTATGTCTCAATGTTGGTACCAAATGCTTTCATAATTTACCATAGTATGAAGTGTCGAGGGGCTGTATCCGCCTACATAAGCCAACACAAATTCACCCTGTTCTATATACCAGGAGCCTCCACACCTGGAGCCGGGCGGGCCGTCGGCGCCGCCGCCCAGCGAGCCGCCGCCGCCCGCCGCCGCCGCCGTGGCGCCGCCCAACCTGCCGCCTGTCGTCAAACCCTTCCTCAACGGAGGTTAGTTACCACCAGTGATCGTTTTTTTGGATTCACCCTCGCGGGATTTCACGTATAAAAAATTAAGGGTGCGACTATAAAAAAAATGAATACTATTATATTACATTATGAACAATAACAGGGAAAATTGCATGGAAATACGTGTAAATAATCAAAGTTTATTTTTCAAGTTACTATAGGAGACCCGCCGGGGAATCCAAAAAACCGATCACTGGTTACCACAGACATTATTTATTAGTTATGAGGTGATTTAGAGTAATAGTACATTACTGCAGACGCCGGGAAAGATGGGCTTACCGGCTGAGTAGGTATGGACAAACGTAGTGAGGCCGGACAGTGATACGAAGTCGGTAAGCCCATTTCACGGCGAGGCATGTATAGTGCTTTTCTCAAACATTGCAATGAAATAAAAAATACGACAAACAAAAACACAGAATTTAGCTATTTATGAAAACCGACGCCATGTTTTAAAAAAATATTACTTACTGGCCTAGGCCGTTAAATTCGTATGAAAATCCTTTACTATTATCTCGAGGTTATCCGCCTGCAACGTTATACTTTAAAGCCTATTATGACGAACATAATGACAACATTTTATTACATGTTTGAGAAATAGTACATTACTACCGAGGCCGGGAAGTGACTGGTTGCCGGCCGAATATATGTAGATAGTATTCGGACGGCAACCCGTCACTTCATGGCCGAGGTATGTATAATGCTTTTCTCAAACATGAAACAAAAAAAATTATCACCTTTCTAAGAAATTATAAGTCAACTACATAACTAAGTCTTTGAAACACAACAAAAGTCAAATACGACAGCGACACCTCATGTTTTTTTTAAGATTGACCTGTTTGTTGCAAATTTTTTATTTAAAAAAGCGGTATTAGACGACGCGGTCGGTTGGGTCCAATTAATCGCATGCAGTGATCGGGGCCGACGGATCGCGCTGTATAATACTGCTTTTTAAATATTATTTTGAGTAGTTATTATACATTTATTTTAAATTATATAATTTAAATACCTAATTATAACTGCAAAAAGGCCATAGTCGGATTTTCATAGTAAGTCAGCCTTTAAATCAACCAGACTCTAGTATTTTTTTGTGAGTACCTCTTATGGTGAAGAATATTTCTGCTGAGTATCAACGTCCTATCGGTGACAGTTTTTGACTTATGATTTTTTTTAGTTTTTTCTTTAATGTGTTGTATCTCAGGATGTATAAAAGCGAATTGCTTCAAATTTTGAAATTATGTTCTTTATTTAGATATGCATCGAATTTAAAAAAATGAATATCGATTGTCGTATAAAAAAAAGAAAAAAAAAGACCAGAAATTTTTTCATATTTTTTTTGTGTACCTATGAAGTAGTGACACCTCTATTTTCTTTTTCTAATTATAGACCATACATTGGCCTACTAGTTGCCTAAGTATCAAAATTTTCCAAGCGGTACTTCTTACCAAAAATCGGCAATATGTGTGGTCAAGTTCTGCATTCAATCGGTGTTTTTCAATGTAGTATACAAACTCTTCATTTATATTTGAGTTTTTTTATCAGGTTATCTTATTTAAGAGTAAATGCTAATGACAACTTAATGTCATCATGATGCAAGCTGTTTATTTCATTATTAATCGGCCGTTTACTATTTCAACTAGCGTATATAGTAATATATTCAAGAAATATATTATTTTTAATGAATATCTCATAAATAATATCGAATTACGCTAGTTAAAATAATAAACGGCCGATTAATAATAAAATAAACAGCTTGCATCATGATGACATTAAGTTGTCATTAGCATTTACTCTTAAATAAGATAACCTGATAAGAAAACTCAAATATAAATGAAGAGTTTGTATACTACATTGAAAAACACCGATTGAATGCAGAACTTGACCACACATATTGCCGATTTTTGGTAAGAAGTACCGCTTGGAAAATTTTGATACTTAGGCAACTAGTAGGCCAATGTATGGTCTATAATTAGAAAAAGAAAATAGAGGTGTCACTACTTCATAGGTACACAAAAAAAAATATGAAAAATTTTTTGGTCTTTTTTTTTCTTTTTTTTATACGACAATCGATATTCATTTTTTTAAATTCGATGCATATCTAAATAAAGAACATTATTTCAAAATTTGAAGCAATTCGCTTTTATACATCCTGAGATACAACACATTAAAGAAAAAACTAAAAAAAATCATAAGTCAAAAACTGTCACCGATAGGACGTTGATACTCAGCAGAAATATTCTTCACCATAAGAGGTACTCACAAAAAAATACTAGAGTCTGGTTGATTTAAAGGCTGACTTACTATGAAAATCCGACTATGGCCTTTGCCAATCATTTTTTTTATACTAATATTACTTACAGATAATTATTGGCTAAAAGCCAAGATGTCAGGTCACAACCCTATGTCAAATGAAAATTAAAAAAGAGGTACTTGCCGGCCTAGGCTGGCAACGAGCTACTTCCCGGCCACTTTTTTGGCACTTAACTACAACATTTCATTGCATGTTTGAGAAAAATATATAATCGCTTACTCTCGGATACTAGTGTCAAATTACTATTGACATTACCACCCCAGAGTAATCGATATTCTTTGAATAAAAGTTTTCAGGTTTCCGAATATAAAATAATGACATGGGAAATAAATTAGCTGTATTTTTACCGGTAAAAATTGTGAATACTACGAAACTACTAGAGTTCCTCAGATACTAATTTAATTGACGATTCCCAACCGTAACATTAAAATACAACGTTAAAACTACGCCCTTCAACCAACTGCAGAGAAAAGATATTCCTTTGTATTTAAAATTTTATGCATATCTTATGCATTTTATCCATTGGTGAGGAAAAACCACACAACTAACTACATCATGTAACTAAAAATATTTCACCAGTTTCTCTTAACCTAACTGACTAACCCCCTTATTCATAAACGTCTGCTAACTTAAGAAGCCGCTAATATTGTTTCTCCCTTTCGGTCTTAACAATGTGTTCATAAGAGCAAAAGGGACAAACAATTATTAGCGGCTTGTTAAGTTAACAAACGTTTATGGATAAGGGGGACTTTACTCTTTTCTGACGAATCAAAATACGATATGAAGTATAACGTTTCCGCAGACGCGTACACGACGATGGGCGGCAAGCTGGCGCGCTCGCCGTCGCCCGAGCCGCCGGCGCCGGCGCACGACTCGCAGGAGCTGCAGATCCACGCCATCATCCAGGGCATCGCGGCCGGCAACGCGCACAGGCCGAGGAAGCGGCCCAGGAAGAAGGTAATCATTCTCTTACTTTATCTCTTACTTAAGGGCCTACGCTAGCTTACGCAGACGACCGCCGCGTGCGTACACTCTTGGATCCCGCTCCGGACACCCGCGCCGGGCCAGCGAGTCCGCTACGGGCGCACGCCTAAAGCCCCATTTAGACGGTGCGAGTTTCTCGCCTCGACCATGCAATTATCGTAGAACGAGAAAAAATATCGTATCATGTAAACTATTTGTACGATATCGCACGAGAAGAGACGATAAATTGCCTCGCCTGTGATAGTTGGACATATCCGTCTAAACAAGATCTGAATGCGAAAATCGTATTTCGAGTTCAGGTACTAACTAGAGCTGGAAACAATTACGCTGTTCCTCTTTGCCCTCCATGGTCTTCAACATCAGATCCACTCCACTCTACCAAAATTATGGCTTCCACGAGAAAATGTTCAAGTTACATATGAAAAGCGTCAAATAGCAATTCATTCAGCGAGTCCGCGACGGGCGCACGCCTAACTTAGCGCTGAATTCGAGAAACAAGGCGTACACGATGATTGGTGGCAAGCTGGCGCGCTCGCCGTCGCCCGAGCCGCCGGTGCCGGCGCACGACTCGCAGGAGCTGCAGATCCACGCCATCATCCAGGGCATCGCGGCCGGCAACGCGCACAGGCCGAGGAAGCGGCCCAGGAAGAAGGTAGTCATTCTCTTACTTTATCTCTTACTTAAGGGCCTACGCTAGCTTAGGCTGCGTTTGCACCAGATGTGCGAGGTAGCTAAGCAGTGCGAGGCTGCGTAACTAGGAGGCGTATAGTTCGAGAAATATTATTTGACCGACTGTTATCTTGCTTACGACCTTTTGTTTTGCGTTAACACTTACTAGACAATCAGCAATAGAACACTTTTCTATTGTTAATGACGCAAAACAAAAGGTCGTAAGTGAGATTAAGTCGGTCAAATAATATTTCCCGAACTATAACGGTGTGAGTGTTTCCACCGAACATGTGTGAGGTAGCTGAGTAGTGCGTAGGCCGCCTCGCAACACATTCCTCGCACACATCTTTCCCCTTTTTTATATGAGCAGGAACCTCGCTCCGCTGAGTTGTTTCCACCAAAGCTAAGCTAAGCGAGGATAGGAATATGAAGTGTTTCTATTGGTTGATGACAAACACATCCCTCGCAACGCGTCCTCGCACAGCTCTGATGGAAACGCAGCCTTACGCGTACGCCCGCCTTGTGCGCACGCTCTTGGATCCCGCTCCGGACACCCGCGCCGGGCCAGCGAGTCCGCGACGGGCGCACGCCTAACTTAGCGCTGAATTCGAAAAACGAGGCGTACACGACGATGGGCGGCAAGCTGGCGCGCTCGCCGTCGCCCGAGCCGCCGGCGCCGGCGCACGACTCGCAGGAGCTGCAGATCCACGCCATCATCCAGGGCATCGCGGCCGGCAACGCGCACAGGCCGAGGAAGCGGCCCAGGAAGAAGGTAGTCATTCTCTTATTTTATCTCTTACTTAGAACATACCCATACTACTTGACCCTTTTTTAGACGTTTTTTAACCCCCTGGTACCAAGCGTAGTATATTGCCAAAATTTAGGGATGAAAAAAAACGGTGGCGTTACATTATTAGAAAAAAATCTCGAAATAGTCACCTGACAAGATACCAGACCCAACTGATGACCAAGAGTGGTACGTTGACGGACCCCCCTCCCCCTAAACAGGTATGTTCCCTAAGGGCCTACGCTAGCTTACGCGGACGCCCGCCTTGTGCGTACACTCTTGGATCCCGCTTCGGAGACCCGCGCCGGGCCAGCGGACGACGGGCGCACGCCTAACTTAGCGCTGAATTCGAGAAACGAGGCGTACACGACGATGGGCGGCAAGCTGGCGCGCTCGCCGTCGCCCGAGCCGCCGGCGCCGGCGCTCGACTCGCAGGAGCTGCAGATCCACGCCATCATCCAGGGCATCGCGGCCGGCAACGCGCACAGGCCGAGGAAGCGGCCCAGGAAGAAGGTAATCATTCTCTTATTTTATCTCTTAGGCTGGTTGCTGTGTCACGTGGACCGCCCGCGCGGAGCAAATATGTATTGCATCAATGGCGCGTGACACAGGAACCAGCCTTACTTAAGGATCCCGCTCTGGACACCCGCCGGGGCGCACGCCTTAGCGCTGAATTCGAGAAACAAGGCGTACACGACGATTGGTGGCAAGCTGGCGCGCTCGCCGTCGCCCGAGCCTTAAGGGAACATACCCATACTACGTGACCCTTTTTTAGGCGTTTTTTGACTCCCCCTGATACCAAGCGTAGTATATTGCCAAAATTTAGGGATGGGAAAAAACGGTGGCGTTAAATTATTAGAAAAAAATCTCGAAATAGTCACCTGACAAGATACCAGACCCAACTGATGACCAAGTGTTACCACTCTCACGGACCGGGGGGTCCCTCAACGTCATCATCATCATCATCAGCCCACGATAGTCCACTGCTGGACGTAGGCCTCTCCTATTAACTATGCATATAGACGCATTAGGAGGTAAATGCCCATAATCGCCACGCTGGGTAAGCTGATTGGCGATCGCAGTAATGTGTCAACTATGATGACGCTGCTGCCCATCATCAATCTTTATCAAATAATGGTCAGTGACACTTCAATCCCTTAGTCGATTCTTACGACACCCGCAAGAGAAGTTGGGGTGGTGACAAATGTATTCTTACTGCCGTCACCACACGGCAAAACGTACCTCCCCCTAAACAGGTCACGTAGTATGGGTATGTTCCCTAAGGGCCTACGCTAGCTTACGCGGACGCCCGCCGCGTGCGCACGCTCTTGGGTCCCGCTCCGGACATTCGCCGCGGGCCAGCGAGTCCGCGACGGGCGCACGCCTAACTTAGCGCTGAATTCGAGAAACAAGGCGTACACGACGATGGGCGGCAAGCTGGCGCGCTCGCCGTCGCCCGAGCCGCCGGCGCCGGCGCACGACTCGCAGGAGCTGCAGATCCACGCCATCATCCAGGGCATCGCGGCCGGCAACGCGCACAGGCCGAGGAAGCGGCCCAGGAAGAAGGTAGTCATTCTCTTACTTTATCTCTTACTTAGAACATACCCATACTACGTGACCCTTTTTAGGCGTTTTTTGACTCCCCCTGATACCAAGCGTAGTATATTGCCAAAATTTATGGATGGGAAAAAACGGTGGCGTTACATTATTAGAAAAAAATCTCGATATAGTCACCTGACAAGATACCAGACCCAACTGATGACCAAGAGTGGTACGTTGACGGACCGGGGGGTCCCTCAACGTCATCATCATCATCATCAGCCCACGATAGTCCACTGCTGGACGTAGGCCTCTCCTATTAACTATGCATATAGACGCATTAGGAGGTAAATGCCCATAATCGCCACGCTGGGCAAGTGGATTGGCGATTGCAGTAATGTGTCCACTATGATGACGCTGCTGCCCATCATCAATCTTTATCAAATAATGGTCAGTGACACTTCAACCCCTTAGTCGATTCTTACGACACCCGCAGGAGGAAATGGGGTGGTGACAAATGTATTCTTACTGCCGTCACCACACGGCAAAACGTACCTCCCCCTAAACAGGTCACGTAGTATGGGTATGTTCCCTAAGGGCCTACGCTAGCTTACGCAGACGCCCGTCTTGTGCGCACGCTCTTGGGTCTCACTCCGGACACACCCACGCCGGGCCAGCGAGTCCGCGATGCGTGCACGCCTAACTTAGCGCTGAATTCGAGAAACGAGGCGTACACGATGATGGGCGGCAAGCTGGCGCGCTCGCCGTCGCCCGAGCCGCCGGCGCCGGCGCACGACTCGCAGGAGCTGCAGATCCACGCCATCATCCAGGGCATCGCGGCCGGCAACGCGCACAGGCCGAGGAAACGGCCCAGGAAGAAGGTAATTCTCTTACTTTATCTCTTACTTAAGGGAACATACCCATACTACTTGACCCTTTTTTAGGCGTTTTTTGACTCCCCCTGATACCAAGCGTAGTATATTGCCAAAATTTAGTTATGGGAAAAAACGGTGGCGTTACATTATTAGAAAAAATCTCGATATAGTCACCTGACAAGATACCAGACCCAACTGATGACCAAGAGTGGTACGTTGACGGACCCCCCTCCCCCTAAACAGGTCACGTAGTATAGGTATGTTCCCTAAAGGCCTACGCTAGCTTACGCGGACGACCGCCGCGTGCGTACACTCTTGGGTCCCGCTCCGGACACCCGCGCCGGGCCAGCGAGTCCGCGACAGGCGCACGCCTAACTTAGCACTGAATTCGAGAAACGAGGCGTACACGATGATGGGCGGCAAGTTGGCGCACGACTCGCAGGAGCTGCAGATCCACGCCAACATCCAGGGCATCGCGGCCGGCAACGCGCACAGGCCGAGGAAGCGGCCCAGGAAGAAGGTAATTCTCTTACTTTATCTCTTAGGCTGGTTCGTGTGTCACGCGGACCGCCCGCGCGGATCTCTCCGCGCGGAGCTCTCCGCGCGGAGCAAATATGTATTGAATCGATGGCGGGTGACACAGGAACCATATGGATCCCGCTCAGCAGTGTTATTCACCAAGGAAACCGCCTTGCTGTCAGCGCTGTGTCAGTGCTGCGGCAGCGTCGAGCCTAAAAATGGTATTCACTAATGTACTTTAAACGACACTAGTGCTCGGCGACGAATGCGGCGTGAGCTGGAACTACATTGCGTCGAAAGTTTGACGTTTAATGTATGAACTTCGTATTCTCTAACGAAAAACAGCGACGAACTCGCCCACAACCTCGCTCACAGCCTCGATTCCTAATGTCAAATCAAACAGCTAGGATTTTAGACAAGGCTGTCTCGACATCGAGCTCGTTGACGAACGCAGCGTCGAATGTGTCAATAAGAGAATAGCATAGCTGAACACCCACCGGGGCGCACGCCTAACTTAGAATTCAAGAAACGAGGCGTACACGACGATTGGTGGCAAGCTGGCGCGCTCGCCGTCGCCCGAGCCGCCGGCGCCGGCGCACGACTCGCAGGAGCTGCAGATCCACGCCATCATCCAGGGCATCGCGGCCGGCAACGCGCACAGGCCGAGGAAGCGGCCCAGGAAGAAGGTAATTCTCTTACTTTATCTCTTAGGCTGGTTCCTGTGTCACGCGGACCGCCCGCGCGGATCTCTCCGCGCGGAGCAAATATGTATTGAATCAATGGCGCGTGACACAGGAACCAGCCTTACTTAAGGATCCCGCTCTGGACACCCGCCGGGGCGAACGCCTAACTTAGAATTCAAGAAACAAGGCGTACACGACGATTGGTGGCAAGCTGGCATGGTCGCCGTCGCCCGGGCCGAGGAAGAAGGCAACCCATTCTGTGCGAGTGCGTGATAACGAAATCTCACCTTATTAATAAATACTCTTCCTTATGATTAGGTTTAGTCTCTGCTATACACCGCGTTTTTTTGAATTCCGTTAGATTTCACAGGCTGCTTGGTACGTTAATTGGACTGGTACATAGCTTTTAGTCGAACTCGAAAAAATCAGTTTTTTCGGGTTCATACATAATAAATGAAATGGTAAGTGTGAGAGATGACTAATTTCAGATGACTGACTGCAAATGTCAAAATAAGTAACATTATAATGTAATAAAGGTTACAGCACACTTGTTCAGTCATTAAACTTTTTTTCGTAATAACTCACTAATAGTAACAGTTAAGACACTAGTTTCTTAGAGACATTAATTCTATTCAACCTCAATAAGCTTTCCTTAAATTTAACGGAAATCGAAAAAACACCCTGTATAAACAACGATGGATGTTTAGTGAAGAATTGTTGATACAAAAAAAATAACGATAATAATTCATCTGAACGCTTTTTTTCTTCGGTTCTAGGTAGAGAAACCGTCGTTACCACCTGTGCCTACGCAACCTACGCGGAAAGAGCTTGCGGACATCAGGAAACACAACCTCACCGTGAGATCAGAAGTGTATCGAGCCGTGCGGCGGCCGGGTAAAGGTCAGTATGATATAGTTTATACTACAAGAGTAACCTAGACGCCTATTCGACAAGGCCTATTTCACAATCCCCAAGTGCATTTTTCTGTACAGATGGTGCTTTTTTACGCGCTAGTGCGAGAAGTGGTTCATTTTATGTCAGGTCGAAATCTTCGGAGTGCCATATGTACTGAAAAATGTCGTACGATACACGTGCGAAAAGGAAATTCGTAACTCGTGTCGATTTAAAGCCGTGCTTTATCTCCACTCGTTTCGAACTTAATTTTTTTCGCACTTGTATCGTAATGTACTATTGTTTCCATCTAACAAATCGGCCATTATTTTCAGTTGTTCGTCAATTTTTTTTTAACATTTGCATTTTGATATCGTTTCTAATCAGAATCGTAATCTCTTTCGATCCTAATTGGAGAAATAATTTGTCCCAAAATTTAAATACGTTATTCGAACATTGCATTCCGTTACCGCCATAGAAAATGTATGAAAAGAAGGTAACGACATACTCATAATATGTTCTGTAATTAATAAATGTTGTTTGTTTCAGATTTCGGGAAATTGTTTGAACAATTAAAACAGTTGAAAGGTAGTGTTGAAATTAAAAAAGAACTAATACGTGAAGTGATAAACGAATCGTTAAGGTTCAAAAGAAAGGCTCTAGCGAAACTATTGGAAGACTTTTTAGCGGGTCTAGAGAAAAACGGTAACAGTGCCTCAGTTAACATGAAGAGATTAACAAATTCCGTGTATAGCAACTCAACTAACAACTACAGCTAGTGTTACGTGAATTTGACGGACGTTCGGGACTTAGAAACACGCCGTAATAAACCTGGAGCAATAACTTGGGTACTTTAAGACCTGTTATCGCTGACAAGATATCAACACCGGATACCTGGTTATCGGGCAATGTCGTCGTATACCGTAAATGTCTCGCCTTAGCACTAAATAGTGATATAAGCAAAAGAACAAAACGCTTACACAGTGAGAAGGAATGTGATGTGATACATGCAATAATATTTACTTAAAATGTGTTATTGGTTTAATATCCTAATGTGTATACCATACTTAATACTTTAAGCGTTCTGTGGTCGTCAAAATTGTCATTCCGAATAGTCAACGGGGCCGTATTCTTCGATCTACTTTTTATATCCATTTTAAATCTAGACTACCGCATATCATTCTGACCATTATTTCAAGTTTTGTCTTACAATGAAAAATTAAGGTGAAAGTTTTAGGCATTAACTATGTAAAATCGATGTCAAAAATTGGTCGTTGAATAGACCCTGAATTGTAGAAAAACTAGAATCTCTAGTCCTATTTTTCATTACCCTTTATTGTTAACGTTTAGTGAAAATGTTTTAACTATAGTCAAACGAGTTTCGTAAGGTCCCTACGACGACGTTTCCGCCTCTTACCGTATATATCACTAATCAATAAACTAAGTAACTCTCAGTACATTGGAAGACGTGCCTTGTCTTCCTAGTCTCATCAGTTATTACCAAGCATGATGTCCAAAGCATTTATTTTATTTAATTGCATTGAACTTCATTTTAAACATGTGTCAGTCTGAGTTTTGATCAAAATGGACCAAGTTTTATTGTCATTTTGTGTTCACAGTGTTAGGTGTATGGAAAAAAGCAATATCTATATAATTCTAAGACATGTGATCCATTTCTTAAATCTCTTAAAAATCTTACATGAGTACTTAATTTCTGTTTAATGAATTATCATTTCGAGTGCAACTTCATATACATTCAATGAAATCATTTTATACTGTGAGTTTTAAAGCACAAAATGACACTAAAATGTGTTCAGAGATTTGTAAAAATATTGTATATAATAAATATAATGTATTATACCAATGATAATATCTGTGTAGGATGCTTCAATGCATTGGTCAATTGTAAAGTGTATATACACTCGGCGTCAAAAAAATCGCACATCTCGGAAATTTTGTTTTGAACGAATATAGCTCATATATTATTTGTTGCACCCTAACAATATTATTATCATTTGAAAGCGCGATTAATGACCTTTAAAATGGAGTATTGTTTGTTATCGTAAAAATAATGATCTCCGGAAAATTTGCGTTTGAAATCAAAAGTTCCGTAGCACGCTTTTAACAGGTCACTAATTGCGGCCCCAAGGATGGGTATAAAAGAGGGGGTAATGGTCAGTTATGGGTCATTCAGTATCCAGGCGTCACTGAGGACACACCTAAACAGCTACAGCAAGAAAAAACCTTCGGAAAATGGACACCACACCGGAAGAAGCAGCTCAAGTGATTGCACTTCTCCAATCTGGACTACGACAGGCAGAAGTTGCTCGGCATCTGAACATCAGTCGTTTTCGAGTGCGACGAGTGTTACAGCGTTTCGAGGAGACTGGCGGCTACATCAGGAGGCGTGGTTCCGGGAGACGACGCTGTACTTCCCGTCAAGACGACCGGTACATCGTGACGACCTCTTTGAGAAATCGTTTTTTCCAACGCTGTTGAGCTCCAGCAACAGCTTCGAGCAGCTCGCAGAACGTCGGTGAGCGTCTCGACGATTAGAAGACGACTACGAGAGAGGAATTTGATGCCCCACCGAGCCGCTACGGGCCCCCAACTGACTGCACAGCACCGGACTGCCAGAAGAGGATTTCGCGCTTCACACGAGAATTGGACGTTCGCCCAATGGAGCAAGGTCCTCTTTTCTGACGAGACGAGGGTGTGCCTTTACACCAACGATAGGCGCAGGAGGGCATACAGAAGTCCTGGGGAGCGGTACACAGAAGCCTGCACCGTAGAACCCGTCGGCTACGGAGGTGGATCCTGCATGTTCTGGGGCGGCATTTCTGTCGACGGGAAGACCGAACTTGTCTGCGTTTCCCGGACTGGTGGTGGCCGTGGCCAGGGATTCCTGAATGCTCAGCGTTACGTAGCGGAGATCCTGGATCAACATGTGGTCCCTTATGCTGATGTTGTTGGACGTGGCTTCCAGTTCATGCACGACAACGCCCGCAGCCATACAGCGCAAATTGTCAAGGACTACCTGCATGCTGCTGGTATCACCGTTATGGAGTGGCCAGCAAGGAGTCCTGACTTGAATCCCATCGAACACCTTTGGGATCAGCTGAAAAGGCGGGTACGGTCGCGTGATCCTGCTCCTGTCACTCTCGATGAGCTTCATGATGCCGTCATCGAGGAGTGGAACAACATCCCTCAAGAGAGCATCGTCACACTCATCAGGTCCATGAGTGACCGCTTGACAGATCTTCGGAGGGCCAGAGGAGGCAACACTAGGTTTTAAGTTTAGTTTTAAGCTTTATTTTTTGTTATTGTTATGCTTTAAAATTTTGTAATTTTTGTGTAAATAAACGATTTTCCTTTTTCCTGGCAAATTTTCTTTTTTTTCGTACTGAAGTTGATCGTAAATTTTAATTTTCTGATGGAGGGTTTTATTACCTTTAAAATGAGACCCCACAGTCATACCTTGTCATACACAATATAGGGTTTATGATCCCTCGAAAGGAGAATTTAAAAAGGTGCGATTTTTTTGGCGCCGAGTGTATATCTTTTCTAAATAAATTATAATCCTTATTGGATTTTTACATTACGAAGTTTTATTTGTGGGAACACTCGTATGCATGTGTTTCTTATATAATTATGTCACAGTTAAACGTCTAACAAATAAAATGTGCACATTTCAGAAGGTTTGTCCGAGTCTCGTGGACCGTTGAAATAATAATTATGCTAAAAACAAGTGAGCTCTTAATAGTACATTGTGCATCAAGGGAGGTAAGTACGGAAATTACTAACGAGAGAACGCTTTTATGACTCGAGTTAGTATTCCGCTTACCTACCGTGATGCATACAATGTTTTTCATCACACTTGCCGACAAAAAAATACGTTTTAAGACATATTATTAAATGACGTACTGAGATTTCTATTACTCCCTAGGGAATTTCACTTTTCTATTACTCCCGCTACGCGCGCAAGCAATGGCGTGCTTAGACAACAAGTGTGATGAAAAACAATTTTCTATATTTGGAATTGCTACACATTAACTCTTCCAAGCAAAACGATCTGTCCAATGGTTGTGGCCTCGTTTATTAGGAAAAACTGACTAATATTGAAGATCTGGGGCGTATTAATTACTTTAATTGGCGATTAATTACTTTAATTATTTTATATTATAGTCCAAATGGCTTGTGACGGATTTGTGACGGACTGTCACTAGGCACTCCAGGGGTGAATTAAAAAAAATTAAAGTAGGTACTTCATTCTAATCCTAAAAAAACGAAGTACGTAGGATGCCCTGAAAATTTCGGAAATTTAATACTTAGGAACGTATATTTGACATGTGTTATACCTCTTTCTTACAAGCATAGTCTCATTATTCGAAAACACTGGCCACTTAGAAAAAAAAATCAATGTCCGATTTTCAATTGTTTTTTAAAGTCGTTGAGTCCATAGACATATAAAATTGATAGACCGAGTCTATTTTATCTGTGGGTGACGCCGGCAATGCCTGTCAACGATCTTTGTTTGGGTATACTAGTGCACCTAAACCGCAAATAGTAAAAGTGATTAAAATAAAGCTTTTCATGTATATTTCTGTTCGATAAGTGCACGGAATGTGATAAAAGTGATGACTTGTGTGGTTCCAGGGTGTAAAAACCGCCAGGGTTACCTGAATGAACAAAATAAAGACATTACGTTTCACCGGCAATTTAGTTTTGACTTGAATTTTAAGATTTCGAACCTTATTAAGGTACAAGTAACTGAAAATCTTATTCAATATTTGTTGTCGGATACATATGTGTAGTTTTGTGATTAAACCATTTGTATTTACATTCGTAATGTAATTATAAATAGTGGGATTCAAACATTTGTATCGCATAGTGTGGTACTTAAGAGACCGATCGTGATATCGATAAATGTATTGATAGTCAACTCAAAAATGAATCGATGTTTTTAATGTCCAACAGGTTTCCACTGGACACTGAACAAAGGCTATTATGGGTCAAAAATATCAAAAAGGCAGACGACTGGTACCCTAAAGAGTATTCAAAAATATGCTCCGCACAATTTTAAGCTGTTGTTTCAGGCAAGGGTACGCGCATAAGTGATTACATTCTGACGTACTACCCACCATATTTGGTAATCATCCAATGTCATGTCAACCAGCAAGTAAATTAAGTTTAGTTTAATAATGACGCTCATGTGATACTTGTGTAGACTGATTAATTTAATTATAAAGAAGCCATCATACCAAAATTGTTAGGTATGCTTTAAGGAATGATAAGTCCATAAAACATGTTATAATGAGAGCTTTCTGAAATCACCAGGGCGGGAGCAGGTCCAGAAACTTGTCTAAATTCTATGTTTATAGTTTCTGGTTTAAATATTTTGTATGAATTAAAAAAAATACATAAAAAAATTTAAACACCCATTCATGGCCACGCTCTAACGCACGAACACATCCCGCCGGGCCACCATACAACGCGATTTTTGCTAAAACACACGACTCAGCGTATGGGTCACGGGCCTGGCGCGTACGCTTAATAAACTGCCGCTTTGAAACCGGCCAGCGGGACAATGCTATGCAACATTTTAAGTAACCATTTTTTTAAACCACAACTCGTATCACTATCAATGTTATCAGTGTTCACCTTTGTAGATCATTTTTGAAAGTCATAAATGAATAGGACGCCGTCTACAAAGTCGCCTCCATTCATTGTTTTTGACTGCGTAAACAAATTTAGTGATTTTATAAAACAGTTGACATGGCATGTTTTTGACACACAATTACATTTTTTTCTTATCTTTGCTACTTGCACGGCCTCTATAATAATCAGTGATCGGTTTTATGGATTCACCCTCGCGGGATTTCGCGTATAAAAAATGACGGGTGTGACTATAAAAAAATGAATACTATTATATTACATTATGAGCAGTAACATGGCAAATTGCATGGAAATACGCATAAATAATCATAATTTTTCATGTTACTTTAGGAAACCCGCCGGGGGAATCCAAAAAACCGATCACTGATAATAATTGATTCTAAGAATTTAAACAAAGGTCGCCGCAATCCTTTATATCTTTGCACGTGCAGTGCTTATCGGCAAACTTTTTAACGACTAAGTAGAAGGTACTTGCTTCACTATTACTTTGTCTTAAAAGTTTACACTGTAAAAGTTCTATTCCTCTTATCAGAAGTATAAATCACATATTTATTGATGTATGTATATGTACTTATGACCTGGTCACATCTGTATGACGATAAGCACTGCATGTGCAAAGATATAAAGGATTGCGGCGAGCTTTGTTTAAATTCTTAGACACAATTATTATAGAGGCCGTGCAACGAGATATCAGGTAACGAGATTTCAAATTCCGGTAATACAAAACCAACGTCGTAAAAATTGCAATCACTAAACACAGCACAGGAAGACAGGTGAAGTCGCCAACGAATAAATCGAGACTAAATTATATTTCCCATATTACTTCAAAATACGTTTTTAATAGGAGGGATGGGTTGAACTACGTCACGTCATTGACTTCTGGGAAAACTACTGCAACGTGCATATGCAAGACTAGCAGTTACCCGCGGCTTCGCCCGCGTACTAACATCTATTCACTGCGTGTTAATGTTTTCCCGCGATTATCGCGCGTTTGCCTTAACCGATTTAAGTGTGGCGGATGGTGCTTTTACCCGTGGTTCGGCTGCGTTCTATAAATTTTTATCACGGTCGTATTAAACTTAATGCCTAAATTCAAGATGGCGAACTTTTCTTGCAATTTTGACTTAAAATTCCATATGAAGAACTTTATTACATATCTCCAGGACCAGGGGTTTAGGCTGTGCGTGGATCTTTGTCAGGGAGCTTCTTCTTTTATGTATATAGATAGATAGATTATCAAATTCCATCCCATAACAGGGTAAGCGGTGTTACACGTCCGCCTTGTTAGATTTTAAAATCGTTATTGTTTTCGTGAACAATGACTTGATAAACCGTGGAATCGATATCCATGTTGATTTTTACTGTTTGCCCTTTTTACAACATTCAAGAATTGATTTCTCAAAAACTTAAAACACGTCTTTACTCATTTATGTTTAGGGATACTCCTGTGAAATTTGGGATGAAATAGGTATTTTAATTGATCAAGTTTCGCCATACAAACCCTGGACCCCTATCGCACCCCCTAGGGAGTGGATTTTGACCTAACCATTTTTAGAGCTTCCCTACACCCTCAAAGAAACCTACGCACTATATTTGGAATCTCTAGAACCATAAATGAACATGATATATAAATAAATAATAAAATTATATTGATATTTTTCGAAATTTACCCCATAACACCATAACCGTGTACATAGTATTTCATGTCCGCCGCGTTAAATTTTAAAATCGTTATTGTTTTCGTGATCTACGACTCGATAAAGTATAAAAACGATACCCGTCTTGATTCTTTCACTTCGTCACCCTTTTTAACTTTTTCAGGGGTTGAATTTTCAAAAAACCTTAAACATTCCTTTACTCAATTACTTTAAAGAATACTCTTGCGAAGTTTCGGATCAAATAGTTCAACTAATCTTATTTCGCCATACAAACTTTGGACCCCCATTTCAACCCCTTAGAAGGTGAATTTTGTAAAATCCTTTCTTAGTGCTCGTCTACACCATAAAAGGAACCTACGTGCCAAATTTGGAGTCTATAGGACCAGGGGTTTAGGCTGTGCGTGCATCTTTATATGGGAGCTTCTTCTTTTATATATTTAGATAACACCGCTGCTCGGTTGCATTTATTGTTTATTACCTGGGTGGGCGCTCGGACGGCCATTACCTTTGAAGTCTTTTGTTTGAGCAAACAACATATTTTTGTCACACTAAAATTATCCATAAATTATCGTTCAGATAGTAAATGTCAAAGTTGATATACAATCTCGACATAATAATAAGAAATAGCTAGACACGTTTGGACGTTTCCGTGCAAATGAAATGGGAAAGAATCTTTTCTAAAAACCGCCAAGATAAACAAATGTTATGTAAATACAGTTATATTAGTATGATTAAACAACTGCTTTACTTCATATAATTGAAACATAGTTTTATTACTATGAATTAATCTTAACATCACTGTTAGTAGTTACCTAAGTACCTATACAGTATACACTACAATGACCACATCATTTTATGTTAAGTATATAAAAGTACAGCGGAGAAACCTGGTTGCCTTACCCTTAAAAGAAAATGAGATATTATCGTCGATTGTAATATGAATATAACCACCAAAATGACGAAATTGAGTTAAGTATACCGTTCGACTGCAAATTTTCTGCTCTATCGAACGGTTTATATAAAATTTTGATATCCAGGAAAAAATGTCGAATACGTTAACAAAAAGCCGTTAGCCGTGTGGTGACGGCAGTAGGAATACATTTGTCACCACCCCAACTCCTCCTGCGGGTGTTGTAAGAGTCGACTAAGGGATTTAAGTGTCACTGACCATTGTAGATTGATGATGGGCAGCAACGTCATCATAGTGGCCATATTTTTATAAATGTCAATGCTGTAAACGCCATTTGTATTGTATGGCTCATAAGCAATTCGGTTTCAATTTGTGAGTTACACTAAATTACGAAATCCACTTTTGATGATTTTCATTAAATTATTAACGTAACTCCAAATTTTTTGTAAAATATTTAACGTAAGCACCAGCCATTTCCTGAACTACGACTGTGGTCGCAGTTAGTAACTGTGCATCAAATAGACCTCTCAAAAATAAAACAAACAAGATAAACATCATTTCAATAGGATAATTAACTAAAAAGATACAACATACCTACTTTATAAATGTCAAATTCGTTTTTGGGCCCTCCTGAAAAATCGTCATTTGCTGGTTACATTAATTCATATTACAACTGACGTTATAATCGTACAAAGTTTGGTCAATACAAATATTGCTTGCCACCATCCATAAGGTCATCGGTTGAAAAATGTTACAATACCAAACGACTTCAACGTGAAACAAGCTTTAAGACCGGCCAATAAAGCTTATTTGCGTCTGTCACGTAAACACTCGTAGTTTTTACAGACAGCGCCGGGCCACGGTGACCCATACCCTGAGCCATACTCATAACTTTGTATAAAAATATATTTTTCATATTTTTGAAATGTCAATATGTCTGTGTGCTTACAACACGTATGCATCTACAATTTTGTTATTTTGTCTTAAATTATACCTACAGTAAATCAAACTTGAATATTCAAGACCCCATTTTCATTTAAAAAATCGTGCTCATCATTTTATGACTAAACGTAATTTGTGAAAGTGGTTGTTAGATTCAATCACACAAACATAATTGTGCCAATATAAGTTTAGTTTTTATTTTATTTACAATGTACTGATGACTCGCATGCGAGTCACGGGCCATGCGGAAGCGTTGAGTCATGACCCATACGCTGAGTCCTTGGCCCTGAATGGGTTAAAAAAAAAAAACATTTACTTAGTCTTTCTTTGGGGCTAGATAATTGTGTTTCTTAGCGGGACCTTACGGCTAAGTGGCGCCAACTAGTGGCATACGTTTTAGGAAACCCTCATTATGACATTTTAATTAAAGAAAATATTTCGTTAACTTTGTGATTTTATTTTTATCCTAAAATGTAGATTTTGAAATCACGATCGAAGAAGATCGTGATTTTGAGTAGGAAATAAGGTTTATTCCTACTGTATTCGCTACCTAATTTGGTAAAAATATTATTATTGACGATAAAAGTATACGATTGAAGACTGGACATCACTAATAGTAATGACATTTTATCTAGTCAGGTTGGTAGCATTGTTCAAGAAAATGGAGTCGTTGATGGAGTTCACGACCAAGTAGAGCTACTTTATTTGTCTCTTTTTCCTTATGGAATACGTCTTGAGATGGGGTGAAGGATGACAATAGTTTGTTCATGTATGTCTTAATACACGGAATCTTCCCTATATTTTATCTGTGGTTGAGTCGCCTGGTGAAAATGGAGCTGTCCCGCGAAAGTTTTAGAGCAATGATTTATTATGACTTTAAAAGTGGATTAACACAACAACAATGTGGAGACCGATTAACTATTGCTTTTAGTAGTGAAGCACCTTCAAAGACGACCATATACAGGTGGTATTCGGAATTCCAACGTGGCCGTGTGTCTCTTGCGGATGACGTACGTGAGGGTCGACCGAAAACGGCCGTTACCGATCAAAACATCGATGTTGTTCGCCAACTGATAAAGGAAGATAGGCATGTTACATATCGGGAGATTCAGGAGACTTTAGGCATTGGAATGAGTCAGGTACAAGTTATTTTACAACAAGAGTTGGGCGTGCGGAAGTTATTTTCCCGGTGGATTCCTCACTTGTTATCTGACGACCAGAAAACGGTACGTGTCAATTGGTGCCGCAAAACTTTAAAAAGATTTAATGGAGGAAGCTCAAATGCCGTTTTTAGTATTGTGTCAGGTGACGAATCATGGATTTACGCATATGAGCCTGAATCGAAAAACCAATCTCGAGTTTGGGTTTACGAAGACGAACCGAAGCCGACAAAAGTTGTTCGTTCTCGCAGCACGATCAAAAAAATGGTAGCCACGTTTGTCTCCAAATCGGGTCACGTGGCGACTATCGCTCTTGAAGATCGAAGAACTGTCAATGCCGATTGGTATATAGGCGTTTGTTTACCGATTGTTTTTGCTGAACTGCGAAAAACTAACCCTAACCGCCGTATTATACTACACCATGATAATGCCAGCCCTCACACCGCTCAGAAAACAGACGACTATCTGAAGGGCGAAAACGTCGAATTACTGGACCATCCTCCGTACAGCCCCGACCTAAGTCCCAACGATTTTTTTACTTTCCCGAAAATAAAGAATCGGTTGCGTGGTCAGCGTTTTCAGACCGCGGAAGAAGCAGTCGACGCTTATAAAATGGCCATTTTGTCAACCCCCACTTCAGACTTCAATAACTGTTTTAAAAACTGGTTTCAGAGAATGAAAAAGTGTATTAAACACAAAGGAGAATACTTTGAAAAACAATAAAAGTACTTTTATTTCATTAAAATGCGTATTTTTTCCGATTCCCGAAACTTTCAGGGCAACCTACGTACATACATTAGTAAGATAAGTGTGAATCCTAAAAATCTACCATCTATTCAAATTGTGAGACACAAAGTTAGACCGGCAATAAAAGTGCGTTAACCTATTGAATTGAGCGACAAACATTGCACCAAAATGACGTGTCACTGACGCCACGTGGTGCCAACTATGGCGTCATTAGAGTGACCGAGACGAATCCTCGAAATTTGCGGATTTCGAAGTTCGCCGTAGTGCCGCTGCTGCGCTAGTCACTACCAAAAAGTATTATAGAGTGTATGGTTATCTCTACTGCATTAGCAGAATTCATGGCACAAGATTGAAATGTCTTGTGTTTAAGAAACATGATTTATACGACGACATTGCAATATTGCATTGCATTTACCCGACAGTGAAGCGAGCTTAAGGTTAACTTTTTCGATTCGACGCCTGCCCTATCAAACACTGAAGTGCCAATGACACTGAAGTATAACAATATTATTATTTTCGGCGGTTTTTGGCGTCTTAAAAAACTGTTGCAGGAAGAATGCAGCGATTTGTATAAAATCGCATCCTAGCAATTCATGCTAATTTCAGGTCGCTGTTGGTAGTTTTTGGGCGAATTGTGATCCTCATAAGAGAATCTTCCAAAATTCGTCATTGAAACTTTTACCTACTCGGCAGGAAATAAAGTTGATCACAAAATATTAAAACAAATGTAACTCTGGGCTAATTAAATAGAATTCACATATTGTTGGTGATATTCACATGGAATATCATCAAATTTTTTATAAAGCATCCTTTCTTTAAATAAATAAATATCGCTGTCAGACATTTAATGGCCAAATTGAAGTGCTGGAGTAGAAAATAGTACATTGTGCGTCTAGGGAGGAGGGAGGTAAGTACGGTATTATTAACGAGAGTGCTAGGAGACCTAAGCGGTAGGCGGAGGCGATGGCTTTAATGACTAGTTATTATTCCGCTTAAAGGCCGTGACGCATACAATCACACTTGCGAACAAAAAAATAAGTTTTATGACAAAATATTATTAAATGACGAACTCTAACATTTCTATAATTCCCTAGGGAATTTCACTTTTCTATAACTCCCGCGATGCATGCAAGCGCGTTTAGAAAGCAAGTGTGATGAAATAGTAGATTGTGTCATTTCACACCACCTATGAGAAAATAAATGATATATCACATATTTAATATTTATGCAAATAATCGATTCTGAAGAATTTTTATCAATTATGAACGTACTGTTTATTTTCATATTTAATTGTAATTTTTTAGGCTGGCAATAGAAAGTCCTTGAACAGAAAAGTGCCACTTTGATCTTCTAGCAGGGAAGAAAAGACCCGTATTCGAATAGGTGGTGTGAAAAATATATAGTTAAGTATAAATAGTTGCCTAGTTATGTGACTATGGGAATAAGGCTGAAAATTCCAAAATCTAAATGCAAGTTGCGGGTACAATTAAATAGAAATGCTCAACTACTGCAATCCACCGCCCCTGCAACCTCCACATTTCATTATTAGGCGTGTACTACGGCGGCTGTTATTTACTGCCGCGAGTGATTTATTCACATTTTGTATCCATTCCAGTATCTAAATGACGTGCTTTATCGCCCTTGTCCGGTTAATGTGATTTTTTACTGCCCGCTGTGTTCGCTAAAGGCTTGTTGAAATGTACAGACCTTTGTGACTATCATTGCGACCTTGCAGTACGTTGCGGCATTTGATCTATCTCGTAAATTCGTTGCATCTACTTAGTCAGCAATGAATGGAAACAACCATTCGATATGTGAGGTATAGGTTTAAACTATAGACCGCAGCAAGACATGAATTACAAAAGCGTGTGATCCTATTTTGTTAACTTAAAATTACATTATTTCGTTTTGTCGTTAAACTGTTATCTACTTGATTAAGTAACAGTAGAGTCTGTTACTTACAGTTTATACAGTTCTATAAAATATTCACTTAATAGTCAAGTTGGGTAACAGCTGGGAAACTGAAACACCTCATACATCTACTACAGGGTGAACGATATGAAGTGTTACCAAGTAGATTTTATTAAGTCTTGTGTCAAAGTAATAACGGCTTATTATCGGAACTATGTTTTGGACACCGCATTGAAGTCTTAGGCACGCAAACATTTGGGTTATATACCGCAAACATAAGAACGAAACAGCTTTGGCTTTATAAAGCTCGTAAGAACCAAAAATGGCTGATAACCGAATTTCACGTGTCATTTCTTCAGTGCAGTGCGGCTCGGTCTTTTTATCTGGTCTATTTTGAAGATAAAGGTGAGAGCAATTAAACATGCTAGTATAAATGCAATGAAGAAAACGATCGTATTCCACTGGCACATACCACTACCCGTGGTCACAAACGTGCTGCGAGCAAATATTTTTTTACCATTCGAAGACCATAGTCAAGGCAAAAGGTAGTCATATGGACTAAAAGTAAATTTAATCACAAAATTATATATTTTTTGTATTGTTTTTTCTTACTGTAGTAATAAATTGTTTGTAATTAAAAAATCGCAGTCCTTTGAAATCGGTAACACTTCATATCGTTCTCCCTGTATATATCAATTACTTACTGGGAAAAGAGTAACATCTTTCACTTACAGAATTTGACTAATGTACGTAAATACGAATAGGAATATCGTAGGTAACATAACGTGATTACTCACTTATTATTCTGCATAATATTTGATTTACAGTTGCCATTATGAATATGTAATGTCGAAGAAGCCATGGTGCTCAAAAAAAATTATCATGCACCCTAACACCATGATATTCACAGAACAAAAATAACGTAGAAGCGGCTTATACCCCGATTCTCGAGAGAACCGATGTCGCCACACTCACACTGGCGCAAACATGCACACAGAAGTATCTGAAAGCTTATTGGTTATAAAATCTTATACAAAAATAAACTTTGTAAAGTGCTGTGCAAGAGTCTGTATTATATCGATAAAATATATATAATTATATATATATGAAGTAATAGTACATTGGGCGTCTAGGGAGGTAATTACGGTATTACTAACTAGAGTGTTAGATTTTTATGACTCGAGTTAGTATTCCGCTTACCGACCGTGATGCATACAATGTTTTTCATCACACTTCTAATCAAAAAAAATTGTTTTAAGACAAAATATTGTTAAATGACGTACCAACTTTTCTATAACTCCCTAGGGAATACTCCCGCGATGCATGCAAGCAATGGGGCGCTTACAAAGCAAGTGTGATGAAAAAGTACATTTCTTCGATTTGCTTTGGTTTTTCATCATCATCATCATCATATCAGCCGAAAGACGTCCACTGCTGAACATAGGCCTCCCCCAAAGATTGCCTCAATGACCGGTCCTGCGCCACCCGCATCCAGCGGACTCCTGCGACCTTCACCAGGTCATCAGTCCACCTTGTGGTGGGCCTACCTATGATGATAATGATGACAATGACAGTCGGGTGGACATAGCGAAACTATGATTTGGCAACGAAACCCTAATATCCACAATATTATAATTGGATGACATGCAGGCCTACGCTCAGCAGCTGGCAGCAAAAGGTTGAGATGATGATGATGATGACGATGACAGTCGAAAATCCGATTAAATAAATAAAGATTTCTTAATCGGCTCAAGACAACTAATGTAGGTATATCAACGAAATGAAATATCGATATCGATACCTTTTTGGACCCTTTCCTCGTGCTTTCCTCGCATTGGCCGCTACTCAGCCTATCGTTCCGAAATTCTAGAAATTTCCATAGTTTCATGCCAAATAAAAAACGACCTTATTATTGGCACATAAAGTTGTTTCTTATTTAGTGTAGTACAAACATCTTGCGGAAGACGAAATATTTTAGAAAATATTAAAATATTAACAAATTAAGAATTTCCGGTGGTATGAAATAACTTCATTGGTGAGGTTTGACTTCTGGCTGTTACTTTTACATCCCAAAACGGCACAAAAAGGCATATTTGCACATTCTTTTTCGGATTTATTCGAAAACGATCTCACGTGAGCACGCTTAGAGAACTGACGGCCTACTGTGGTTAACTTTTGTGCAGGTAAGCCTTGCGCTGCTTACTATTGCCACACGCGCTGCGCTTGCATTACGCTTCTACTGTTTTTTCTGTTTTGTGATGATATTAGAGGCCTGCTCAGATATTTACGAGCACCCTGGCCGCTCCGATATATCTAATGGCGACTGTACCTGCTAAGAATCTAGTGATGTAGTCTATTTTGTATATGGAACAACGCGGAGAACTAAATAGAGTTGTGAGTACCTACTAATTTATTAAGTGAAATACCTACCTACTTAAATAAGGTAAGATGAAGCTGTTTTTTTTAATGGGGTACGACAAAAAACTCCAGTACCTACCAGTAAACGCTGTGCCAGAAGGACGACGTTTTGTCTTACCCCATTAAAAAAATCGTTTCATCTTACCCCACCTTCCTATAATAAAATTCTAAACTCTGACACTACACGAGGACTTCTCCTTCTATTAAAACTGTCAAGCTTTAGAGAGATGGGCCCCACGAATCAGAATTAAATTTCAAAATAATTCATTGATTAGTCTAAAAATATAATAAATTAAGAGTGATTTCGAACAATGACGGAAAGCCCAATCATTTTAGGGTTCCGTATCAAAAAACGGGACCATATTACTAAGGCACGGCTGTTTTTCTGTCCATCTGGCACCAGGCTGATAGTTACATAACAACCGTGAACCGTGATAGTTACAAAAAAATCACACTTCGTTTTTTTTAATGATGTTAAAAATGGTATTTTAACATTTTCCATTTTGGATCATGAACTTAAAATTCTGTAAAAAAATACTTTTATAAAGGAAACAGAAGCTTTTATTATGTTTTCTTAGATTGTTTACACGTTACTTTAATTAAATAAAATAAAAAATGGTACCTACTTTTATCGCTTAACTTGGTAAAAGATTAGCAGTTCATTTTAAATTTTTGGTATTTTGGCCAAAAATACCAAAAAATTAATTTAAAAAAATTGTCAGACTTCGTCAAAGACAACAATGGCTTAAATGGTTCTAAATGGTCTATACTTACTTCACCTTAAAGCTTTGCGTCGGACTACCAATCACCCTATATATTTAAACAGGATCCCATTCAAAAATCGTATTATGAAAATAATAAATTGATAACGTTACGGAATCTTTCGTGCCCGATTCCGAGTCGCACTTGGCCGGTTATTTTTATTACAAGTCACACTAGTGCACGCCGATCACACCAAAGACAACTCTCAGAGTTTCTGGAGATACTGCCTCCAGTGTATTAACACGCCCACAATTTATGTTTCAGTTTCAGAACGGGGCCTATGAAAATTTTACAGCCTGTGTTAACTGCGGCGCTGGAAAATGCTATAAGCAAGATATTTTTCACTTTTAACAGCTACGAAAAATGAGAAAAACATATCATTAAAAACGGAAACGGAATTGTAGTCATTCCATGAAGTTGTAGGCGTCCATGGGCTACTGTAGGTAATATGTATTATGTATGTATCTCTGCGGTCTCTGCCACCGTTGTTGTAGAATAAGTTATATATATATACGTAACACTCAAATTGTTTTCTTTTTAATATTTTTTGAGTTGAATTTTTTAAGCGTTGAGTGCAAAAGTGTGTATCAAAGGAATCCGGTTATACTTAATAGGATATAATAATCTCATTACATAAATGTATTTTTTATGTAGGTACCCTTACATTTGCACTCGAGGTATGTAACTAATTTTTTATCACACTTGCTGTCAAAGCAAGCCATTGCTTGCGCGCGTAGCGGGAGTAATAGAAAAGTGATATTCCCTAGGGAGTAACAGAAGTGTCAGTACGTCATTTAATAATATTATGTCTCAAAACTTATTTTTTTGTCGGCAAGTGTGATGAAAAACATTGTATGTATCACGGTAGGTAAGCGGAATACTAATTCGAGTCATAAAAGCCCTCCGCCTGACGGTGTCGGGCTTCTAACACTCTCGTCAGTGATTCCGTACTTACCTCCCTTGATGCACAATGTACTATAACTGCTTGCATTTGCATATATCAGTTATTATCAGTTACATTTTTCCAAAATTTGCACCTAAGTACAAACTCTTACCGGTATTAAGGACATTTTAAATTGCTTGCAGTATTATTTTTAATTTATTCTTTTGTTTCCCGAGACTAGCCGTTGAGACTGTCAGTCAGATAATTTTCTTTTATAAAATTAAAATTGTACCGAAATCGACGGTTTGATAGCGGACGGTTTGAGAGGTGACAATATTCGTCGCCACAAGGTTTGTTAATAAGGGGCCAATCAAAATAATCTTGTGCGCCTAGCGACCTACACAAAGTGGTTAGTCCTTTTATCTCCCGGCACAGACGGCCGAATGCACAGACTAGTGGGAAACAGATCTACCGTTCTATTCAGCGAATGAAGATAATCTGTACACATACTGCGAATTCATGATGAGTTGCCTCTCTGTTGCATTGCAAGCTCGTCCATAAGTGTGACAGGGAGGCAAGATGTCGGTTGTGGTTCGCGGTAGGCCCTCTAAATTTTTTCCTAGGTAGGTACTATTCATTCCGGGGAATCGCGTCTCCAATTTATGCATTTTGAAATTTTAATTATGTGCCTGTATTATGAATTACATAGCTGCTTATATAAATAATTCTAACCCCCTACTCTACGAAATTCGATCGTTACTCAAAACGTGATTCGTTGATTTCGTAGAGTGGGGGATAGAATAGCGAATGCTCGTTTGGTCTGAATGCACCTTCAGATTGTTTACGGAAGTTTACCCAAAAACAGAGATGGCAAACTCATTGCGCTTGTGTTTAATAGTGTAATGCTACGTTCACACGGCGACTATTCGATTCGATATTTTCTTGCATACGGGACGGCCACTCACACGGTGCGAGGTCATCTCGGTTTTTTCACGTATGCGGTCTCTCCGATTGCCTACGCCGCGCGCGTCTCGTACACGAGAAATCAGTTTGTCCGTGTGAACGAACTAACGTAAACAAGCGCCACTGAGCATCGCGTTCGATAAAATCATTCCGAGAATCTCGCGTTCTAGACCCTACAGTATACGGTAAAAAAATACTCGAATACGAGATTTTCTCGTATAGACGCCATGTCTCGTATACACGATAAACGGGAAAAATGACGCCATGTGAACGTAGCCTACCGCTCCGATTACCGCATAAATCAACCGAACGCATCAAAGATCTTATAGGTACTTAGGTGCTCATAAAGTAAAAATGCTACTGCAAAATCTGTCGGAATAAATAAGCTACGCGCCTTTGACAGGAGTGAAGGAGGTCAATAAGGCAGCTCCTTCATTGAAGCGAGATTCCTAGTTAATGGTATACTACCGCCGGGTACATTTCGCATTCGCATTCTATTGTTATGTAGGGGTGCTCGTGACCATGACTATCCCCATTTAACTAAAGTTCTAGTTTTACATAATGCAGCTTGGTTACCAGTAAGAGAAGCAGGGGAAATCGCGGTCACAAAAAAGGATAAGTGTGTATAAAAACTTAAGGTTTGTTTGATATATATATTTATTTTGGGGATATCGGAAACGGCTCTTATGATAGGGGAGAAAATTACTAGAGTGTGACCACTGAAATTTTACTTAAGTACATTCATGGCGAGAAATTCAAAAATCTTGAGATGGTCATATTTTGTGCTATGGGAATCAAGAGTTTTGATAGTAGATTATAATTTTTATTTTCTGTTTAGGTACACATGTAAAGGTGCATTCAGACCAAACGAGCATTCGCTATTCTAATCCCCTACTCTACGAAATTTTATCGTTCACAAAACGTGATTCGTTGATTTCGTAGAGTGGGGGATAGAATAGCGAATGCTCGTTTGGTCTGAATGCACCTTAAGAGACTTTAGAAAATACGTCAAAAATATACGTAGACGTACCGTGCGCTCAGTTAAAATTAACAAAAAACACACGTTTACTCTTAATAAACGATTACACTAAAGTGAGAAATAAAATGCAATGTAAAAAATAGAAGTACGTAGTTTATTACTTTAATAATTTGCCCTGTTCATCAGATCCAGCTTTTATTTTATTTTTATTTATTATCTTTATTAACATTAGATTATACATTAACATAAGTTCAAAGTCCCACAAAACAGTTTTCACGGTTTGACTGTGGGATCGTGCTACTCTCTTATATAAATTTGTAATATTCTTACTTTATGCATAATATATATCATATGACTCTAAATTATTTAAGTAATTCACCATTATTTAATTCACCATTTAAGTAATCAAAGGGTCTAGTAGCCTAACCCAAGAGGATTGCCCCCCGCCCGCAAGATATTTGATTCTAATTTCAGGTGCAGTAGAAGCAGGACCTAAGAATACAGTGCCTATGCGTAATATTAGCCTTCGATCTTCTTTTGTTTCAGAATTAAGTATTCACGAAAATGTCAAAATATATACAAGTACCAAAAATGTTCATTAATAAGCTTCAACTGGCATTCTGGCAACTAGAAAACTGCACTTTTTAGGGTTCCGTAGCCAAAATTGCAAAAACGGAACCCTTATAGATTCGTCATGTCCGTCTGTCCGTCTGTCACAGCCGATTTACTCGGAAACTATAAATGCTACAAAGTAACGAAATTTGGTAAGGATATGTGTTGTATGAACCGCTACAGGATTATGATACTAAATTGTAAAAAAAACCATTGGCTCCATACATGTAACTGAGGGATAAAAAATTTTTTTTAGTTGTATTTATAAGCATGGGGTATTAATAGAAAGAAAGGTCTTTAAAAATGATATGAAGGTTTATAAATCTCATTTTTATTTATGCAAATCGTTTTCGAGATATCAGCTCTCAAAGTCTGAAAAATGTGCCCCCCTCTCTATTTTTTAAACTACGCGATATAAAATTCTAAAATGTTCTATGTTATGCACATTAATAAACTCTATCAACGATTTTTGGTTTGATTAAATTATCTCCTATAGTTTTTGAGGTAGGTTGATTTAACTGTATTTTTTTAATAATAAATTGATAATGGTACGGAACCATTTGCGCGCGAGTCCGACTCGCACTTGGCCGGGTTTTTTTGGCTAACAAGCTAAGCTTATACCTTTGCTTATAAATATTTAATGTCATGAGCTACTTTTCATTAAATCGACCTTATCTAATACATACCGTCGGTTGACAACCAAAACTCACTAAGTAACAAATACCTACTTGAAATAGAGATCGTATCTAAGTTCTGATTCAATACTGAGATAAGAGGTTGCGAAGAGTAGTGACAGTTTTTATAGTGAGTTTTGGTTGTCAGCTGACGAATTACCTTCATTATTATATTATACATATAGATGCTTAAATGCGAATACAAAGAAAACAACCATGACTAACAAACAAGTATTTGTGAATAAAGCACAATTACATCCCCTCACCGGGATTTGAAGCCGGGACCTCAAGCAAACTGGGCTACGTTAATTATATACGACACAATACATACAATACCTACTTAAAACATTAGTTATATTATTATTCTGGCTTTTAATTAGTTCAGTCATAAATATACCTAGGTACTCGACGTCTATAGAGTTAGTAGGTGACAACATACAAAGTGATAGGTATACAGCGAAGGCCCTGAAAAAGTGGTTTACTTTTGCCACCTTTTGGGTACAAAAAAAATCAACCTCAGTCCCTAACCACCAGATCAGTAAGTGGATATAACGAAAGCACTTACAATTCCATCGGGATGTTTTTTTTTTAACTCGGCCCGGCTACGTCACGCTATCTGCACTTGTCATTGAAGACAGATAGCTATCCTCTTCGGGACGCACATGAGAAGTCAATGCAGTAACTTGACTGTAGACAAGCAACAAAAAAATTACTTATCGTCTGTCAACCATAGCTCACTATAAAAACTGTCAGTAGGTACTCTTAGCTACCACGTATGTCAGTATTGAATTACAACTGAGACACGAGCTTTATTTCAAGTACCTAGGTATTTGTTACTTGGCGAGTTTTGCTTGTCATTCTTGTCACCGATACGATATTGTAATCTTTCAATATTTTGAAATCTGTCAAACGGATTTACGTATTTAGGCACCAACCGCCTTTGGTTTATAAAACACATATTAAGTTGGTATAGTTTATAAATCATAACCTTATAAAGTGCATTTGGATAAATACACACAGCATAATGAGACAAACGCTTATTTTCATTACCGAAATAAATCCGCCGTGCTTTTCAGCTATAATTGTAGTGATGAAAAATCATTGGATTGGGTTGTCCCATTGCCCCCCGTTCGCCCCTTGAATCCGGGGCCCAAGAGTAGATACTTGATTACTAAGCTTCTGTGGAAAACGCCTACGGATCTACGTCACAGATTCTGAGCTGAGATAAAGCTGTCAGTCACTTGACCAACTAGCCGTCTAAAGGGAAAAATGCTATTTTAGCTATCCTAAAAGACTTTTCCTTCGTCGAATAGGTTACAGGAATATATATAGGTTTTATTGAAGCGAGGCTTGAAACAAAACACATAATTATGTAGGAAATAATCACCTATTGTTTCCATAAGGTAGGTTATAGCTTAAGCCACAAAATTTTATATGCTTATACCTAGGTACGTACAGTAGATATGAGTAGGTAGGGGAGAGTGGGAAGGATTCGTACAGCGGGAGCATTCGTACAGTGATCATAATATCTCCGCTATCCGATACGCGAACATGTTAATATTTTTATGCATAACTGCCACTAATATGCATAACTCACCACCGAGAGGGTATGGAAATATGGCAGCTAGTTTCTTCAAAAGATATTAAAACGTGTTTTTGACACTTCAAAGTAATTATAAGAGTCATTTTTAAATTCATTTATTTTAGAAAGCTTTGCTCAGTTACAAAGGCTATTAAATATAGGTACTTCATAATCTAATCTTTGAAATACGAATTAAATGGTTTATTTTATGATATGGATACCTGTTATTTTTATTTTTCCCTTTAACTTTTTCATTTTTATTTGGGGTACCTTCGTAAACACTGTACGAATGTACCCCAATATTTTTGTTTAATGAGAATTGTTATTTCCAAATGAAGTCGTCAATACATGAAAAAAATATTTGTAAATAAATACAGACAGATGAGAACAAAATTAATACTACACTGATTAATACTACTCTGCTTACAATCATTATACAGAGCGGGCCCTATAACTAACGCAAAAAAAAAAACAACTGTCATTGCTTAGATCATGTTCATTAGTCTCTCGAGTTTTTTTTCATTTCGGAAATATTTCCATTACAATTAGTAGGCCTAGGCCTAGGTATCGCGTCTAATCGTCTGTCCGCGAAGCCGTCACGTTCTAACAAGTATGCAAGTGGGAAAGTGACGCGTAGCACGATAAATGGATAAAACGGGACCATCATAAGGCCCCAGAATACAATTCTGAAACAAACTAAGACATGCTAAAATAATCTGTCTTTACTTTTTTCCCGTTACAGGGCCGACTCTGTATAAGAGTCGACGTTATAAATCAATTATTCCACAACAATACCAACCCAAATTCCTTGTAAATAATATTTCTTAGCCAGCCTCCCGTGTAATTTTTAGGGATATTTGATGGGTAGCGGATAAATTTGAAAGCGATCATATCTCTCAGTTTTATTGACCGTTAGATTCGATATTACCTTCAAGCGTCGACCCCAAACTGCCATTTTCGTCGACGCAACATTATTCACCGACCTACGAAAGACTTTTGACTCAATAATAACTTGATTTGGTCATAAACTCGGCGTTTACTACTTTATCGGATCTGAACTTTTATGTACTTAGTCGTGCAAGTATAAAAATATAACAACAGGTTTTTAGAAGTATTCATTATTTACTCGTACTTAAAAAAACGAAACTATTGCCTTGCATTGCATGCGTATGGTCGTTCTTTTGATACGTGTAACATTTAGGGGTCTCTATTGGTTCCCATAAAGTTTGAAGTTCGATTTTTGAAGCGAATAACGTTGTAGGTCCGAATTTTTTTTAGTCATATTGTCATAAGTCATAAAAATTAATATTATAAATCGGTAGTCAGTTTTATTTAGGTCATAATTATTGTTAGTCATAAAAGTCGATGCCCATAACTTTTAAGATCCATACAGCATCATTTCCAGAATGTTAAAAGCAATAACCATCCTTATTATAACTGTTACATCGTCTATGTTCGCAAGTTACCTAATAAATTTAGTAAGTAAACTTGGTAATAAACTTAGTTAGTAAGTAAATAGTAAGAGTATTATTTTAAAAGTCGGTCCTGGCGCTTCGCCGGCCGCTGCCGCGGCACGCTCGCTTCGCTCGCTCGGCTCGCGCGCTGTAAGGTCACAGTTCAACCTAACACTCCTCCTCGCTTCGCTCGTCGTCGTACCTACACTCACCTGCCTTAGAGTCGAGTAGGTAAGGAAGTTTCCTAAGTTGCATCATAGTCCATAAATTTCTTAATTTAAATTAAGGAAAGTTATAAATTTCGGTTCCAATGTATGACTTAAAATATTTCTAAAAAATGATAGATAGACCTTTGAATGTTATAGTCAGCAATTTTATACCTTTTGTAATTAGAGTATGTAATGTTATAGGTTAGTAATGTTAGATCTATTAATCGTTATACTTAACAAAAATTATGACCATTGATGCTTATATCAGTAAATTATAAGGATATCAATTTCTGACTAACGAAATTCGGATTAACAAATATATGGGAAAGAAAGGGATCCCAACATTTAGGTATTCTAGTCGACAGCCCGCTCGAGTCCAGTCGAGTGTCCCTCCGTAACATAACATAACATAGGTATTCTAGTTAGTACGAATTCATTCTTGAACAAAAAAAAATATCAAAGTGAATGCTATTTTATTTTGACATTTTTGATAAGTTGAGTAGACCTTTACAAGTCTACATATTTTTTCTGACTATAATTATGTTCTGACTTTTAGAGACTGCATCTCTTGTTATTATACCTGTGATTATACTAAACACATACATATCTGCTTTTATTTTAAATCTATTTAATATTTAGGTGTTTTAATGCATGTTATCTGTCAGATTTATTATTATTTCTAAATATAAGTCGCGCTGAGTTTCTTGGTTTCTTCTCCGGTCAGTGGTGTAGGGTTCGAACCGGAAATAGATTTAAATTTATTTGCTATTTTTAGTTTAACGATTCAAAAGCGCTCGTTGCTGCGCCTACTTGAATAATGAATATTTTGACAAATGCTTTAAAATTGCTCTGTAGACCTAGACGCATCTAGAACAGGTACCAGAGACGGGTCATTTTGCGAATTTTTTATATGAACATACACCGTGTCGAATAAGTTTGAATACAAATATTTTACCTCAGTTCTAAAAATACAGTAATCACAGGTTATAATAATGTAGGCGTATTAAATTATTTTTCTCAAACTTGCTACGGAATGTTGATGTTACTTACTTTAAATTAAACCCGGAAATATTATGTATCCGGTGGCATATGCTAAGATGATATGTAAAGAGATTTCATGTATTTATTTCACACCTAGGACTGCAAACAAACTGTCTTTTGTTTTGAAACGTCAAATTGTGACACTATGTCTTGACATTCAGCCAAAGAAAAAAAATAACCTAAGAACTAATGTCTATACCACCAGGTAAAAGGATACCTCAAACAGATTAAAAAAAAATAAGGCGCGACTGTTTTTTTTTAATGTTGTACGATACTGTACTGTTGGTTTATTTACAAATAAAATAGCATGGTTCGGCGAAATCAGCTCGTTTTATTTCATGGCAAGTTTGAGAAAAGCACTATACAAATCTCGGCGAGAAACAGGGTTACAGGCCGCGTATTCCTATCTGATCTCAGTTCCTTCGGCCAGATATATCTACTTGGCCTGTAATCCTTCGTTTCCCGTCCTCTATAGTAATGTACTATTGAATGGTACATGCTTTCAATACTACATTTTTATAAAATCATCAAGCTAGATCATTTCAAAAGAGTTACTAGGGGTATTTGGGGTAAAATGTGAAGAAAATGGTGCGTGCCGCGTAAGATCCGTTTCAAATGCGTTTGAGGCTGGTAAAAAGTTATAGCTGGAGTTATTCCAAAATATTTGTTGTGAATATAGTATATACGTGTGCCATTCATACAACATAATACTAAATGTAGCAACTTTTTCTCAATTTGCGTTGTGTATATTTGTTCTGTATTCGGATTTATTGGACACGGTGTAAATACATTTGTTATAGTTACCTGCGTAACATAAATAAAATAAGTCCTAACACGTGGGTAAGGAAATAAAAACTATCCATTTACGTTTTTACTCTACGCACTACAATCACCATTAGATATATCGATGCGGCCAAGGTGCTCAAAAATGCACTCTAACGACATGACATGACAATAGAATCCTGCTCAGATATTTGTGAGAACCTTGGCCGCTCTAATATATCTGCGCCTGTACAGTACAATGATGGGTATTCCCTGTGGTCCAGGGTTAGACCAGAAAACAAGTTTAAGTGGTCACTCAAGTTGATCGCCGCGCGAGGGCGGAAGTTCATTGTTTATACAACCCGGAGTAATAATGGCCTCGGATCGAACGCCATAATCCTTTTATCCCTTCAATGGAGTCGTCTTCAATGCGAAGCCGAGCACAGTTCGTCAGGCTTTCATCAGGTATTACACCTTTGATTTATGAAGACATTTATTCGACTTCTATTTGTGCGTGGCTGAAAGCTCAGACAGTTTTTGGTAAAAGTTTGTAACCTTCAGGATTCATATGTATGCTTGGATAAAACAATAACGTAATTTCTTTTCAACGCAAGAGTATGAATAATGTTCTAACCTATATTCATAAAATACGAGATAAAACACTATAACGCGAGAATAAAATGTTTTTGACTTCTGTGCTTTCAGGCTTATCTGGCTAATATCTGCAAAACCAACTGAAATATACAACATTATCTACTAGGTTTACTGAAAGAATAAATGGAATGTCACTAATTCAGAATATAAAAATAATTATATGTTAGGTTCTAGATCAAAAATAGGTAGAAAATGATCCAGTAGGTCATAAAAATTTACGCATTATAGTTATTTAGCATTATGTTTTTTTTTATTTAATTATAAAGCATGTGAGTCGTGGTCATGTACAACAGCCTAAGCATCTGTGCATAATTGGAATTAAAATTATTCCCGCGGAATTTCTAGATGTACCTAATTATCCGTTGGTGATCATAAAATAAATTTAACCCACATGCCAAGTCAACAAAATGTCAAAATTGAATATGAATTTTACCCACATGCGTGTAGGTTTATATCGCTATATCAAGACTTATATATCGGTCTTTGGTGTTGAACTTGCGGTGCCAATATATCAGTCGTTGGCGTCCAAAAGGTTAAAAATAATATTGTAGGTACTTAGTTCAATAAAAAAATGACAAACAAAGTAGTACAGGATCCAATCCCATTTTTCCGGACCTAATTACGCAAGACGTCTGCACGAGTCACGAGTGCGCACTATTTATAAGTGCAGACGTAGTCGGGACAAGTGGCTTTGCACGTCGTCGCTGCCTTCATTAACTATGTACCTGCGTTAATTATTTACCTACTCCGGTATCGCTGAGGTGTTTTCATATTATATATTCTACGTGGTATAATATGTCGAGGAGACAGTTAATTGCGGTGCAATATTGGATCGCAATTTGTCGTGTGACAATCGAAAGTCGAGCAAGGTTTCATGATTGAAAAATGGCAATTGGAGTGGTTGACAATTCTTGTTTTGAGTAAAAGTGTAATAGAAGAGAGAAGGACCTTATACTCATAGGTATATACTTATTGTCGGTCTCTCCGTCTATTTGTTTATATGTACCCACTTTCCGTGGAATACTTAGAGATATCTGGTAACAGCAGCTAAATAGTAAAACTCTATTAAAAAAAAAATAATGATGTGACCGTTTATGGCCAGAATTAAAAAATGTAGGGGACCTTCACGTGTGGCAAGAGGCTAAATACATATATTAGAACTTGTAGAAGTAACAATAGAAAATAAACCGAAATCCGCTAGTTTGTACTTGATTTCGAAAATAAATTAAAATTGTTATAGGTATCTACTTAAGAATAATTAATAGAATAAGAATAATCTGTTCTTCAGCCCGAAAATTGAATGGCTTTTAGTTGACCTACAAATGATAATTAATATATCTACCTACCTAAGTAATATTTTGACACAACAAGTAAAGGACAATAAAACTTCCCACTTTTTCGCTTACCTGGCCGCTTAGACAGATAATTCACATAAAGACGCAAGCATTTCAAGCTAAAGACTATGTTCCTATTGGCTAGTGACGGCGTAGAACGTTTTACTAAAAGCACGCGCATATTTCAAAAACCGTATAATGAAATTAATATTAAAACTTAAAAAATATGGTATTTTGATTTAATGGGTTTTTATTGATTCTATTGTTTTTTTAAAGTTAGCTATAGGTACAAATATTTCGATAAAGTTACACAGTTTTTAAGATTGGTAAACGTGAGCTAAATATTTCGAGATTACGAGTACCTGGAGTGAAAAAGTCCGTTTTAACCGACACAGTGCAAAAACAGACAAAAACGTACGACCAATCATTTTTCCACGCTGGCAAATTTACTTTGCGAGTAGACTTTGGACGATACACAAAGGCTTTCTGAATTTGTGGGGTGTTTTTTGGGTACTGGGTACGAATTCAAAATGCTAAATATCTAATACCTACCTCAACTCAAGGCTTGTGATGTGAAAACCCATTGTTATCATAAGTGTAACTTGTAACATTTAAATAGCAGTTATCATCATCATGATCATCAGCCTATGATAGTCCACTGCTGGACGTAGGCCTCTCCTATTAACTATGCGTAAAGACGCATTAGGAGGTAAATGCCCATAATCGCCACGCTGGGCAAGCGGATTGTAAGTAATGTATCCACTATGATGACGCTGCTGCCCATCATCAATCTTTTATCAAATAGTGGTCGGTGACACTTCAATCCCTTAGTCGACTCTTACGACACCCGAAGGAGGAGTTGGGGTGGTAACAGATGTATTCTCACTGCCGTCACCACACGGCACATATAGCAATTATAGGATGCCTCAAATAGTATAGGTAGGTATATTTCCATCGTCCTAAAGTAAATTCAACAGTTTCATTGTTTGAAGCTATAAAACCCGTGTAACGAGGGAATCAAGGATATCAAAGACAAATTTAAGGTTACGACGTTGTATGCAAATACATTACATACGCTGTGTTGCCGAGACATGGTTCAATTAGAGAAAACGAGCTAGGAATCAATTCCTATCGCTGTTTACTGAGCGGCGGTGTCATTAGGCACAGCTTGCCGTAATGTTTAGATAAATGGCTTCTTCATACAGCCAGTATTCCTGATATAGCCGAATATTGCTACCACATAGGTTTTCGTGCTATGAAGCGGTATTAAAAATAGAGTCGGTTTTTAAAGGCACGAGGGTTATGAAAGCGTGTTTTTCTGCCACACGCCTTCTCTTTCTGCACAGACCATGTAAAAAAAAATGGTATTTTAACAAACCGGCAATAGGTAAAAAAGAAAATTCGAATCACTGCTTCTGAATAACTAATTTGACATTTAATAGGTACATTCATATATTTTTTCTACTCCCGTACTTTTATTTGTCATTTACATGGTCGTGAACACACCTTTAAGCCCCTACCTTACAGATGTCAAGATAAGTCTATATTCTATATTGTCTATTCCCTACGTATTCGGGTTTACACGCAGTGCGTTTTTTGCATTTAAAGACACCTCGTGTATACAAGACTTAATGAAATACATGGCTGCCAACCTAATATTAAATGTCATTTCTGATGAACAGTAAACCATAGAGAGGAGCTTTCCTTTTTTTAATTTTGACATCTCCCGCCCGACCACAGAGAGGTATTTGGCCCTAAAAGTCGCTTAAAAATATTTTTACAGTATATAAGTTTATATTATAATGTTATTAGATTTAAAGGTGTATTAGGGTATTTCAGTGTAAAAAGAACCGGCCAAGAGCATGTCGGGCCATGCTCAGTATAGGGTTCCGTAGTTATTCAAAAACGGCTGGGCTGATTATGTTCAAAATAGTTTTATTTTAAAGTATTATATAAGCCCACTATTCATTATTTTTTTCATATTTTTTGGACCCACGGATTAAAAGTTATAGAGTTAGAGATCTCCGAAAAATCCCAAGTACAAAAAATTGTTAAAAATTTGGGGGTGTATTGGGGTGGCTTTTTTTTGGTTTTTAATTATCTTGAGGGTCTATTCTACAAAATACTATTCAACTTTAAGCTCAGAAATAATCAGAAATATTTTAAAACCTTTATTATATGTCACGATGTTTGTATTTTTTTTGCATTTGTAGAGCTTAAACATTAGAGGCAAATAAAACTAGTAAATAATTAGAATCAACGTAAAACTTAAGTTATATAATAAAGCTCATACCTGGTTGTACACAATCCATGATAGAAACTAGCACATAATCCACTTTATCATCATAAAATGAGTATTTTAAGACGGTAAAGTTTTGAGCGTATCGAACAATCATAATAACGCGTTTGGGGAACAGTAACTTCCGACTGACTTCATGCAGGTAGTTACAGGTTCAAGCGCACCATATTGATTCTGTTGTTTGGAGGGGTTATCTGACTTTTCAAAAATACTACTAAAAAGAGGTTAGTGCTAATATAAAAAAAATGCATTTTCAGCGACTTTTAGGGCCAAATACCTGTCTGTGCCGACCTTGACTGAAAATTGTGTTTGACTAAGAATATTTCTCAAATTTACAATTTTATTTGAAAATAAGTGTGTGGTTGTAGAAAAAGTATTGTATGCAACATTGTTTAACTGAGTCAAAAAATGCTCGTGGCGTCTTTAATAACAATTTTTGGCTTCGTCTCAAATTGTTACCCACGCCACTCACCTTTTTTGACCTCTTTTAAACAAGGGTTGCATAAAATACTATAGGATAGCTTTTGAGGCTTGTGACAAAGCTATAATTAAGTGGCGAATTATTTTAAAAATGCTTCTCTGACCATTTGTGATAACTGATAATTATCAATAATAACACAGTATACGAGTACCTATTAGCTGTGTTTATAAACGACAGAAGCGTAATAAAGTATCTCCGAGTAACTTCTATTAGAGCTCGTTTGATTTGATTCTGATATTTCGTCGTTTTTTGCCTGGGAGCTAGGTCACATGTCGAATCACTGTTTCCGAGGATCCTAATTACGAGCTGGTTCGTTGTAGCTCGAAACGTTACATCAGAGGCTGTAATAACAAGGTATACTTACATTAAAATTCAGTGTACCCAAAACGTTTGGATAACTCTAGAATTGGGATAATTTTGGGATATTTATCCACTCAAATAAAATAACAGTACATTACTGTTAGAAGCCGTGAAACGAAGGGTATAGCAGGACAAGCAAATAGGTTATAGACAATTAAACATAGGATAGGGATTCGAACAGCAGATCCTTCTCAGGTCTAAGTATACATTGTATATATTATAGTGCTTATGGTAATGATCGGATGCCGATAAGAAATGACCTAATATTTGAAACGTCGTTGCTGGTGCTACGGAGAAGGTTACCGCGTTGTGCGCAATGTGCACCAGTGCAGCCTAAAGAAAAAACTGGGTTACTCCCAGGCCTAGGACTTAAATTTCATATAAATTTTGCATATTGATCTTCACTGACCGCGCAACGTTTTTCTTTGCGAATGTCGTGTACAACATCATTTAATCGGCTGTTATGAAAACATTTTTATTCGACTTTAAATTAGTGGTGGAAATATAATAGAACCTACAGATACATGAATGTCCAATGAAAAAATATATTATGATGCCGTTATTTCTTTAAAAACAAAACTAAAAACCAGTAACCAATGCTATTGCAAACACGCACTGTAGTTAAAATAGACAGTTCAAAATATGTACGAAATTACTACGAGACGCAACAGTGACAATATGCTTTACATATTATTTCAAGAGAGGACTATTATTCTACCCGCTAATATCCATAATTGATATTGAACGTGATTTGATTCACTGGCTCTATGTAAATTTGGGGTGACAAATAATAAGATGGGCGAAGGTTTCCAACATCATTATTATATCAATTCAGTTATATCACGGCCGCTGGGGTGAATTCATGACCTAATAACTAATTGTTCTAGATTTAATCGATGTAAGGTTCGGGTAGGACTAATTACCGGCTTTAGGTTTAAGAATTCTGCCGCCTAGAAGTCTAATCGAAAGTAGTTGCAAGCAGGGAACTAAACCCGTATTTTGTATACGGTAGTATAGTTTCAAAGACCTCGAAATAGCCCAATAGTTTAAAATGTTGTATACTCTGTGTAGTGCTCAATATTTTATGTAATTTTCAATATCATATTTTTAAATTACTCTATTAACTTACAATATGTATACCGAAGAATGAAAAAAGAACCGTTCTATTTGTATGGAGAAAATAACGGTTCCGGTCCCTGGTTGCAAGGATACCTGTCGCTGTTAATTAATTAAAATATAAAACAGTGCTTGCATGATAACTATTTTGTTATTTATTTTTAAATTTGCCTTTATGTTACTATATTTTGTTAATAAATGATTATCTCTGTAAAAAAGTACTAGTATACTTGTTATATTACATTCAAGGACTGGGTCTTGTACGTAATTCATCAACACATATCCATTTTTATTAAGGCTATGATTACGAACCATTCATCCTTAATAATTAAGGAAGACAATTAGGTATTGTCTTATTTAGTGAACAGTTCCTAACCTCCATGTACTTATTTTTGCACTAAAACTGCCATATTTTCCAGTACTAAGAAATTTGAGTGCGTATTTCATTCAAAAAATGTTGTTTCCTATTGGATTAATTTATTTTTTATCAAGGAAATTGCAGTTTACGTCAGAAAAAGTACATTTTTAGTTTAGAAAGTTGTTTACTAAGTAAGGCAAGTAAGAATAAATAGGCGTCTATTACATTAATCCCAGTGTGCCATGATCCAGATTATGTGCTTAACAAAAGTAACAAAGCAAGCAAACGTCGCTATATACAATATGCATTTATATACAGGTTTAACATTGTTATAATATAGTTCCATAATTGAAACTAAATGAAGCAGCCTGAAGGGTCGATAGATAAATTAATACGAATACCCATTACCTTTATTTGCTACCCTAACTATCTCTCGTAGACTCCGCAATGTTGCGATATGCTCATAAGGTCCATAACCACTTGACAGTTTCTGTCATTGTTCAGCTCATAATAAAATTGTCGTCTAATATTGTTAATTATCCGTTTCTGTCCGGTGGTCCCGCGGTTGAAGGGAAAATGTTCTCTTGGGTTGGACTGCCAAGAGGGTACATTACATTTATGGCTTTACCCAAGTGTGTTAGTCCTTACTACAACTACTAATATTCTGAAGTACTCATATTGACAAAACTAAAACGCAGTATGATTGATCATAAATGTAATAGAATGCCGTTAATGTATGCTGTGTTCATTTTAATTTTGCTAGCCACATCCGTCCTCATAATCGGTTCTCGTGGTGTCAGAAGCCAGGTTTTACGATTGACGGATAAGTCAAGGAGGACGATTAAAATAAATAATAATCAATTTGCGTAAGTGGCGAGTGTGTGCAGAGGCTGTCATAAGCCAAATCAACAGATCGGGTTCTATAGGCTCGTGAAATAAGCGAGTTACAAAATAATACTGACTTTCCAAAGAAACTAAACTTCTGCATTCACAATAGGTACAAACTATTCAAAAACTGTTAAACTCATACGAGCAAATTTTTTACAACACACAATTTATTTAACGAAATGAGCGCCTACCCTAATCCACGATTGAGGTGTTGCATTGTACCTAGGAGAAATTTCATAAGTTGCGAAACTTGCATAGAAAATGATCTCGGAAATATAAATTTAACAAACAATCGAATCAAGCCAAGATCTTACTAGATACATGTCTTATGAGTTATATTTACTGCCTTGTTTACTTATTTACGATTTTAAATAATTATTTATAACATATTTTTACAAGTTCTCATGGAAACATACTCAATGAGAACTTACTCTTAAATTCTCATGAATAATCTCGGAAATTTCCGAGTATATTCCCGCAATTTTGAGTATGTTCTACAACTTGTACATTGCTAGGTGTTGCCTTTCCGTCATACTTATGTACGAATTTGCAAGTGCTTCAGAAAAGCAACACATCGATCATTGTTCGCGGTAAACCTTCAAGGTTCCATTGGCCGTCTAGTGATTGTAATCTGTGGTATGAACGAATTTTGAGCGTGCGAACATGGTTAGTCCAGCATTATGAACGTTATGATGTCCGTTGTTAAATAAGCAAACCACTTAATTCATGCCGTGTGTGTTTTGGTAATCGAATTTCGAATTAATTTGGCTAGGAAGATTATTTCAGTGTGTTTGCTTTTCCTATTGCATATTCAACCGTTAAATCATTGTAATTTCTACATTTGCTTTAAAACTCCAAAAAATGTTGCATGAACTTTACTGAATAATTAATTATACTTACACTAAAGTGTTGTGTAAGCCGAGTTCTAGGACTGGATCATATTGTGCACTTCAGCTTCTAGTTACCTCGTTATGATTTCATACTTTCCATAGAAAATCCTGGACAGCTTGGGCTAATCGGGCTGGGTTTGGTATGGATAGCGTGAGCCATTTCAAAAAGTTCTATACCTACTTAATGCAATGTCAAAATGCCAACTGTTTTGATTTTTGTCATGTTAAAATGCATTATAAGTAATTATCTTTGAATTACTAGACACGTGTATGTAGGTAATTATTAGGCTGATATGAATTCCTTAGTACTTTACACTACCTGAGTAATTGACATATTGAAACTTTATATAACAAACAAAATAATAATAACGTTGCCAACTGTTTTCAAAGTTTGTCTGGAAGAGGTTGCTTTATAGCGATAAGACCGCCTGTTGTGTATCTCTATGTATAATCGTCTGTTGTAACCATATTTTTTTGTTAAGGTGTGCATTATAGAGTATTCTATCTATCTATCTATGTATGTATTTTTCTAATACACTGCGAAGCTACGCTAACAATCTGCTGTAAGCAACCTATTCCCTTAACATTTTAGTAACACAGTGTTTGCGTTCGGTATGCATTATACTTATATTATATTATAACGATTTAGCAGAGAATTGCCGCGTTGAGCTGTCATGTTAAACCGATCTCATCATCCTTTGCATCTTGTCAAGATTAACTGTCTCCATGAAATTGTGTTCATTGTTGGTAATACTTAGGATCGCTGAAAAATGGCGTACATTGTTGAAAATGTAACTTTATCGTGCGATCACTTTACATTTCCACTGTCTTTGAATATGAGCTTTATTTTGTAGAGTACAAGGTTGTTTTAAGATGTGAAATTGATGGTTGAAATACGTGGTTGAGGAAGTAAAATAGCAAAATAAGGGCGGCGACCGCGACTGGCTCCACAATTTATGTTTCGCTCGCGTCTAGTGAAAGCCTGCGATGAAAGTTTCATCGTATCGCCGAGCTGCAGGCGTGAAAATAAAATTGGAGCGCTTTCGGCTTTCAGAAATAGTGCTATCGGAGCTGTTGTCATATTAACGAGTGCCACATTATCTTCTGGGAAGTAAGGCATGTTTTGATTTATGAATTTGGTGTATATTTCGGTATTTGTTCCTGTTTGGCGTTAGTGCGAGCGGGACGTACCTCCGCGTCAGCGCCAATAAGATAAGAAGGCCACTCTTTTCTAACCACGATTGACGTGTTGCCTCTTTGTTGCACTTGTATATTCTTACGTAACTGTAACAGGGAGGCAATGTGTCGATCATGGATCGTGGCTTATTGTTTATCCCTAAGCTTGCAACGCCAATGTCGCTCAAAATAAGGAAAGAAATGTTCTAACGGAAATACTCGTTTTCGACGGCTTCCCTAGCCTAGTCGGTAGCGACTCTGCCAACGAAGCCTGAGATCCCCGGTTCGATGAAAATTCTCGGAAATTTCTGAGTATATACCTACAATTTTGAGAATGTACTGCAATTTGTACATTGCTATTTTGCTTACAACGTGAACGCAGTTTACACTATAAATGAAATATGTAGATTGTAGATGAATATATCGAAGATTACTTTTCAGGACAGATCCCTAGTTTCAAAACTCTTGATGTTTACGCCTCAGAGGTCTCGAGAATTGTCTTCTAAGGAAAAAATGTGTCAGAAGCCACGTCATCCCGTTTTTTATCAGAGCTCTCTCGCATGGCTGCTTCGTCTGAATGCCAAGAATTTATTGCGTTGTACAGTCTCCACCAGAGTGCGCAGAATTAGTCGACAATCGCGGGGGACGTGCCCCTGACAATGCATACGTCTCGTAAGTAATTTTTTTAAATAAATAATTTATGGGCCGGTCGAACCAGAACCGAACACGCCTAAGTTTGGTGCGGCGTACATACCTATTATAGAAGTAGATCTCATCCATTTAGTTGTTTCTAATTAAAATAACTCCTTAATTTATAAATAATTATTGTTATTGTATGTTTCCACGTCTATGACACAAACAACTGTGCGTTTCATCTTGCATTTAAGACGTCGGTACGGAGTATCTAGCCAAAGCCAATCTCAAATTTATTTTAAAACTGCACTCTAGCTACATTGCTTAACTTAGGTTGCCTTTCAATGATTTGATGTTGCCATTACCGGCAATGCAGCTATCCGTAACTGCAAGAGCGAAATGCATTGTCATGTAAAAAACAAACGGAATCATAAGGCTGCATAAATCATCATCAGCCAGCCACTCCACTGCTGGACATAGGCCTCCCCCAGAGAGTTTCACAAAGATCGGTCGTGAGCTGTCCGCATCCATTGGACACCCGCAACCTTTGCCAGGTCGGCGCTCCATCTCGTGGGAGGCCTTCCCACGCTGCGCCGTCCAGCCGTGGTCGCCACCCGAGAACATGCCGACCCCACCGGTCATCGGTCCTCCGAGCAATATGGCCAGCCCACTGCCACTTCAACGTGGCGATTCTTCGGGCTATGTCAGTCACTTTTGTTCTTCTGCGGATCTCGTCATTCCTGATGCGATCTGGCAGAGAAACCCCGAGCATTGACCTCTCCATCGCTCGTTGAGTGACTCGGAGCCTCCTAATGAGTCTCATAGTGGACGACCACATTTCAGATCCGTAAGTAATCACTGGCAACTCACACTGGTCGAAGATGTTCGACTTGAGACACTGGGGTATATTGGACGAGAAGATATTGCGTAGTCTCCCGAACATAATGCATGCATAAATATCTGCCATTTATAAGGGAAAAGAGAGAGAGAAGGAAGTTCTTGATAAGGATCAATACTAATTACTTAATTTGACTGTCCTGCCTCCAATCAATTGACTAATGGTTCTTAAAAAGCACATTCCTCGTTATGATTAAGAAGTGCCTCCTATCTAAATTTATTGTACGTTGTAATTATAATCGTCACCATCCTTGAGTTTATCTCGGCCTTTTTGTCACGATACACACACGGTGTATGGGTTGACGTAGCTGAAACATTTTTCTTCGTACAGAAATAATTTCATATACACTGTTGTAGAATATTTCTGAAGATGTACTTATGTGAAAATGCAGTTATCCCTTAATTCGGCGAGCGTTTTACCATATTCGCGAGCTTGATATCGTGAAGCTGTGTTTTAAACAAGTTATAAACTGGGATACCTGGACGGGTGTTACCGAGCATAGACGAGTAACTTTCTTAATTATTATAAACGATTCTGTTTCACTATTCAGTTGGGAGCTGCTTTTGGGGTTTACTGCATTTTGGATAATTGTGCGCGTTTTGGATATAGACATGTTTGTTAGCTTACCGATTCCGTAAATGGTTGTATACCTAAGTTGATTCTGATAGGTTTGCTCATGCCGTAAAGGTAGTATTTGGGTATTTCTGTTTATGTTTGTACCTCCAACTCCCACAGAAAAGGACAAGCGTCTATCGAAAAAGGAAAGTAGGAAAACAATGGTTGACTAAATATTAAACGCAGGATTGCCTAGAAATATTAAGTCTAGAATTGGGTTTTAAATCGAAACTATGTAATATTCTGGAAATACCTTTAATATTGCTTTTTTGCGATGTAAATCATCTCCATGTCAAATTTCATAATAATTATTTATGATACAAGTGTGGAAAGTAGGCTTTTTTCAGGACGAGTGTCGGTGACTAAACCCGACACGAGTTAAAAAAAGGCTACATTTCAACATGTGTATCATAATACAACATTTTACAATGCATTAGGTATGTGAGGAAAAAAACGAGATATAAGTATCATTTTATGAAATTCACATTATGTTACACGTATTTTTACTATTTATATTACCGCTTGCTTATGAAATTCACATTATGTTACACGTATTTTTACTATTAATATTTCCCCTTGTTCTTGTATATTATTCATTGTCACGTTTGTTAACTCTTCTAGTCTAAAAGCTCCACTTAAGCCAAAAATTAATGCTACCTATAAAGAAAACAATTATTATTACAATTATAAATTAAAAAAGTAAACAAGCCACTGAAATAATGTTTTTTTTTAATAGCCTGCTATTGCGTGTCCCACTGCTGGGCAAAGGCCTCCCCAGACCGAAAAGGAGATGGCGGGACGACTTGGACGCGTTCTGCGGAGAATGGTGGGAACTTGCCAACAATAGGACGGAATGGAAAACGAGAAATAATGTTATTCAAATGTAATGTTATGTAAGGTATAAATATATTTCATATTTTTGTAGCCAACTAGTTATGATCAGGAGCTTCGTTGATAAATTGTTTTACTTGGGCTGCCGACAATACTTTTGCCTTTTTGGGCTTATATTAATAAAACATTTTCGGAAATTTTTGCTGTCCACTGCAGAAAATTATCATAAACGCTAAGATATTTTGGCTTTGATTTTTGCAGGCAAAAGTCTTTCAGTCGCAATTTGCGTCTCCATACGAATTTTCGGAGCTGTCAATTGAATTTCACTATTTAATTCCATTGTGAAATAAAAACTTCAAGTCAAATTATCCAAAAAGAGAAGAAAATACTTTCACAAATGTTCATAATAAAAGAAACTCGCGTGCGCACCCGAATCAGTCGTTCATTAGGTCCGAATTGAGCATTACGTGTGTTACGTAATGTAATTATTTATAATTAAGTAAACAAAAACTTTATTTTCTAAAATAAAGACCAACAGTTAATTATAATAATCTCAATTTAGGATACTGTTTTTAATATCTATGAAAATGTAAGTTACAATATTCATGTCAATGGAGCTATATTACCTATACTAATAATTTTGTACGATACGGACCTTTCGTTCTGAAAAATGGCGGGATATAAGCGACCAATGAGAGCGCTGTATTTTCGCTTGTGCAATCGCGCAGTGTTTGCAATTGGGGTCCGAATTGGAGTAAATTTAAATTTACTCTAATTTTAAATTAATAGAATTAGACACTTTTTATACATAAAATTATTAAGTATAGTATTAAGTAGTGTGACTACTGGGGAAAAATAAAAAGTACAAATAAAAATATTTAGTTAATAAATAATTTGATTTGTGTTTTCGCAATACGTTCAATAGATGGCAGCACCAGCTCTCTCTAGCTATTCCAGAAAACTGTATGTAAATTATTATAATAGGAGGTGCAGGCATGTATTGCTTGCCCTTAGAGAATGGTCAAAGGCGCCTAGCTTTATAAGGGATTGCATATACCCGAGAAATTTGACCGGTGGTTTCTAAGACCGAGTGGCCGAGGGGTACAGGCATCAGCCGAGAAAGCTGAGTACGTGGGTTCGATCCCCACCTCGGGCGTTAGGTGATCTTGGTCGTTTTTCTTTATAAATCAACCTTCCCGCAAAATTAGCTCTGAGAATCGTATTTGGATATTTTGTCAAAACAAGTAGTTTCCAATACTATATTAATACGTTGCAATACCATTTGTTCATAGTATCTTAACAAATCTAAATATCTAACGTAACGGGTTACTCACGTAATTTAAGTAGATAATTGCGCGACATGTTTCGATCGATAAAGAGGAACCTTATATGCGTTATTTGATTATTAAAGATTTTTTTACTTTCAAATCGCTATCGCACTCTTCAGCAATTCTGGGCGGACTTCTCCGTAACGAGCTATAACAAAGAGTCAGGATAAAACGTTACTATCTTACTAGATATGACGATGTTACTTAAAGTACAAAAATATCTCAAATAAAATCCTATTTCAAGATGTATCTCAATAAACCGTCAGTCCGATTCTCCATTAGGGTATAAGTCACTAGGTGAGAAATAACCAAAGGCTTGGGTTTCCGGTGCTCGATAAGCGTCTCACTAACCGGAAGCCGGACGCCCCACGGAAACGAAACGAAAACAATTTCTGAGCGATCCTTCCCTGCAGATCATTACTGCGATCTTCAACTTCAAAGATGTTTCAATGTTTTTTTGTGTCTGTAGCTGCGGAGTAATTTGTAGAGAAACACGTTTTTCTTTCTTGCTTCGATATAAATTAATAAGGCACGTTTAATGTTTGCGATGTCTAGTTGTTGCAATATTTTCCGTGGGTCCATCAAATCTAGTTTAGCTAATAAATGTTTCCCGCTTGGATACAAAAAGACTGTTCTCGGCAAATATCAGGCTCCACAGCGTTGTAGCTAATTAGCTATGTTTTAGATTAGAGCATCATGTGTCCATTAATGAATTATCTGTAAATAGTAATGTGTAACACAATATTTATGACTGGGGTACATGAAACACTGATAGACTGAATTTCAATAAATACCTACTAATATCATAAAACACGTTATCTCCCTTAACATTTTGTAGGTACTTCTCATATTTAATATAATTATAATATTAGGAAATGTATTTGAATGTACACGAGCGTAGCTCCATTGCCCAGGTAGGTATTATTAAAATATTGTCTAATGAAAGAAAATATTTAAATACGGTTCACCATCTTCACGCGATAGGTAATTATTTTTTATCTTGGTGGCTTTTTATTTTTACAAATTACTAATGTTTTATTGAAGTCGGTAAATACCTAGCCAAATAAGTTACCGGCGTGATAATTATTAATAACGTATTTTTGGCCTAATTTGACGCACAATCAATTAACAAACTACCTACCGTACAGTTAACTTTCCTGTAATCCCAAAAAAGTCACAAGCAGGGATAGGATTTTGCAAAGCTGACCCGACCGGGTAATTAATTACGCGTGGCTGTTTTTGCAATGGCCGCCGAAGAACAGAATCCGTAAGAAAACGGCCAGAATCCGAGAACGGCCAAGATTTATCGTTTGCGCCACTTCACTTCAGCGCCCGACGGCGAATTACTAATCTTTTCTTTAATTCTGATCCGTTGTTTTCTTCGGGCGGTAATAGAGCCGTGAGCCGGATTAACGGAAATGTTCATTATTGCTTGCTTTATTGCGGCATTGTTGCTGTACCTACTTAAGGAACGATATTGGCTTTCTTAGGGTCTATGGTCAACTAGGAACGAAGCCTGTATTGTTGACAGCTTCTGTTATTGGTTGGTGGTCTCTAGACTCTACTAAACGAGTACCTAGTGTACCTACATGATATAAATAATAGCGTTTTAAATACTATTTCAATTCCACCGTTATTTGTATGTATAACACGTATGTGCTACAAAAATATGAATGCTACGCTACGAAATCGAAGCTATACATGCATATTTGAACGTCTGGTGGCTTGTGATGGTCAGTTCATGGTTTACTTTTTATCTTGCTACTCGTCACTTTCGCACTTGCATAGGTACTTGTTAGAACCTGATGGCAATAACGACAAACGATTAAACACGATACCATTATAAGGCAACTGGGATGATCCAGACTAAACCTTAGAGGGCCTGGGTCGGGCCGTTCGACCTAGACTAACTTATGGTGGCGGTGTGACGTCATACTTTCCATAGAATAAATACGCAGTGTCGGATAACTCAGCCACAACACTTACAACATGCAACGATCTAGCTCGCATAATTTTTAATACACCAGGTATTGGTATTATACATATACATTTGCTACAATCGATGCGGTCTGCGGTTAAATTGATAAATTAATGAGAACAAGACAGTTTCTATTAGTAATAACTTTTATTTAAATGGAAAAGCTACGATACAAGTTAACGCAGTGCAATACTACCACAGACAAGATAGAATCATTATAAGGGAGCATTCAGAAGGCGTGAATTTTATTTTGATATTTAACACTCTCTCTAAATTGATGCCTTCGCTAAATTTAAACTTAAAAAAAACTTTAGATTTGAATAAATTGTAGTAGTACAATGCAATTTGAACGTACAAAACTATAACATCCCAATGTTTAATATACTTAAATTACAGATGAGAGACTTGAGACTCCTAATTTGTCTCTTAGAGTACAAAATTGTGCTTTACATAGAGCTTTTGTGAAGATATCAGCACATTGCATGTTGCTACTAACATAATTCAGGTCTATAATATTAGAATTATACTTTTCTTTAATGAAATGATATTTAATGTCTATATGTTTACACCTTTTTTGAAAATTAACGTTTTTGATAACACTAATTGCACTTTGATTGTCAATATTTAAACACACAGATTTTTGTTTAAAATCTGATATATCACTTAACAATTGTTTGACCCATATGGCTTCCTTTGTAGCAGCACAGGCTGCCATAAATTCGGCTTCAGTTGTTGATAATGCCACTGTTTGCTGGCGCTGGCTAGACCAGGTGACTGCGGCCCCATTTTTCATAAATACATAGCCAGTGACTGAGCGTCTGGTTTCAGGGTCATTAGCAAAGTCAGCATCGCTGTAGCCAACAATTTCACATGGTTCGGGTGATCGTGTGTAGCACAACCCGAGATCCTTGGTCTCTTTCAGGTATTTTAATATTTTCTTTACAGCGGTCCAATGCTGTTCGTTAAAGCAATTTAAAAATCGACTCACCAGACTGACTCCAAACATAATGTCGGGCCGGCTTACTGTGGCTAGATGCATCAAGGATCCAACGGCTTCACGGTAAGGGATGTTCTTGTCTGGCTCGTTATTGCTTCCTACTTCCAGTTTCACATTAGGGTCTACAGGAACACAGTTGGGATTAGCATTATGCATGTTAAATTTATTTAACAGTGTTTGTATGTATTTCTTCTGATGTATAAAAATACATTGTTCAGATAATTCTACCTCCATTCCGACAAAATTGCTGAGTGGGCACGCTTTCACTTCAAAAGACTTTTGCAATTCATTTATTATTTCTGTTAGTACAGATTTATTTTTGGTGAAAATAAGTCCATCATCTACATACAAACATAGAACACATTTAGTACCATTAAATTGCCCAATATACACACATTGATCGGCTGGACTGTTCTTCAGGCCAAATTTCTTTAAAACTGTGTCAAATTTTGTGTTCCAGCACCTGGGTGCTTGTTTAAACCCGTACAGAGATTTATTGAGTTTACATACCATGTTTGGTTCGCAGGTGATGCCCTCAGGTACAGCCATGTAAATATCTTCCTCTAATTCTCCATAAAGGAATGCAGTTTTTATATCAAGTTGAATAATTTCCAGCTTATGCTGAACTGCCTCTGAGAATAACAAACGAATGGAGTCATACCTGACTGTCGGAGCGAATGTTTCTTGATAGTCAATGCCTTTTGTTTGTGCATAGCCCTTTGCACACAGTCGAGATTTGTAGCGTAGACCCGTTGGCTCCTCCTTGATTCGAAATACCCACTTGTTTCCAATCACCTTAGCATTGGGAGGTTTCTCGACCAATGTCCACGTACGATTTTTGTCATGAGCTTTAAGCTCCTCTTGAATTGACTTTTTCCACTTTTCTCCATCGCTTGAATTTAATGCTTGTTTATATGTTTCAGGAACTTCATTTAAAGATTGTTCTTCAGTGCTACAGAGGTAAGTACATTCTTCTATATTTTTATTTTCTTCTTTATTTCTAGGTCTTAAATTTATTTTTCTTCCAGGAACTGAAATCTTCTCATCCGGAACATACTCAGTGTCAGACTGAGTGCTGGTCTCCACAACTGATTCTACAGATTCATCAGTTAATGTATCTTCATCATCGTCATCATCTTCTGATATATCTTCAGACTGCTCAGATGACTTCTCAGTTAGTTTCATCGGTACATACTCTCTCTTAACTGTTGATTCAAGAAATATAGCATCTCTGCTCTTAACAACCGTTCTTGAATTTGGAATAATAAAACGGTATCCCTTTGTATTCTCACAGTACCCTATGAAAGTCATTTTCTGCGCCTTGCTGTCCCACTTCTTGCGTTTTTCCTTAGGCAAGTGGACCATAGCATCACAGCCGAATGTTCTCATGTGGCTAACATTAGGTTTTCGACCAGACCACATCTCTTCTGGTGTTTTAAAAGACAGAGACTTTGTCGGTGAGCGATTTATCACATAAGCAGCAGTATGAATCGCTTCTGCCCAATAGAGGGTTGGCAGCTTGGCATTTAGCAGCATGCACTTGGCACGGTCCACCAAAGTCCTGTTCATTCTCTCTGATTTTCCATTAGACTGGGGACTATAGGGTGTGGAAGTTTGATGAATTATCCCAGCACCTTTCAAAAAATTGAGAAATTTTTATTGACATACTCCAGTCCGTTATCTGTTCTCAAAATTTTTATTTTATATCTTAACTGGTTCTCCGCCAGATTTTTAAATTCTTTGAATTTCTCCAGTGCTTCAGACTTGTTATGAAGTGTATACATGTCATTCACAAAGCTTCCTGTTGCTACTATAACTTTCTTACTGTTTAGGATTTCACAGCCGGAGTCATGAAAGTTGACTTTGCCACCACTCTTTACTATTTTTCCCACTGACAGCAGATTAGATGTTATGCCGGGTACATACAGAACATTTTCAAATAATGTCTCATTTTCATTTCCTTTATCATCATAAGCAGTTAGGCTTAAACTGCCAGCACACTCGACAAGCATTACATTCCCTGCAGTAATTATATTTTTCACAGGGGGCGGTGTAATATCTCTTAGCATTTCCTTGTGCTTTACCATGTGCCTTGAAGCGCCACTGTCAATATAGAAAGCTTCCCCGAGGCTACTACTGGAGCCAACAAACACAGCAGCATAGTGTGAGTTAGATTTGTCTGTGTTGTGGTGCGGCTTGCCTTTTTGATGCTTCTTCTTTTTACAGTCAGCACTCTTATGTCCATACCTGTTGCAGCTGAAGCAACGTGGACCTTTACTAAAGCTTTTATTATTATGAAAATTGTGACCAGTTGCAAATGCGTTTGTGTCGCTTTCGGTTTGCTTGACATCTTGAAGTATTTTAGATTTCACGGAGTCAGAGCTTATTTTCATGCCGGAGCTTTCTATTGCAATAATCATTGGCTTGTAGGATTCTGGAAGACCGGAGAGCAGCATAGTGCCTAGCCACTCATCATCTACAATAAAGCCAATATTTCTTAATTTATGTGCTGTTGTCATGATTTTGCTCACATATTCTTCAACGTTTAAACAGCTTGCCAGGGTAGTATTACATAAGTCACGCAGCAGTCCAACTTGGCGTGTTAGCCCGGAGTCGTCAAAAGCTTGGGAAAGATTTGTCCATACTTCTTTCGCAGTCTTTGCTTCTTGAACGTGAACGTAAATTACTGGATCGACGAGTAATATTATTTTTGACCTTGCTTTTGTGTCCTTTTTACTATCTGGAGCTTGCTCTGCCCCTTCATACTCGATACAGTCCCATAGCTCTTCATGTTGAAGATACGTTTTAACGGCAAAACGCCAAGTCGCATAATTGTCTCGGCCGGTTAACTTCTCGATTAATGCCAGTCCATTATTTGACGTCATAGTTTAAAACATGGGATTTATTTAAATAAAGTTCGCAAATCGCTAAGTTCCACAAAAAGTTCACTTCACTTGAATTACACGTGCACTTATAGGTTATGTCCACCATGTAACACTTCAGTTTTTACTTTTGATTTAGTTAATTCCACTTTTCACTTTAGAACTTGGCAAACTGGGCCCATAACCTGATAAATTAATGAGAACAAGACAGTTTCTATTAGTAATAACTTTTATTTAAATGGAAAAGCTACGATACAAGTTAACGCAGTGCAATACTACCACAGACAAGATAGAATCATTATAAGGGAGCATTCAGAAGGCGTGAATTTTATTTTGATATTTAACACTATTTATAATGAAAAATAACATTGTTCATCTGACTGCAGATAGCAAAACGCAGCTACTGTGGCAAATGCCTTAGAAAACAACACTGAAAATTATATTTAGATATCTGATTTCGAAAACTCTGATTTCGAAGAACTGGAAAAAAAAATATCTTACACGCCTGTAAAATGGAAATAAATATTTGTTATTTAACAGGTTACCAAAAAGTCTCGTTCTTTTCTAATGTAATACTTTAGTGCTACTAAAGACTATCCCCCTTATTCATAAACGCCTGCTAACTTAACAAGCCGCTAATAATTGTTTGTCCCTTTTGCTCTTACGGACACATTGATAAGACCGAAAGGGACAAACAATTATTAGCGGCTTATTAAGTTAGCAGACGTTTATGAATAAGGGGGTATTTGTATACTAAACATGTGCACGTGCAGTTATTGACCGACAGTTGTTTTACACCGTAAATGAGTACCTACCTAAGGCAGTGGGCAGTTAATGAAAGTAAAGTGTATAAAAACGTTCGTCACGCACTTGGGAAATAATATGAATGTAATAAACCGGCAAAGAATATGTCGGGTCATGCTCACGCTCAGTGTCGGGTTCCGTACTTCCGTAGTGGTTGAAAAACAGGTGGACCGCTTATGTTCGAAATAGTTTTATTTTAAAGTATTATATTAGCCCACTCTTCATTATTTTTTCATATTTTTGGACCCACGGATCAAAAATTAGATCAAAAGGCGAGGGGACACATTTTTTTAAATTCTGGTCGATTATCTCCTTTATCTTGACTTTAGAAATTAACTTTGTTTTGAGACCCTTCATTCTTTTTAAAATACCTATTGAACGATACCGTACACTATAGGATTACATAAAAATAAAAAATCATCCCCACTTTACGTGTATGGGAGTTACCCGAAAAAAAATGTTCTATTTTATTCTGTTCTGTTCTATACTACGTTTTCGGCGTGATTAATGTGTATACCTTTAAGGCGAGGTAAGCGTAGAATTCCCGTTTGTTTTTTTTCAGTTTTCTCAATAATACTACTTCCTTATGAAGTAAAACTTATATAATGTTACATTTGAGAACTTGATCTATCGCTCATTGATTAGTATTAAGTATTTAAACAAACTTCGCCCTATAAAAAACGATCCCAAACATAGGTCTAATCTCTGCATGAAAACTCATTTTGCTAAGAAACTACATGACTTTACCAAGAAAAAAATATATCAGAAGAAACGTCAAAGTCTGTGTCAACGATTAACAAGAAGAAATCATTAATATTGTAAGAATTATATTTCATCTTACAAAATATGTGAAATTATTCTCCCGGATCGCTCCTGCTGTCATCTTTCAGTCCCAATCGGGACCTGTTGAAAGGAGGACGTACGTCAATTTTGCGGGTGCGCCAAAGTATTTATAAAATTGCAACTTAGATTATTGCAACTCCGAAAATTTTTCTTATACAATTTAACTTCATAATGATCGGTATTTAGAATAATCTTTGTTCATAATCATCATCACATTGAATTATTTATGTTCATAATATTGTTTTTCATACATATTTTTAGTACTAACTTTTATGTTCATATAATTCTTCACTATACTTATTTTATGCTATATATTCTAATGTTATAGGTATTTATTTTTATCTGTACTGGTTTTATGTATGAATTATTTTTGTTTAATTAAATATAAATCGTACTATTACTGTAAACTAGCTACCTGCACAAATCAGGTTGTGGCAGAGTAGGTACTGTACTAAACGGGTTCCCTCTAAACTTTTTTTGTCCGAAACGCTTAGGACATAACAGACTTGGTATAATCTATTTTGGCATCAACTTAATGAGACAAAAACATCACTGGGCTTAAATAACAATATTTCGAATATTATTTTGTCCGAAACTATCTTGGCATATCATTAATTACGCCGAGTGTTTTATAAGACAGAAATTTGATTTGCATTTTTTTTTTGGGCATGTAGCCACATGTTCGAAACTTGCCTTTTTTGTCAGGCAGAATTTGCTGTGAGGGTGAAAATTTCTGCAGTGAGCGAGCGAAGCGAGCGAACAAAACCTCCCGGGGCAGATCCGACTCGGATAGGTTAGGTTAGAAGACTAAGGGTCTCACCAAACCAATCGACGCGGAGTCGGCTTTCGCCGAGTGTTTTACACCACACTATTCGCATTTAGCCGATCGACCGTCTCCGCGGTTGAACACCTGCGTTAAGCAGTCTCATCCTCCTTGCGGCCGTAGAAACGCTCGATCGCCTGCGGTAGCAGTTGTAAAGCGGCGGTCGGCTCTCCCGTGCTCCGTTCTGCCGTCGAGACGTCCGACAGCACGCGTACAGCCGCCGAGTCCGACAAACAGTTAGATAGGACAGCGGGTGATCGGCAATCGTAAATCTCATTTTTGGAGACTAGTTGTTAGAAACTAGTTTGAAATTGAACAGACGTGTATGATTACGACAGTATTACTTCGTGTTGTCAGATCTATTGCAGATTTTAATGTGGGTAATAATTCAAATGAATAAATACAAACGCATCAGTAGCTACTTCGGCCGTCATCGGCTCTTTTCGGCCGTCGTCAGCTATGTTCGGCCGTCGAAGACGCTGAACGGCTTCCGCCAGCTCTGACCGGCCCTTATCGCAGGTACTCGGCCGTGATCGGAGCCGTTCAACTCTTTCCGGCACCGTACGGCGGTATTAGGAGATTTACGAATGCGAACGTGTGCGTTAGGCTGCAAACGGGGTCGTACGAATGCGAACAGCTTTACGGCAAAACGCCGTTTTCCCGTCGAAAGACGTCGTTTCGCGTGAGCCGAGCCGATTTACGATGTCCTCGCTCTTATTGCGTTGACATAAAGCTTTTTCCGTACGCGATTAGCCGAAACGGCGTCGACTAGTTTGGTGAGACCCTAAGGCGGGAGCTTTGCTCCCGCCTTAGTCTTTGAGGTTATTTTTTTTTAGCAACCTAGAAAGTACTCAGCTCAGTAACACAGTAAGTAACGTATAGAATATTACTACTACCTCGATTATATTGAGAGGTTGTAATTATTCCTTCTCCGTTATGCTAAAACAAACTATGCCGATACTTTTTATGCACATCCAGATTATGCCTCATCATAAATAGGAGCATCGAAATTATGTTCGAATAATATTCGAACAACTCGAAATCTGCCATAAAGAAATATGCTAAAGTTGAGTATGTCACAACAGTTTCTGCACAAAGCCTATTATGACTACATAGTTTATGTTATTCATAAAAGAATTATACCACAACAGAGTGAACCTAATGGGAAAATGTTTATAAATAAACAATTTATTTCAAATAATTTTATGAGTATAGATTTATCTACTTGACGACTTTAGGAGGATAAAATTTCGAAATAAAAATCGTTATGGACATTGTAGGTAGAAGTATAATTTTTAGTAAGAAAAAAAGTATGAGAAAAATTTTTCGGAGTAATGATGATTATGAGTAAAAAACGGTATTAGTAAAAATATTCGAAGAAAAAATTGTATAAGTGCCAATATGGACCCCAATTTTGCGCACCGCTGTCGTCAACCAAACTATCTTTAAGATTGGTGTGATAACACATAAAAAAATGTTATCATCACTGGGGCTTCGGAGACTGAATAAACATAAGTGGTGAGTGACTAAATGAATAGAATTATGTTATTCAATATATTAAACCAAAACAATAACAAACATATATGACACAGTATAGATAAAAACAGTAGGATGACTACTGGTGATAAGACCATGACACATTTTGACATGACGAAAATATTGAAATAATTAAGAATGGTACCTACTCGTATCTATTAAAAATAGGATTTTATATCCATAATAGTTCGTTATCATCCAATAAAATTTTAAAAACACAATTTATTTTGGAATTCGAATTATTTTATGAAATGTTTTGCAAGCAGTCGCACTATATTGATTTAAGCTTTCACGACTATCACTCATATTTTAAATACAAACGGGTCCTAATCGCGTAAACTTACGTTTAATTATATCCTGACGTTACACCCGTGGTGGCAGGCAGACATGAGTATCAATAAAATACTACTAATAATATACTATCAATAAAAAAAAATATGGAAAATAATGCGAATTGTTACGAAACATACCGAGAATTAGTACATTTCGATTCAAGTGCAAAAAAAAATGAGTACTAAGGGAGTGGAGATAAATTAAAGCACGACCGAAGGGAGTGCTTTAAATCGACACGAGTTACGAATTTCGTTTCCGTGTATCGTACGACGTTTTTCAGTACATATGGCCCTCCGAAGATTTCGACCTGACGTAAAATGAACCACTTCTCGCACAAGCGCGTAAAAATGTGCAATCTGTACTGAGAAATAAGCTTTACATAAAAAAAATTAATGGAAAAATATACGAATGACTAAAGTTGCTATAGGGAATGGCGCCCACTATGTTACATTTGCATGAAGGGTAAATTAATAAAAATTTAAAAAATTGAAAATTTTACTTGATAAATGTGATCTATTATCTATACCAATGATATATTATGGTACATATTTATTGTAACGGTGAAAAAGTAACCTGTATAATAACACAGATAAACTTGACCATGTACAGTGATCGTACTAATAATGTGGATGACATTAAATCACCTATAGAATGTTTTCAAAAAATATTTTTACTATTACTATTTGTACTAAAACGAAAGTGTCATTTGAAATAAGTGAGTTGAGTACATAATGCCGTGCTTTTACTAATGTTTTAAAATACACATTTGAATGTCGAATTTACAAGAATATTGTTATAATTTACCCTTTTTGGAGATACGTGACAAAAACATGTACGTGCTGTGATCAAAACATACTAAACATAGAACCAACATTCAAATGCATTTTGGAGATAACACAATATATCAGAAATATAGAGCCAAAGAAAACGCAAATAGTATTAAAGACTGTATCGTTTATTATAAATACAAGTTTAACCTGGTCTAACTTTTGAAATATGTATTATTTTGCGATTCTATGTTCTGAGTGTATGGTGTGTACGTAATGTATGGCTACTTTCCAAATTGTTTCTTTTAGGGGCTTTATCGTGCTTAAAATATTGCCTATCAAACGTATTTCGGACAAACCTATACAGCTGAATGTAAGACTATCAGCAGCGATTCCATGGTACTATTTTAAGAAGCAATAGGTCAAGATGCTACCCGAGTATAAGAATCAGCCATACATAAAATCCTTAATGAAACACCATGGGCTTGATCCATAGTTAGAACAGGTAGATATAAATGCTCCATGACAGTTATATTAGATGTCAAAGTCAAAATACACGTAAGCTACATACCATATTCTCTTTAAAGTATCCTTTCACAAATTCAGGTCATTTTTTTGGGCAATATAAGAGCTATGGCAATATCTAAATGTTTGACATTACGAAGCACATGAAAGCGTGTCTTTCAAAGTACGATTTTTTTGTGTGTGATGTCGTCTTTATATTTTCTTGTAATAAATACTTGTCCGAAATATTTTTTTATTACTCAGGAGATCAGGATTTTGGATTGGGTTAGTTGTGTCTCATCCAGATGGTTTACGTCGAGTTTTTAGGATGAAATGTGTACCTTATTAAAGCAGTAATTAGACACATGTATGTTTTTATATAAACATGTAATATAAAAAATTATGGCCAAGTAAAGTCGTATTTATAATAAATGATACACCCTTTAATATAGGCCTCACAAATTTTATGATAGCAGCAAGTATACCCTGGGTGTAACTACAAAATACAATCAATACATCTTTCATCCTGTATAAATGTAATGGATTTACTCGCGATTATTATATTACTTTGTGAAATATGCAGCACGGAAGCTTAAATAAAAGCATTATCCTATAATGCAAAATTAGGTACGTTATTTTTGCGTCATGTGCATGATTAGTTTGACCCCTGATCATCATGTATAATTATATACTTTTTTCGTAGACAGTCCATCAAAAAATTTGAAAATCAGCATGTTTGCATCATTTTTTATGAAATTGTACGCCTGATACGCATTATAGGACCGCGGATCTATAACGAGTTTCGTATTAAATATTAATGGGATAGTCTCGCATCCGTGTATTTTCTAAATTTACCGTCTACTTTAGACATGGCTTGCTAGAGCTTGCCAGATTATAAATTAATCACTTATATTATTATTATGTTACACTATGTCGTTTCGATTCATACTAGTCACATAGTTGTAGTACTGTAAATATTTTCACTATGAGTATTACAGTATCACGTCATCATTGACGGCGACTGTCACGGGTATTAGCGGAGGCTGGATGACTCTTAAAACTAGCGTCGAGAGGTCAAAGAATATGGCCTTAATATAAGGGTTCCTTGTTTACTACGAAACCCTAAAAATTAATATATTGGCAATTTTGTTGAAGATGCTCGGGCTCGTGCAGTCTTAGTAAAAAAATATTGTAAATTTGCTAATACAAAATACCTTTCATTGAAAATATCTCCTGAAAATCTTCATTATTTATCTGCCAGGACTGCAGCATGCAACTTGCTAGTTTCCATATTTGTATTTGAATAGCATTAAATTTAATTACATTCAGTTCATGTTTGTAGCTAGGAAATTTCCACAGTAATTGACCTGTTTTCATTTACTCCTGAGAGTATTAACTATGAAGAGCTTCCTTTCCACGTAGTAAGTATTACTACTTATTATATCGTACACCTATTTAGATCAAACAGTATTTAACTCAAAATGTATTCATTTATTAGGTAAGGGTATAACTACATACAAAGTTCGTAGATCTCAAATACACCCTTAACTAAAAAATATACACATTTTGAGTTAATACTGTTTTGATTTAGACGTGCGATATATAATTTGATGTATTAAATGATACGGTTTAAATTAGATGGTGTAATCAAAATATACATTTCATAAACTTAATAAAATTTCAATAGGGTCTCGGATTTGTCCCCATTTATTATAATGCCCTACGGACAGATCCCCAAATAAACTTATACATAACTAAATTGGGTCGTTCCCATTAGGGGTTACCTTGTTATATGATTGAGATTGCTTTACATATTGCCCGAGGTTTTGGCTTAACAAATAATAGCTAAACTTTGGATTAGAATATCTGTCAAGGTGATAGTGGACGTTTTTGAAGGAATTACGTCACCTAACAGTTTGGTATTTTCAATCAGGTGAGGTAACTATTAGAGCGGCCCGTACACCTGTGAGTTCTTACGTTCTTATCTGTAAGTTTTAGGGACGAAGCTATACTAAGGAATGAGATAGTGATATGCACCTCTTGTTTCTTAGTATAGCTCCGTCCCTATAACTTACGTAAGAACTTACAGGTGTACGGCCGCTCTACTATCAGAAAATGTGCATAGTATAAAATAGGAAGATATCAAGAATTTTTGCATTTTCAGTTTCCAATTCAATTATATAAAACTAAAAACTGCATGTTGCTGTCCCAAGATTGCACTGATTTTAGGATTCGTGTTACTTAGCTACTACGAATCAGAGTATTGTAAAACTTCACAAACATTCGGTAAGTCGAGAGTGGCATGGTATTTAATTAAATTCAAAATTATTCATATCTAGGTCAATAAAATATTTTAAATATATTTAACAAAGGGTATTTTGCAAGTAGGAGTCGACTTTAATGTACAAAAATATAATATAGATTTCTTTTGAAATAGAGTCTCCGTAGAATTTAGGAATCATAATAATTATTTGTTTGAATGCAGTGAAATAGAACTTGATGCATTTGGTCGTGAGGTGACGGCAGTAAGAATACATTTGTCAGAACCACAACTGTTCCCGCGGGTGTCGTAAGAGTCGACTAAGGGATTGAAGTGTCACTGACTATTCTTTGATAGAAGACTGATGATATACAGCAGCGTCATAATAGACACATTACTGCAATCGCCAATCCACTTGCCCAGCGTGTTTATTATGGGCATTTACCTCCTTAAGCGTTTGACACACATAATTAATAGGAGAGGCCTACGTCCAGCAGTGAGATAGGCTGATGATAATGATGATGATATTTAAAGGCACAATGTGTTCAGCTGGCTATGGGCATGCAAAGTAATATAATCCTACATACATATATTTTCTACAGCCAAACATGCATTACATCATTTACATATAATATTAGTAACTTATAGTATCGACAGCGCATAAACTTCTTTGGCGTATAAAATGCATGCTCTGTCAAAATGTCAAATAACCAAGTTTTCATTATAGGCACGTCAGATTTCAGTAGTTATTATGTCAGGTATCACATTGTGTAGGTAATTGTTTTTCGGACATTCAAAGCAATTACTGTCACCCATTTTATTACTGCTGAATCACATCCACATCGCCAAAGCTTAAAAACAGAAAAAGAAATTTAAATTCTAATATATTCGCTAAACTTCTTCTGGTTTGTAAAGGTGAATTCAGACCAAACGAGCATTCGCTATTCTATCACCCACTCTACGAAATCAACGAATCACGTTTTGTGTAGCGATTGAATTTCGTAGAGTAGGGGGTTAGAATAGCGAATGCTCGTTTGGTCTGCATGTACCTTTATGAATGCTCTAAGGTCGATTTTAAAGTGTAAATACAAACTGTTTAGCGAAGCAAATAGTGCTACTATTAAGCAGTAGGTATCATTTAATTTCAATGTTCACATTACGAACCACTAACGACCATACATAGTCGCATCGTGGGTACCTAACTAACAAGATAGTTTAGGAAAAAATAATATAATTCTTAGGACTTTGTGAAAGGGTTCAAAATTGCACAGCAATATTATGGAGGCAGTAATAGTATAGTGCGGCCATGTTCAGTGGAGTCGTTGAAATCGCTTACCGAGCATAAGTAGGCAACGCAAAGATCTAAGGAACCAGTTTCTATGTGCTCTGAGGTTGGGGTAAGTTTGGTCTATTCCGTGATAGAAATATCACGGGACATTCTCACACAAATAAATCTAATTCTACGAACAAATAAAACATGGAAGCCGTACGCCATATTAAATTGCCTTTCAAAAACGGTCCTGAATTTTATTTGCCAACTGTCACCCCCTCTTCAATGCATCACGGTAATGAATGTCAATATCAACCTATAAAAACTTAAACCGCCATTTAAAAATAGTTGTGATTGGTCCATCAAAGTTTTGTTTCGCTATATTCTTTAAACATCTGTCAAAGATGTTGCGCTGAAATATGCGCGGTGTTAAGAAAAACGCTACGTCCTGCCCATCTTGGCACAATTGAACAATTGCTTTTGGGGGCATTTTTGTGCTGGCGTTAGACGTCCATGTTATATATGGTCGCAGATCTAATTATAGGAGTACTATGAGCTAAACGCTTAAAAACAAAAGAATCATTAAAGTAAAAAAATCGAAATTTACGATTTTCGAAGTTCCCGGTAGTGTGCTTAGACAAGTTGCCAATCGCTAACGCTTAATCGTCAATTGTAAACGAAAGGCAGCTAACTGTCTTTGTCGCACTAATGTGAAAGGGTGACAGAGAGGGAAAACTACGACACGCTACTAAGCGTTAGCGATTGGCAACTTGGCTAAGCATCCTGGGAGGCTATTGCCGTATTGCCTATTCGGTAACCCGATGTTACTTGCAGCTGAGAGAGAAAAAGTACTAAAACTCAGCTAGGTTCTTGTGCGAGTGTCGGAATCGACCAAGTTTACTCATAGTGGTTACGGTTCTTGTCATATTACTTCGATGTACTGCAAAATCCCAGTGTTCGTTTAACAATGGGAATGATACCAGACAGTTTTGCCAGTAATTAGCGTATGATATCATTGAGAACTGCTGTTAACATGCTTTCAGTGTTCCTAATGAAACCGTAGCAAACAATTAGCGACTCTTGCGTAGGGTATAATATGAACTCTATTAAATCTATGAATTTGGTATTACCATTTCCATTATCATTGACGTAGAGCAACAGTAATTGCTTTGCAGTATGCAACTACCTAAATTATTTATTCAATTGATTGGAACGCCATGTTAGTTTAGGTAATGGAAATCAATATAAGTATCGAATTGGTAAATATGTGAAATTTATCTAAACATGCTACTTAAGTTAAAATGAATCCCCTTTTTAAAACTAGTCCTGATAATACTTGAAAGATAATTATTTATATGCGATGTGAAATAATTGAAGAGTATGTGAAAGGTGGTTTGACTAGTTTTTCTATCTCATACCCGTACATTGAAGCTTCAATATTAAAATTAAGTTTAGTGCCAGTAGGTTTTAAACGAACTGTTAACCTTTTCGATTACTCTTTATTAATATGATGGTAAAATTCAACATTTTTCCGACAGACTTAAAATCACATATTTATAAGTGTCATTTCTAAACTGTCAAATGTTCATTCTTAGATCTCACGGACTTTTTGCAGCTGTTGTTCTAATTTTCATTAAAAAATACATAACCTTTAAAGAGTTTTAAAGTCTTACCTATATACTATTTTATACTGTTCCTACAAGGGAAAATAAATTAATATAAAATAATATTATTGAACTGTAATAGATCCACAGTTTACGAAACTGAAACTTGCCCTATTGTATATAGAGAGTCAACATGCGGCTGGCGTAAGTTCGGCCGGCACTTTACTTGCATCAAACTTAGGCAGATTCCAACTATAGATATTACATGTCTTCCAAAACAAACACGATGTTGAAGATTCGTATCGAATTTCAACTAAGTTTATATTCGTCTACCTAGACTAGGAGATTTACCTAAAGTTTTACGACGTTTCCTTACATTAAGTTTGAGAGACTGTCGGGAGTGTCGGGAGCTGAAACAATAATCTTCACTTAGATTTATCGGAGCGGTCAACGCTCATAACCATCTGAGCACTCTGAGCAGGCCTTTATTGTCTCATTGGCCATGTGCACATATTTTTGAGCAACGGGGTCGCTGCAATATATCTAATAGAGACTATACAGGGTGGCCCATTCAAATCGGTCAGTATGGGAAAGTCTGAAACTATAAGACTTACGAAGATTTGTTCTTAGGAACCAGATCATCGATTTTAATTATAAGGAAAACTGTGTTGATGAATATGAAAAAAACATTTTTTTTCTTTAGGTTTACGCAATAAACACCCAGTAAAATACATTTAAGTACGTGAAAACATTGAATTCCATTAATTTTAGACATCATGTTTCTTAGAGACATTTACTGCTTAAGACCTACACAAACGATATCTGAACAGAAATAGTTTAAGTTTATTTTTTCAAAACAACTGGGTTCGATTCCCTACAGTTTTTTTTTCTAATGTATGAATGCAGTTTTTCTTTTTATCAAAATCGATGACATGGTTCCTAAGAACAAATCTTCGTATGTCTCATAGTTTCAGACTTTCCCATACTGACCGATTTGAATGGGCCACCCTGTTATACTTGTAGTACCTGGTAACTCAATATTTTTGAATTTCATTTATAACCGGTGAACGACGAAAAACAGTAATGTCATTCGACAAAATAACAGATTGATTGATAGCTTTATAAATAAAGCCGATAATTTACTTTGTACTGTGCATAATTTAAATTTCATATTTTAATTCGAAACTATATCAATCAATCTTTGATTTTAATTCATGAAATCTATTAAATATTGTCAAATAAATTATATTTAGCAACAAGGAGATTAATAAAGTCTAATAATGTAATTTAAAGTACTTATTAACAATATTCAATTCATCAATAAAAGTGCCTGCTATGATAAAAACTGATTGTGATTAACTATTATTTTAATACTTTTTTGGCCATTTGTAGAAAGTTGGTTTTAAATACAGAAATATTAAAAACTAATTCGTGATAAGAATTTAAAAAACTAAAATTAAATATATTGAAAAAAAAAAAACTTTACGTTATCTATTTTTTTGTCTGTCAGTTAGATAAATAGTTGCATGGGCTAATAGGTGCGGCATTTTTGGCGTACCAAATCTCTTGAAAAATTAATAAATCGATAAACTTATAAGGTATTACAATAATAGTAAGCTTACACGTGTGAGATAATGGATTTCCCGAAGATTAAACCTCTCACTTCCCTAACGAAGGCCTTTATTATCAGTTCTCATTAAACAAAATTAACATCTAAAAGAGAGTTGTGCCGTCCGTTTTTGCACCGTACAATTTGTAATAGCGTGTATTCTGAAAGTTTTGCCTTTAATTAGTAAGCCGGTGGGAGTTGGACCTCAGGTGGGACGTGCCTGTTCCGACGTGTATTTACATAAAGTTTGGTGCAATTACAGAATATGCCTGCCGACGTGCATGTGAATGAGTGTCAAGGGCCGAGACGTTGACGCCGGGTGCTTGCAATCAGACACCGGCAACGTCGTACGTCGTGATGCGCTTTTGTTATGCTACGTGCTCTATGACGGCTCATTATACCTACAATATCGTTGCTATACTTATTTAACCACGGATCTGCAGTACTTAATTCAAGGAAATATCAGCTTTCTTTCACTCTGAATTATAACGGCGATATGAATAATATAGCGGGTCGTTTCCAAAAATATTGTACCAAAAATATTGTAAACAAAAATCACGACCTTTTCCACTATGTCACGAAAGTTAGTCATACGAATAGTATGGGTAAGTTCGTAACAAAAAAATGTGAAATTAGGTTTTGTTTTCATTAAATGTATTTTTTTTGCAATCCACCCATAAAATATATGTACGATGTAGTGAATAATGTTTTGCCTTCGTATTTTCATGGTAATACCGAATTCATATGTCTGTCTCAATTAGTTCAGTGCAAAGTATGCTGAATGCTCTATTCTGACAGCAATATGAATTCGAACGTTTCAATGAAAAGCCAAAAGAAAAGGATTATGCACTACCTGTGTTTTTAATTCAGTACTCGAGTGGCGAAGCCTTGCTCGCTAGAAAACATGGGTGAAAAACCGAAAATAGAGGCAAGACTTAAGCTACTAACCGATTATTTGCACTTGCACACTCATTCAAAGCTATTTCACCATAACCGTTACCTACATGAGTTTTAGATATAGGTGACATATATAAATGTAGAAATAATGAATGCTTGAGTATGTTCAAAAATACTCGTTTAAAGGTATAAAATAACTATTTGATAGAGTATGTATGTCGAATGTTAACCATAAAATCTGAATGGTATATACTTGAACTCACTCATACTGCTCATAGACTTTGCCCTAAATGTATGCGATTTAGGTTATTTACAATATGAAATCCCTTATTGTAAATTCAAAACACTCAACGTTACATTTTTACTAAATAAATTTTCATTCGTATTTTGAATACGATAAATTCTAAATACCTAATGCCATACAACAAAGCAAAAGACGTAACGGCATTAAGAATGCATTGAAGAAGACATTGTCACCACCCCGCTTTCCACGGGTGCCGTAAGTGCCGACTAAGGGATTGAAGTGTCACTTATCATTGTATGACAATAGATTGATGATATGATGAGCGGCAGCGTCATCATAGTGGACATATTATTGCGATCGCCAATCCGCTTGTCCGGCGTGGAAATTATGGGCATCTACCTCCTACTGCGTCTAACTATACGCAATATGCATAGCTAATACGAGAGGCCTACGTCTAGCAGTGGACTGAAATAGGCTGATTATGTGTGATGTTGATGTGATATCAATCACTTTGGATAGTGATTAATAATCAAAACAGCAGAAAGTATACCCTGTAGCAGCCGTTCGTCGTAATTCTAGCGCAAAGCCCACATGAGCGCCCGGCAGCATTATCAACGGGCCATTAACCCTCTTTCGGCGCTGCGCTCAGATCTGCGGCGGAAACCTAGAAGCATCGCCTGTCAATTTATACTATTGAACTCGGGATCCTTTTGACTATCGACCGGTTAGCGCAGTAACTAGTTGTTAGGGGAGCTAGAGGATTGAATCTCTGTTAGTTCTAGATTCCGAGTTACGTTTAAAACTTATTCGATTTATGGTACATAATTATGATAACGAAGCTCCGTAGTCTATTTTTAGCAGTGATCGGTTTTTTGGCTAGTGGTAGCGGGATTTCGCGTATAAAAAAATTACGGATGTAACTATAAAATTGTATTGAACTCTATTGTACATATTAAATACACAAGAGCAAAACCGATCACTGATTTTTCGTGAGCCTGCCTGCAAAATGTGGATTTGAGCAAAGGCATTCATTTGTGAATCTATAGTTAATCTTTGTTCCCGTTTTCTGCAATATACATTTCGTTACGTTAGTTTTTAAATTACAAGACAAACCTTATTAAAGTAACTAGGTCGGTGTGTGTAAGATAGTCCTTACGCTATTTATTTTATAATATTGTTGATTACGAAACCCCAGTTAAGATCTAACTCTTGGAGGTTTCTCGTTAAATGTAGGTATCGGTTATATTTGTACATAATTATACATTTTCACATCAGCGGAACTGTCTATACATCAATCGAACTATCTAATCCATCAAACGATTCAATCTGTTTATCACTTACTGGACGCTCTACTAAAATTAATTACTAACCCTCAACCAATAAAGTACGTTTCCTATTTGATCTTGAAAGATCTTTACGTATAATATCTAGTCCTTAGATATATGGCATTCAATTTTGAATGCCTATTCTCGTGAAAATAAAGTTCTAGGACACGGAACTTATTTAACGCAAGGGTAGTTTCAGACGCACGGACCCTTCACATCATCAATTGTCAGCACTTTTTGTTCACGTTCAGGTTAAAATACCGCCAACATTCAACACAATACAAAACAATGTATATCGAAATTTCACGGGCAAAAAACTTTCTGAATTTTATTTGTTTCGAGCAACTGTTAAACATGAACAACAATGAAAACCTCTAGGAAATATTATCGACCTAATTCGATATGTTTGAAGTCAGTGAATTTGCCACCCCTCTTTGTATGCTCATTTGTGATCCGCCACTAATTCTTTTGCTTGAGAGTTTTTCTACGAAGCAATAATTTCCTTTCTCGCAGGAGTCACCCAAGCGAAAAGAGAGAGATAAAAAAGGTGGTCTCAGCGCTTTGTCGTTTGATTGTAAGTCCGGTTTGTACCTACGAGCTTGCCTAGAAGTAGGTGAATATTAAAGTAGAATTCTCTAAATTTAGGTACTCTATTGTATTTATTAGCCAGATATATACATATACAAGTCAGTCATTAACTTCTTAATAAAATAAGATACTTGAATTGAGCTTTTCAACGCGGCTATCTACATGCTTATATACCTATTTATGAATGCAAACGTTCGGAATAGGCAAGATGACAAAATATTTGCTTTAGTTTTTAATATAGGATTAGTTGCTTATGTAGAAATATTTTTTTCTGAGGATTCAGAAAAATAGCAGTGATAAATGCATTTTTTATGTTTTGCATTTATTGTGTATGCCAGGAGGCTTTTGAGTTTCAAGGACTCGTATGAATCAATGCAGTACTCAATACAAATGTTTTAAAAAATGTTAGTAAAGCGATTTTTACTTTCGTCAGGTTCAATATCAGTCTCAAATACGTATTTTATCTTCAAATTACTTACGCAATAAAGTTTCAACAAACATTTCCCATTATAAATATTCGATGTCATATACCAAAGAAAAATAGACCAAGACAACCAAAGAGGTGGGAATAGAACCCACGTACTCATGTTTTATAAAAGAGTACAAAATCATTTTATCTTTCAATAACAAAACTATTTCAAAACCATGAAGAGCATCCACTCAAAAACGAGCCCTGGAACGTTAAAATAGACCCCCAGATTGGCGATAATATATTCTTTGTTTTTGTAGCCGTGATAATGATACATTAATGCTTCTAAGCCTCATTTCAGGAGTAGGTAGCTTTTACAGATTTTGTTCCGTATAGTTGTAAAACCAGACAAATTTAGTGAATAATTACTGATCACAATTCCCAGTGTACCGTTCTGAGAGCTCATTAGCTATTTACGCTCAGTCTACACAGCTGATTGACGCGACATACTGGAGTAAATACACCTTGGGGTAAGCGCACATTACGGCTGGATAAACAGAATTATCTCGATAATCGAAGATTAGTTCTTGAAAATGATCTGTACGATCGTAACGGAAACTAGGATATTTTCTAATTCTTTTTGACAAATGAAATAACACAATAAATAATTACTGTGCTTACTCTAAATAGAACGTTTTTGGTTCAACAGATGTTCTCAGCAAACTAGTGTGGTAACCAAAACGGGGCTTTGCTGTCCGTGACTGAGTAGCGAATGTACAAAATGTGTACTTGTCGTAATAGAGCAATTCTCAAAAATTTTGTAAGTATGAAATGTTGTAGTTGATAAAAATCGGTAGGCTGGAGATTCTTATACATTTTTGGTATCAAAATCATTACCATTACAGCTTACCAATTTTTATTAAATCGAAAAAATGATACAAATGTTGAAAATTTTTTGAGTAATGCTCAAGAAGAGGAAATATGGAAGTAAAGTGGTCAGTTATATTAACGTCAGATTTGTTGCGAACGATGTAAACAGACCCTGTTTTTAAAATGTGTTTAATTTTCAATTTACATCGTAGAATACTGCTTAATGTTATTTAATCAAATCTTAGTACTACATTATCCTAAATCATTCAACCAGTGTAAGTAAGTAGATTGTGAATATTTCTTTGATCGGTTTGTTACATTGGCTCGCAACTACTACTAAACTAACGGCGAGTATAAGTTCCACATGGCTTAAATAAATATTGAATGCTGCCGTGGAAGTGAACTTCCGAGATTAAAGTTCAAAAGTGGTTAATAACACGTGGGTGGAGTTGCTGAGGCATTACCGAGCCGAGAAGTATATTAAAAGGCCCCCACTGACCACTCTACCTAATAATATGCTAATGATAACGTAATACTCAATATTAAAGGTATTAATTATGAGTATTTCTCCGAGCGTTTCAACCGCCGTGACTTCGGTGGCAGCCTTGTCACACGAATCCCGTGAGTGATGCGAAAACTTTTGGATATATTGGTAGATGTAGTGAACAACTTCCAAGATACGCGGCGGTTGAAACGCTCGAAGAAATGCCCTAATAGCACATTTTTATTTGACTTGTAATAATTTGTCAACAAATAAAAAATTTAACAATACTGAAACAAATTAAATACAGTTAAAGGAAAAATAGTACTAAGCAAACAAACAATCCATCTTCGCTTCCAGTGCAAAAGTGCTCATAACACTCGGAACGCCATCAGCCACACCAGCCTTTGCACCATGAACGACTCTGAGCGGGGCTGTTCTCCATCTTGTCGGACATGACGTTCTATCTCCCGAACAAGCCTGCTTAGCACCAGCTCCCCCCAGCAGCGTATTGTCTCCACCGCCACGGGAACGAAAATGTTGCGCATTGCCAGAATTTAACTGTAACTTAGCAAGAACAAGCAAATAAATAAGTAGGGTTAAATCATTGTTAATGCGCAATTCTTTTTACGTTGCTAAACGCCTGGTTGACGTAACTGGAGACCTAAGAGCTTGCGATGGCCTCGCACAATTGCCGTAAGCAGAAGAACAGAAAGAAAGAAATCCTTCTTATCCTACTTAATCCGACTAGCAATATAAACGCAAAAGTTTATTTAAGCATGCACAGGTATTTGTTAGATAGGTTAGGTTTCTATGTAAAGACTAGGTACAGGCCTGCTAGCGCGAACACCGAAATTCGTAAATTTCGGGGATTTATCTTTGTCACTCCAACGAAGGCGTGATTAGAGTAACAGAGAAAAATCCCCAAAATTTGCGATCTTAGGTGTTCGCGGTAGCAGGCCTGAATGTACACTCTCCGGCAAATGAAAACGGGTCAGGTGGTTTTTTTCATAGAAAATAATGCAAACATGGAGAATTCAAATATTTTAAAAAAATATTTATTTTGTAGGTAAAAATTATTTTTAAATCAGATTGTATTGAAATTTCCCTAAATTTATAAATAAACCCAAAAAAACTTTAAAATTGTCGTTATGTCGGTTTGTATACCTAGACAAAAATGTAGACCTTTTAAAAAAACACCTAAAATGTGTGGTAAATCAAGTTTCTTAATCATGAGTTGCTATTTTTATATCTACGGAGTCATGTGACGATAAAGTTCCGTGATTTTCGGATCGGGTGAAAACTTCAGGGAAATTTCAATACAATTTGATGTTAAAAAGGGTTCCGCTTGTATTATAAATATTTTTTTTAAATATTTGTAATCAGCATGTTTCCAGTGTTTTCTATGAAAAAATCCACCTGTCCCGTATTCATTGACCGCGAGTGTATTTTAATAAAACTTCACAGTAATACGTCCAGTCATATAGTTAATACGTCAGAATAACACATAGGCTACAATTTATAAAGATACCGTTTGTACTCGTAAAGATATTGTCTGAAGTGTCGAAGTTGTGTCAGACGATACGAGGCACAAGCTAGTAGTCAGTAATAACTATGCCGTTTCACCGTACATACGGAATTTGTATCCCGTCCCGCAGAGAGTGATAGGATAGGACAAAAATACCTTTGGCGTCCCTGAGCAGGTGTCTCATACGAACTTATGAGTAATAATTTATGAGAAAGGCACATTTACCCTGCCCTTTGTTTTTCTGACGAGGAAGTCTCGTCAAAATGGCTTTCTTTGACATTGTTTCTTAATTCGGACGATCGTATCATAATATAGGTAATTACAATAACAACACAGGTTATTATAGGACCACACCCCGCCATCAAGTAAATACATAGAATTTTGTAAATACATATATTTTAGCTGGCTAAGAATATTTTGTATACATGTAAACTTTTCCGTGTTGTTCCCATAATGAAAGTATAGATAAATTATATATAAACATTAAAGAAAGTAAAGACGGGTCTACGCAAAGAACATGTCTAGTCAATTCAAATTACAGAAGGAAAGACCACCTTACTTTTAACAGAATAAGGTGTGAATTTGCCCTGATTTTTTTAGGCATTGGACATGTTTTTTCCGTGGACCTTTCATATACATTTATAGTAGTATTGTATGTTTACAGGCATTCTAAATATGAATTTTTAATTTTCTCGTAAAATCAGCATAAAAAGAGGTTTGCTATATATTGAAGAAGTAAATTCCAAAATAATGTCAGTGTCAAATTGTGAATATTATTTACGTTGTGCATATATTTTTACGTCTTGTATTGTATACCTACTCACAATTATCAGATTAATTTTGTGTTCAAAAAATTTATATAGCAGTAAGTAATATTGGTCCGATTGAGAGTCAAAGTAAGCAAATTATTTTTAACTATTATAAATATTTTCAAATTGAACTGATGAAACATTTTAACTCCCCATACCCCGCTGCCCACTTCCCAGTTAGGTGAAAAAGCTACAGGTGTGTGTCTCAAAACAAAAATTAATATTTTTAAAAACATAAAAATAATGGCAATTAATTAAATTATGAATTATCGATTTTGTTTTCACAAACTATAGGATATTGGACATGAACTACTACTTTAATAATAAGAAAAGGCCCGATTTTATATTTTTTTAAGTAATATGCTCATGAACTTGCACTATACTTTGGACAACTTTCAAAAATACTCTAGTTCATTATTCGCGGAATTTCATTAGTATTTTATTTTATTCTTGGACCGAGTTCTCACTATCACTACATACATTCAAAAGTATTTAAAAATTACCTACAAATAATTGTTGTTGCCTGAGACTCGATAACATGTGAAGGGCTGACAACATTTAGTAGCTTTTCCACGGCCACCTAAAATCGGTGAAAACCGATATTGCATACATATTTACCGAAACATGTAAGTCTTAAAACGTCACTAAAACTCTATATTATAATTGTTTTGCCTACTATGTGGATTGATATTATAAAGGATGAGTTTTTATTTATATAATGTCTAATACAGGGTGTTAACGGGGTCGTGATCCAAACTGTGAAAAACGTGTTAAGATGGTCTTTCTGAACAAGGTTTCCCATGGAACAAATATGAAAATCGCGAAAAAAATTTTACGGTTTTCATACCGACCGATGCGGAAGTGTTAATGATTTCCAGTATTGTTTCATAATGATGTAAACACATTCTCAAGGGATTAGTATGGATAATTGTATACATATTAATGAACTTGAACTCAATTAATTAAAAAAAAAGTACGATTTTTCTTATGGGTCCCTTGGGAAACTTTGTTCAGAAGGATCATCTTAACACGTTTTTCACAGTTTGGATCACGACCCCGTTAACACCCTGTATACTCTAGTTTATGATTACAGATTCAATAAACCAATAGCTTTTACCTTTATTTATATGTTTTGAAATATAAAAATTCTCATTATTCAAAGAAATCAGTACAGGCCAGCGGTTAATAATAGTGCACGCAGGAGGAAAAGATGGTTTTATTCCCAACGCGTTGTTAATGTTGAAGGTAAACCAAAAAACGGGATATTACCATGACCACAAACAGAACACAACATTTCGTATAGCCCGTTGATGTACAAGCCATGTTAGTATAATTTAATTCAACAAAATAAAGAGCGGTTTCGTGAGTACCACATAGATGCAATTTTAAAAGAACATGGTCACTCCGTTTCACGATTGCCGCCGTATCACCCGACATTCAATCCAATCGAAAATATTTGGTCCATGGTAAAATAATATGTAGTGAAAAGAAACGTTTCATTAAACATGTAAGGCACTATGAGTTTAGCAACTGAACTAATTAATACTATTACTGCCGAGGACTGGAAAAATATTTGTCGCTATGTCTAAAGTGAAGAAAATAAATATCTATGCCAGGAAGGGGAAATAGATCGCATTTTAGACAATCTTATTATCAATACTTGTGGCAGCTCAGATGAAGAACATGATTGCGAGTAGCGACTAAAAGAGAGGAATACTTATTTCACTTCTTAGGGGTATGTAATTTTATTAAATAAATTAAGAGGAAATTATTCTCTTTTTGTTGCAAACGGTACAACCACTACAAATGCAATTCCATGTTCTCGATAATTCATCTATAAAAGTATATTCTTTAACACTTCGAGTACAGATTTCTTTAAATGAAACCCATACTGCTCATATTATGTGATGATAAATTGATAATTTAAACCAAAATAATTACTCTAATTTCTAGGGATATTTCGTTTAAATTCCCATTTTGGCAAGTACCATAAGGGAGCTTAGACAGACTATTCCTTCAAGGATACAAGCATATGCCATCATTGCGGTAAGCTTTATAAAATTTTTAATGTAGAACTTTTTAAAAAGTGATCCATGTATATTATTTATTTGTTTAGATAAATCAAGGAGAGTGCCATTTTCAATATTCCACCTCGTTAACCTCAACAATAGGTGATCTTAAACTGGAAATTGTTTATTATTAAAGAGGAAAAATGTTTATTATTTAGTATCCGAGAATGCCCCAGAGCTGAATTATAACTTGTATAAAATACAAAGGAGAAAAATAAATCAATTACCTGATACTTACAGTGGCAGGCTTTGACTATGATTTTCAAATCTACGAGTACTCTCAGGATTTTAGGATTGCTTTCGCAAAACAGGATAAAAATAAGCGGGGTCTTAAGTATTTAAGTAGTTAATATAATGTATTGAAAAATAATTCCTGCCGAATTTTTCCCCGGCAAAAGAATAAAACATTTTCTCGCACCAGTGGGGTAACATGGAAAATGACTCCTATTAAATATATATATATATTTTGTTTGTTCATATTGGATTCAAAGTCTTAGCGATCAATATACAGACACCTAAACATTCAGTTATAAACAATACAGTAGGTAAGATATAACCATAACACTGTTATAACAAAAGTTTTGCTAATAGTAGCCGATCCCGTGATTTTTCCGCTTTGTAACGAAATCGGACCTCCCGCAGAGAACTCCCCTCGGGAGTTCCCCGCGCTCAATGTGTTAACTAGCACGACTGTGGCGCTCTCTTTTGCAGCTAAGAAAAGAGGTGCGCAACTGCAAGTAGCGGCCTCTTTGCTACTATTTAAAAAAAAGTAACAATTAGAAGACTGCCAGTTGCTGTCTCTGCTAGCCCTTTTGGTCTGTGTCTTTAAGCTTTCTGTTATCTAGAAAAAGGACTTCTTTCTAATCACCTTTAGATTTTTTGGAAGTTGATCAGTGGTTCAAAGCTCTAAATTATTTCCATACACAACTAAGACATTCCGTTAATAAAGAAGAAATAGCTCTTTAATATGTTTTTCTACTAGCTATCTTCCATATTTACGAATATTATTGACTTAAGCTGTTATTTTATGTAGAATAAATATTTCCAATACACGTACAAGGTAATATGATACGTCAATCAAACAGGATTTCTATTTGTGGGCGTCATTAATAATTGTTTAAGCGACGTTTATAGTAAAGTCGCTACGATAACATTATGTACACAAGCATAATGAATACTCGTACTGTAGATATCCCACACCTTTACATTACACTTTTTTATCAATTCCCACAAAAATTATATTATGTGCAGGATACAGATTTATTTTTAATTAAAAAATATAAACAACACAGTTTTTGACAGTTATTCTAATGGAATTGACACGTCGCGATTTAGATTAGGTTCTCTAAACTGAATCGCATTAGTAGAGCCCCCAATGTTGTCCATTGTAACCAGGGATCAGACACCGGTTTTTTCTCCATGCAAAAGAACGGTTCGGATTCCGTTATTTTTTGTTCTTTGGTTTTTTTTGTTAGTTGAGTAATTTAAAAATATGATGTTAATAATCACATGAAATGTTGAATACTATATAAAGAGCGTAAAACATTTTAAAATGCTGAGCTATATCGAGGTTTTTCTAAAAAACCGGTTCCGATCCCTGATTGTGATAGCAATATTATGAAGTCGGACATTTCCGTGGAAAGCTGAAGGAATAGGATTTTGCACTTCATCTGTATGCTGGTAAAAAAGCCTTGCTGTAAGTCCATGCCCTTTGGATTAGCAAGCTGAAGTGGCAATGGGCAAACCACATTGCACACAGAGCAGATAGCCGGTGGGGTTAGAAAGTGCTCGAGAGGAGACCACGGGGTGGCAAACGCAGTGTAGGACATCCACTCACGAGATGGACAGACAATCTTATGAAGATCGCCGGGAGACGCTGGATGCAAGTCGCTTCCAACCGATGTATGTGAAGGTCCAAAGGTGAGGCCTATGTTTAATAGTGGACGTCTTATGGTTGAAATGATGATGATGATGATGAAATTGATGATGATGAAGGCGCCGCTGACTTTCTGTAAAAGAAATGCATTAAGCATGTTATATATTATTATAACAATGAGTTAAAAAATATTTTCAAGCTCAAAACATTGAAGCAAGACTCAGTAAAAACAAGGTTTGGCGATTGGGCTACTGTTGGCATCCATAAAAGCAGGAATAGAATGTATGAGCTTTATGAAATGAGAAATTATAACCATGATGGGAAATTCTTGGAATACGTAAGGAATTATTCCAAAGTGTTTAAGAAAGTTTGCGCCGCTGCCAAGTCTGCCTATATAAGTAACAAAGTCAAGTCGGCAGACAACACTGTAAAAGCGACCTGGAATGTGATACGCTCTGAAACTGGAAAGGCAAAACCCCGTGATGGCCAATATAAACTGAGAGTGGATGACCAAATCTTGACTGCGGACTTGGACGTTGCTGGCGCCTTTCAACACTTCTTCATCAACATAGCCAAAGATACTACTGAAAACTTGAATTCGTCTGTGTCTAAGGCTGGCTCATTCTTGGATATGAACAATATCAACCGATGGAACAAAGATTTTCACTTTCAGTATACTGACCCAAATGAGATCATCAAAATGTTCAAGTCCTTGAAATTGAAGAACTCAGAAGACCTTTGGGGAATCTCTGTGAAAGTCATGCAATCTGTTATCGATGTTATTGCACCGTACTTAGCAAATGTGTTTAATGCTTGTGTAAGAGAATGTGTGTTTCCCGATCTAATGAAGTACAGCAAAGTGATTCCTCTATTTAAATCAGGAAACAAATATGACCTTGGAAACTTTAGACCTATTTCCATACTTCCTGTTTTGAGTAAAGTGTTTGAGAAAATCATATTGAACCAACTGGTTCAAATTTCAACAGGAATGAACTGTTTCAGAATCAGCAATTTGGGTTTACAAGAGGTCGTTCAACTACAGACGCCGCCTCAGTACTAATCAAGTATATTTACGACGCCTGGGAAAATTCGCAAGATGCTATTGGTGTCTTCTGCGACCTCTCCAAAGCATTCGATTGCGTGGATCATGATACACTACTACACAAGCTAAAATACTATGGATTGTCAGTGAAAGCTCTCGACCTTGTCTGTTCTTACTTAAATTTAAGAACCCAGAAAGTGGTTGTAAATGGAACTGAGTCTTGTGGCAAGACTGTAAAGCTTGGAGTACCTCAGGGTTCTATTCTGGGGCCTTTCCTCTTCCTGGTGTACATAAATGACTTGCCGAACCTTGTAAAAGATAAATGTGATATAGTTCTGTTTGCTGATGATACATCATTAATTTTCAAAGTTGACAGAAAACAAATTGACTACAGACAAGTCAATGAAACTTTGAAAGAGGTATCAGAGTGGTTCACAGCAAATAATTTACTTCTTAATGCGAAGAAGACCAAATGTGTAAGATTCTCGCTTCCAAATGTAAGAAAGTCTGAAACTATTATCACGTTAAATGGCGAGAAGCTAGACCTTGTTCATAATGCACTTTTTCTGGGCCTTACCTTGGACTGCAATCTGCAATGGGCTCCTCACATATCTACCCTGGCAAAAAGGCTGAGCTCTGCCGCGTATGCAGTTAGAAGAATCCGACAGTTCACTGACGTGGAGACAGCTCGCCTAGTTTACTTTAGTTACTTTCACAGTATTATGTCTTATGGCATACTGGTTTGGGGCAAAGCAGCAGATTTGGACACCATCTTCATTCTTCAGAAGAGAGCTATTCGATCCATTTACAATATGAGCTCTCGCGACTCATTGAGAGAACGATTTAAGGAAATAGATATTCTCACAGTAGCTTCACAATACATACTGGATGTAATAATGTACACACATAAGAATATTAAATCCTTTAAGAAGCTTTCTGACATTCACAGCCGCAATACACGGAACAAGCATAAGTTATTGGTTACCAAGTTTCGTCTACAGAAAGTAAAAAAGTCGTTTGTTGGAAACTGTGTTACCTTTTTCAACAAAGTACCCTTAGAGGCATGGGAACTGCCCTATAATGCATTCAAAATGTACATCAAAAATGGTCTTCTCAAAAAGGGTTATTATAAAGTTGACGATTACTTGAATGACAAGGAACCATGGCCGTGTCTTCAGTCTCAAGAGCTGTCTTAGATTTACATGACATTGACTTGAATACATATTAGTTATGTATTTTGTAGACTTAGCTTATAAGACTGTTAGCTTAACAGCCTCTTTATAATTATTATTATTTTTTTATTCTTATTTTTTTTTGACGTTTGGAGAGCCTTTACACCTCCAAAATTATTAATTTTATTTATTATTCTTAGCATCTAATTTCTTTGACCGTGGAGACCTTTTACATCTCCACACTTAATATTTATTTCACCATGGAGCCCATTCATCTCCTTATATAGCGAAATTTTGACTTATTGGATACATAATAATTATGTATTCTGTAGCACTAGTTTACAAGACTGTTAGTTTAACTGTCTTCTGACATGAAACATTTGTTTCATACACCTTTTTATTTACTTTTTATTGACATTTGGAGATTCTTTACACCTCCAAATCATTATTATTATTATTTATTAACTGACACTGGGGACACTTTACATCTCCAAAATTATGTATTATTGACATTAGAGAGTATACTATACATCTCTAGTTTAATTTAATATTTGAGTTTATTTTACTGTGATGTCATGTCTAAATAGGTATTGGCTGTTGTCTTTTATATAATAAGAATAGTTGCTTTGTGATTGTCACTAAATTGTTAATTTTCTATTTTATTATTATTGTTAAAATCATGACGATTAGAGACCTTTTACATCTCTAAATCTTAATTTTTCTTTATTCTGTATAGATATAGATGCTTAATAATATTGTGAACATGTACAATAATAATTATTTTTGTTTAATATTATAATTCTTTATTTATTTCTCTTTTTTATATCTCTTCTATTATATATTTTTTTTTATGTAATAAATTCTTTAATGCATGTTATTTTAATAAGATGTATTATTATACTGTTTTGAAAAAAGTAAGTCCACCTGAGTTTCTTACTGGTTCTTCTCAGGAACGGTGTAAGGTTTGAACCAGTAGTAGATTTTTTTTTCTCTCTCTTGATAATGTCAGACGATTCGAAAATGCTTATTAATAAGCTTACTTGAATAAAGAATAGTTTGACTTGACTTGACTAGTTTGACTAAGACTATTTTCAATTTCATGTTTGCAAGACAACCCGCAGGCAATAATTCATTCAGAATTCCATTTCAGAACGTAAAAAGCTCATTTAAAAATACGCCCGTCGACTGTAATTTAGCGTCTTCGAATTCAACATACCATCCACATACGGAGGCTGGCCATCGGGCATCAATCGCTCGTGTCCTAATAACCGTTTAAGTAGGAGGGTGATTTATGGAAAAACCCAACAAAGGGGCCCTCGATCCAACGCCGATAAATCTACGCACGAAATAATACGATCCCCGGGCGATTTGTTCACCGGGACAAAGAGACTGTTTTGTCTAATAAAATTTAAGCGAGGAATAGGTCTGCAGGAAATCCTAAATCAACTAATGTCGGCAGACCACTCGAAGGCCAAGAATATTGGCAAGAAACTCTGAACTTCGGATAAAATATTGCAGTTCACTTTTTTATAATTATTATGATTTATTTGACTAACTCAAAAATTGTTTTTTATTTTTAAATATCTAATTCACTTTTAATAATTAAAGGGGAAGAAGAATAAGTTCGCGTTTTAAATTTTAAGTAATTTATGTAATTCTTATAATATATTATACGTAGGCTAACATTGAATTTAATTTAATGTTCCTAATATGCCAATAAAAACTAAACACGTTATTAATTAACTAATTAATAATCAAATAATATACAAGCACTTACATTTAAACAATATGTGATACGCGACCTAAATAATTACAAGCGATCTTAAAAGTAAATTTGATTTCTAATCAAAATTCATCCCTTAGAACCTATAACAAACCGAGGTAAATTATTATGGTCCGTAGGTACACGTAGTAGGTAGTGTCTAAAATAATAGTAGCAATATGTAGTTACGGTTGTCAGACTGGCACGAGTAGTTTTGTAGGTACACTCAAGTTCATAAATATGGAAACAATTTTTCTTCTTAATTCAATGGAGTAAGTGTAGAAATGTGTACATAAAGTAGTCGGAACCTACCATCGAAGAAAAAATAATATGAGAAAGAACATACAGTCATATCTATTTCCGCTCTAATGAACACGTCCATTAAAAGTAAAAGTCCATTTGTGTATTATGAAAGGAAATGTATTCTTATTGTAATTAGAGTAACAAACTGTAATTGAATTAATTTTGGTTGTATAGTGTGAGCTATGTTCAAAAACTAGTTTAGTTCATTATCAGTTATAAAAATGTAACGGCAATTGTATAAAAAAATACTGCAAAACACCTAAATTGCCTAGTTGTAACTCTGTAAATACAGCTAGTTGAAAGATTACTTTTAATCAAAAAAGTGTACGAGTACGGTAATTACAAATCAAGTGGTTAGAATGACTACAAGAATTATAAATTATAAATGAGTTTGTGGAAACCTTCAAAAAGCTACAAAGTTACAGACAGGGTAAGTTATTGAAATGTATTTCTTTCAAAAACACGTTTTAACACATATTTTTATTTGTAATTAGAAATTAACTTTGAATGATTTGACTCCTATGGAAATAAAAATTGCTTTAAAAGAAAATTTTAATACATACCCAAGATATGTCTTAAAATAGATAGAGATCACCGGTGATGTAAACCAGCATTTTAGAGAGTTCTTCTAGTGGAGCTGAATAGCATTGGGAATTGTAATGTATTAATTTGAGCTATAAAAATATATGTGTAGGTATTTGGCTTCCTATAATAAAATTAAAAAGTTTTGCTACTCAGATATTTTTAAACAATTGCTAATTACAAGGTTTTTAATATTAAAACTGATTGCTCTATACCATGTAACACTACGGTAGTTAGAGCATCTATGGTAATTAGTACGATGGTAGTTAGGACATTAGCTATTTTTTATTAAAATCTCGAAAATTAAGATTGCTTCAAATTAATCAATAAATAAATTGATAAATTATTATTTCAAGTGAATAATAACTACAATATAAAAATGATATTCTAACGTTTCAATATTTACATATGAGCGTTTCAAGAATGAATTGCAAACGGCAATTATGTTTGCAGACTGGACACTCACTCTACGGATGGTATATTCTAAAATAAATAACGGGTAAATGTATTAATAGATATAAATGATTAATAAGTTATATTTATTAATAAAACTATGTTATTCGTCCCATATAAGCAAGTCTTAGAGATGTAACTAATTTCTACCAATAATGCAAAACGATGTTAGAGACAAAAGTATAGTCCGGACAAGGTACGGAAATTATAAAACAGAGCTTAAAAAATATTACAAGTAGTATAATTAAGCAATAATTATTTAAACTTTAAAATACTGTTTCACCTTAGTAAAACAATATAAAAAAAAATTGAATTACTCATTTAGATTATGACGTAAAACTTTTCCATTTTGAGAATTACTGATACGTATGAATCATGTACATATACGAGTACACAAAGAGTATTTTTTGTTGTAAGTAGCTAGTTAAGTATAATATATATCCATAAACTTTGTGTAAAATGTTTTTAACGATTATAAATATTGGATATTTTTTGACGCTTAATTTTTAAATTAGCTTACCTGCTCATGAACTAAAATGTCGAAACTTCTGCCTTAAAAAGAAAAAAGAACAAATTTTCATACGATATTCATTTATTAACGGAGGCAGAACGTAAGGCGCGGTGCAAATCTTCAACAAATACCCCCTTGGGGAGAATACTTTATTATCGCGAAGTTTTATTTGTTAAATTATTAAATGGGACTCTAACTTCTGTTTTTGAGCATGCTCGTGAAACATTCTAAAACAATTAGACCAAATGATGCTTTTAAAGTTTAACCTCACAAATAACAGCTGTACTGTGAATCTTACTTTAGGTCCTTATTAACTCTGAATTTGAACAAAACTTAACTGTGTCTACTTCTATAGCGTCAACTTTACTCCTAAAATAGTTAAATAATAAAAGAATGTACAGCTAGCAAGTCCAGTAAGGTAACTTGGTCCTCCGGGTACAATAAAGTTTTTCACAAAAACGTTTCTGGGATCCTATTGCGGGCTGTATGCGCTTATGTAGAGATAATCCTCTTGTAATAAGGACCTGACATGGGTCCGATCTTGTTTTACGCCCACTCCTTCCTTAACTGAAGGTAGACAGTATATGTAATCATTCATTTTGAGCCCTGAATGAAGTAATGGCTTCTTTCTCGTTTTACAATACCAATTGCCAAGAATAGAATAGTTCGTAGTATATATAAATAGTTAGTAGTAATATTTCTCAGTCGTTTTTTCATTTCATTATTTTTACCGGCCTTTTAAATCTAGCGCACGATGAATAAAAATATAATTACTTATGAACGAGGTTTCATTTAGGTACAGTTTATTTTTCTATTATGCGATTCACCAGATTTATTAATATTGTGAAATCTGCGATCAAATGGAACAATAAGAATCTGCAACCTGGTTCTTCTTAAAAGATGTCCTGCTGAGAGCACTTCGCTGTTATAAATTTACTCTCAATTTATCTTTTTGTGGATTGCTTTGGTTGTAATGGCGACCAAGGCGTGAGAAGCTCGGCGAAAAGCCCGCCAGCCCACAGAAGAGAAAACTGTAGCCGATTTCATTAAGTATTTTCGGTGTGGTACAATAAATATTAATTGATTGTCACATAATAAAAACATAAAGAAGCGATGGCTAGATGTCGTGAAGGCTGACATGAGTGTGAATGGGCTTACAGTAGAAGGTGCCCAGGATCGCGCAAAATGGAGGAAATGTAGCAGGAAAGCGGACCCTGGCAAAGGCCGGGATAACGCTATGTAGAAGAAGAAGAAGATAATAAAAACGTTATAAAATATGGCGTGTTGTGGAGTAAAACTGAAATCTTACGAGTTGTTTGAGCTTTATGAACGTTTCCCTTATCTTTATCTTTATTTTTATCTCGAGTTCATGTACACAGTTAAATTAAACCGGAATATGTAACCTAAAAATTAAATATTAACTAAAAACTAAATCTAATATAGGCCCCAGTGGCAAATGTATAATTAAAATAGATTAGATTAAGATGGATGCAAATCTCAACCCTACAACTACCACATCTAGCATACATAATTATGATACCTATGGAAGAGCGGTGCCCCTTAGCACAGGTAATTATTTACTTAAAAAGGGGTTACCAGTGTATTGTAAACTAGCACTATAAGTTAACGAATAAATCATTTTTCATTTTCATTTACACCAAGATCTAATTAATCCTAGGTACTTGTAGTCATATCGAACATTTATGACTATCCATGGCAATATTAGACATACTTAGAATGATTACTATATTTGAAGAAAAAGTAACTGCAACAACAGATAACGGCACATGTGTTTCCGCATACTTATAAATTTTTAAACGAATTGTGAAGAAGCATCTAGCGGGCCAGCAAGGTGGTGTCAACTGACAGGTTACTGCTGTTCTCCTGTCTGTTGCCGCCGCGATTTGGGCTCTACTTTTCACTTACGATCAGGCGGAGTGGAGCCACTTTGTTGTGCCAATATAAAAAAAAGATAAACTGATTATTACAACAAAGCTATTATGACAAATAGATTGTCCTCACAAATAGCCATAATAAGAAATGATCATTTCACAAGCTTAAGTTATACCAGAAACATGTTTGTTCACTATTCATACTCATATGATTTCGAAAGTAATTTCATTGATGATTGAGATTGTAATAACTCAACCTTCCCTTTCTCTCACTCTTTCACTTCCTTGTTTTGTGTTTCTAACCACCTCTCCTGCTGTGGCTATATCTACTGCAGCTGGACCCTATTCTTGTTTTTCCGAGTACAGCCATTTTTACGAAACATTATTAAATTCAAAACACCGTTTGTTACGTTAAAATGATACTTCTGTTCATTTGGCTACAACGAAATTCTCATTATTTTCTTATTACAGTGTTTTATGGAAAGGTGTGAATGTTTTCTAATTTTAATAAATAAGGTTTGTTGGAATAAATAAGGTACTTCATTTTATTACGACGGGTAGCTTGTGGATATTTGAATAAGAAATACAGGTATTAATATTATAGAATACATATAAATAAAAAAATAAATAAATATCTTGGGACATCTTACATATATAATTAAAAACCATCGAAAAAAACGGTCTTCGAATTTTATTGTATTTCTCACTCACCATAGTAAATTGCACCACAGAATACATATTAGTATACTCCATTTCAAATACCATGGCCCGATGGCACTTAAAACTTAACAATAGGGCTCATAATGTTTTTCTTTTGTTATCTAATTGGACCACCTCAAATCAGCACGTGCCGGTGCAATCTGCATGCAACTAAAGGTGCGTTTAAACCAAAAGAGCATTCGCTGTTCTAGCGCCCGTTCTACGAAATCAACCAATCACGATTTGTGTACCGATCGAATTTCGTAGCTCACTCTACGTAGGTAGAACAGCGAATGCTCTTTTAGTTTGAACGCGCCTTAAAGCGAGATTGAGACATTTAGGTACTTGAAAATAAAAATACAAACACATATTAGTTATTAACGATATTTCTTAAATAATATTTATATGCAAAATGTATATTACTAACAACCAAGATATAATCATAAAGGAAGACAGATAACAACTAATATGACATATTAATTGCATTAACAAAGATTATTAAACTACCCGCGAATTTACAATCAAGATTATTAGGCTGCGTGTAAAACACCCCGCCGCAAAAAAACTGTGGTCAGGTTTCTTTTGTTATCACTAATCCTATTGTTTACGTTTTATGACCGTTTTAAGTGGAATCGGGCCAGGGTATTTGAAATGAAGTATATAACGCCCAAAAACCCGTTTAAAGCAATAATGACTCTTGCAACGATACTATTAAGTTCAAATTCCCACCGCGCAACGCTGAATGTCATTTAGAAGTGCACTCTCTTTCTATCGCGTAAATTGTATTTTTTCTTAAGGAATAAGGTTGCTTCCTTTTAAAAAAGGATAATAATCTTAATATTTAATTACTACAGTATTTAAATAGATTTTTTATTGTTCATTGTTATAATCAATTCTCTGACAGCGTTCGAATTAGTACGTAGATATTCGACGAACAACATTCACGAGTGCGCGACGTGCGTCACCGCTCGTCGTGAGGCCCTACTGAATTACTGATGGCCTCCTCGGGGTGGCTTCAGAGCAGCGTTGAAAATTTCCGGATTTAATCCCGTTTCTTTCCAAACAGCTCGTTTTTTTTCGGATTTTTTCGAAAAAATAAATGAAAGCTTCCACTATAATTTTCAACTCTAAATCAAATCGAATTAGATCTACCTTCCTATCTCTACCTCGATTTTCATTTATACCAGGATAACGCGATGTCATCGAGGCAAAGTCAATTGAAATAGATGGCAAGGATTATTTCGTAAAAACCCGAAAAAAACGAAAAATAAACGAAATTTTCAAATATTCCTGAAAAAACATTTGATTTTTTCCGACATTTTCGACGCTACTTCAGAGCCAGCTGTCAGCAGTTCGAACCGAACGCGCTAGTTGGACAGGCCTTGCCCATAAAATGTACTGCTGCTATTACCACAATAGGAGTGTGTGTTGAATAAGTATGACAGAGAGAGTGCGATTACAATAGGTTCGGTAGTCATGCCCTCTTTGCCCTTAAATAATCACTAATAATTATGCTACGTGTATTTGTGTAGATATACAAATATAATAAATAAAATTATTAAATTGTTTACAGGGGTGGCCCTGTTTACAGGAGTAAAATGGCATAGTAATGGTAGTTGGTAAACATTTCAGCAATTGCGGCTGTGCACATGGAAAGGTACCTAGTCACGGTTGCATATTTTGAAAAAGGAACCGAAAACGCATTTTTCTGCATCAAAATTTTTCTTCTAAACCCATTATTTTTGAAGTTATAGACAAGAAATGTTTTCAGCTTTGTCAAATTTCCCTCAACATCTACGCTAAAACCAAGCATTTGGTCCAGATCCAAGCTGAAAAGCAGTATCTCTAAATGAGATACTTGAAATTCAATTGTCTCAGGAGATGCTTGATTTCAGCGTTTGGCTTTTAAACTAACCAGACGTTTATACGTATATTTTAAGATTTTTAAGTAATTAAAAATATTATGAACTTGCTGAAGTGTCTATGTAAAATGTATTGGAAAACATTCGATCTCAATAAAAGTCAGAAAATAAATATTATGTAGAATACTACCTATCAGGTTTGGTTATCAGCTTACCAGGCTCTCTCTGAGCCGTGGCATAAGCCGGGAAAACGCTAGGAAGAAGAACTACCTATCAGGTTTGATTATATGCTAATTAAACAATATTTTATCAGTTTCTCAATTTTACTACCATTTTATGGCAAAAAAATTAAAAACAATACTTATGATAAGTTAGATAATTTAGGAATAAAATTGTCATTTATAATATTGTTAATAATTAGAATAGGAAGAACAGTAACAATACTGTTGTAGGGTTCCGTAGCCAAAGCGGCAAAAGCGGAAGTCATTTGCGTCCTGCCTGTGTGTCCATCTGTATGTCACAGCAGTTTCTGTTGTAACTGTTTAGCGTACGTTTATGAAATTTCAGCTCAAGGTATATATTGTGTGTTGCTACTGAGTTTTGAATATAAATTGCAAAATAATATTTTTTAAGGGGAGGCATCCCATACATGTATCTAAATGTCAAAAAACATTTTTTATCCAAATGTTAATTTTTAATACATCATATGATAGGTTTTTTAAAATAAGTTTATGGTTTCTTAACCAATAATTTGATTAGTGGAATACTTTCGGAAATAATAGTCCAGAAAGTCAAAAAAATGTGTCTCCACCCCTTAATTTTTTATCGGCAGGTCTAAAAAATGTGAAAAAATATCAGAAATATGGGACATGATGCAATCTACTCGCAACATGATTTTGAACATATTCGATCTAGTTGTTTTAGAGAATTCGACAAAATACGTTTATAACAAAAGCAAAAAGACGTAACTGACTCATTTTTCCCTACATTTTAGTACAATGCAACAAACCTAAAATCAAGCATGTCAGACTTGCTTGTTTTTACGTTGACGGTTGTTCCCAATGTGGGTGTGCGACAAAGCTGAAAACATTTCTTATTATTTGTGAATAAACTGAGCAATAAAAATAAAAATCATCAAAAAATTAACATTACAGTGTTAAGCGCCATGACAATAAATTTGAATTATTTTGAGTTTATTTGTCGATGAAAATGACAAATTACGTTTTTTTGCTCTCCTGTAAGATTTGCTAAAATGGACATACTTGAATTTGACTTTGAGCAGCCGAATAGATTAAAAAGTAGGTGCAGTTATGTGTATAATTGGGTATTTTATCCTAGTTTTACTCTATTTCTTTAAGATAATGACTTATAGTGACAAGGTACCCAGTTTAGTATAATGTAAAATTTTATGTTAAAAAACAGAACTTTTTATAAATAAAAATATATTGATTTCTGCAATAATTATACCAACTAACATTTTCTTACAAATATTTTTTTCCGTTTTTATAGGTACTAAAATAGTGTCTTTACATTTGAGTTACTAAAGTTTAGTAAATGTCGTGACATGGTACCCTAGTTACGTTTCCATACAACAGTTTCGACCGGGTCACTAAAATTTATTGATTAAAAAAATGCTTCAACGTTATTTAGATGACACCATTGTGGCACACTATGCTAAATATAGTTAAATTATGTGATCATCGATATACAAATAATTTAATAAAAATCAACTAATATTATAAGTGAACTTTTTTGTAATTGTTAAAAAGGGCAGTAATTATTAAATTTATTGTTGATTATGGAATTTATTTTATTCAATTATCCCAAAATGCCTTAGAATATGTAACTACGATAAGAAAGTAACAGTTTTAATCTCATTTTATTATGAATTGGGTATAATGAACACTTTCGTATTTCTTTCGCCCTTGCATGTTCAACCTAAGAAATCTAAATAATTGACATGTGTTTTTAAACAATTAACCTTTATCATAATTCTTTAACTTCCAAAGATTATAAAGTAAAAGTTCACTTATAATAGTGAAGGTTTCATAGTGAAGTGTATACTTATAATATACCCCGTATATTATAAGTATACACTAACTGCGTGTGTAACTTGGAAGTAGAAGTGCGTTTTTTAGTATTATAACTTTAAATGCATTTTTCTCAACTAGTGCATTTCGGAAATCGCAAATTCAAAAATTTATATAAAAATAGTGGTTCAACCTAGAGTCATGATTCTTTTTTTTTATTGATAGCATATTTAATCTACTTTTTGGATCTATGCATAACTCAATACCCGCAACTAGGTATTTTTCCATGTGCACAGCCACAATTATAACCGAATTTCTTAAAAGAAAACAATGGCCTACCTACTGCGTAAGATTGATTACTTTTCTATTAGCACCATGCAAAGCGGGTGGTGGGGTAGGTACCAAAAACTATCACATTTAGACATGGGTTGAAAAATGTATGCTTTGTATAGAATTTACACATAACTGATAATATTTGTAAATAAAAGTAGAAAAACGTCATCATCATCATCAGCAGTGGACTATCATCAGCCTATGATAGTCCACTGCTGGACGTAGGCCTCTCCTATTAACTATGCGTATAGACGCATTAGGAGGTCAATGCCCATAATCGCCACGCTGGGCAAGCGGATTGGCGATCGCAGTAATGTGTCCACTATGATGACGCTGCTGCCCATCAACAATCTTTTATTAAATAATGGTAAGTGACACTTCATCCCTTAGCCGACTCTTACGACACACGCAGCAGGAGTTGGGAGGTTGACAAAAGTATTCTTACTGCCGTCACCACACGGCTAAAAGAAAAACGTGGCTATCGTTGATTGTATATAAAAACACAAAAATTAATTGCGACTGTAGATTTTACCGATTTCCAACAGCATGATGATTTTATTTTGCGCCTTCGTTTGAAAAATGATTTAGCGGGTGTTGGTATACAACCCCATTTCAGTGACAGGAAGGTTCATATCTAACTCAAAACAACAAATGGTTTTGTTATTGACAATATGGATATCATCCAGAATTTGTAAAATTTTAAAACATTTAATTTAAATTATTAAGTTGTTCAAATGTTCACTTAGTTCTTCTTCGACAGTTATGACAAAATGTACGTTCTATTGTTGCTACGACCATCTGGCGCTGTCGTCGCGCACGGTCCAAATAGTGGAATTATATAAACAATTTCTTTTTTTTACAAATACCAAGTGATTATTTTCGAAAATTTTCACCTTACAAACAAGAATGCATTAAACACAAGCTTAATGCAAAAAGCAGCAAGTAGGAGTGAAACTGTTTTTATTTTCTTGTATGTATTTACGATCGGTTTAATAAAAGTTTTAATCCGAATGGTTGGCGTAGTTTTATAACCTCACAGGCTGCTGCAAAAATACTTTTTACGTTTATTATCTTCTTTCCGTGCCCTTTAAGGCACTTTCACTGTTTAAAAGTAAGCAGCTAGTTCAATTGTACGAAGTGTATCCCAGAAAGCGTGTGTTTTTTTCAGTAGATTTAACTTATTCAAGATAACGTTCAGAGAAAATGTTTTAGTTGAGTACTTACTTTTAAAGCTGGCAGAGAAATGAATGATTATTAACATTTTTATTTCAGTTTTATTTCTACTTAAGATTGCCTTCATGTCTAGTAGTAATAACATATATCATGCCTATTATATAATGTTTTAATACATATGTATAGTATTTGAAAGAGAAAAACCAGTAAATAATAAATGATTATGTTTTAAAATACAGTAATAGTAATTTGAAAATGTGAAGTACTGCTAACCTTTATATTAGGAGTAATATCGAGCGCATAAAGTGATATATACCTACTTACAGGGGGATGTGAAATGTGAGTGAAATAGGTAAGTGATTTTTCTCGACCACGGACATGAGTGTTCGATATTCAAAAATGGCACTCGAAGATAAAGGATATTCGGATTTCATAATTATATTATGTTACATAGGTACAGGAAGGGTTATATTATATAGAATTTTGTAAGTAACTTTGCTCCATCAGTTTCATGTAATTACAACATTGAGAAAATATACCTCCATACCTATTTTGTTTAATTATACTCGCATTTACTTAAAAACATGCTAGTATTTTTACAACGATCAAATAAATATGATTATTTTATCAAAAATATGCACATTTCTTACTACCTACTTATTAAGATCGGCTGCATTGATTGGTTGTACTTACCAGTTGGATTTCGTGGAATGTAAGTAGACATTGCCGCTTTTCAAAGATAATTGCCATTGCTCAGCGTCAAAACCTAGAAGACAACGAGTACAAAAAACAATCAATCGACTTGAGAACTTCCTCCCTTTTTTAAAGTCGGTTACTTTATTGATAAATCGTTGCTGTCGTTGCTGTTGGTAAAATGTGTGTTGGTAACAGTGACTGGTAACATCCTGACTCATCCAGTGCAAGATTCTACATTCCAAACGTCTAATACTGTTAAATCAACTGAAACGGACCGTAACTTCAGTTGATTAATTGAGAAGATACTGAACTCTGGAAACAGCATAAAGATAAAATACTTATTTATAAAAATATTCGCTAGGTATTAAATAAACATAAACATTAATTAATATAAACATTGGTTACTCCTCATATTAATGAGTTCATCACATAAAAATAAAAGACTATAAGTTTCGGGATTCGATTTGAAACAATTTGATCTGTCAGTAAAAGGGTGGCCTTGAAATGAGTTTAAAAAGGCACATTTGGTATACAGTGTGTTTCCATGACCCGGGCTTTTACGAAAATGGGTAGTAATTCGCATTATTAGCAATCGTTTTCAACTATTAACATTTGACAAATAATTAAATTGACCGTACAATTAAATTGATTTCCTCCGAACGATCAATGTAACGCGTGTACTGCTTAGTTGTCAAACGTTGTGAGTGGCTGTGATCTGCTATTGTCAAGTGCAAATTAACGATTCATTTTGAAGTACATTGCTTCTCAATTAACTTTTCTTAGACAGTTAATTACTTTTATAATTAGCATTTTGAATCGAATAATGTTCACGGTTTGGCTAGAAATCTGCATCGCATTCCTCGGTTTCGATACAAGCCAGTATCATAGACACACACTGTATAAATATTGAACACAACAACGAATACTAAAATGAAGCAGTGTATGTACCTTGTACCTCATTATTATTAGTTTATTTACCTTTTACTATAACTACCACATCTTAGCTTTAAGTAAGAAAAATTTAATTATACTATTATTTAAACCTACTTTGTCAATTGTAATGTAATCGTAGGCTGTTTAGGAGCAAAAAATTAAACCGTAAATTATAATTATCTCAACAACTATTTCCGTGTGGTTTAAGGTGAATAAAAAAACAATTTCCTTTTATTTTTTGTCTAAATATAATGAACGTATATTTGTTTACCCTTCCAGAGTGATAGTATTAACTATTTCCATAAAAAAAAAAATAAATAATTCAAACATGGATTAGACTTGCTATTTGATGTTACTTCAAAATGAGCTTTTGATTTTCCCGGCTACGATCACGTGGTGAAGGAATACATTACCTCAATGTAGGTACTTTGTATAACCTTTTTTTCGAATTGGAGCAAACAATTAAACCGTAAATTATAATTATCTCAACAAGTATTTCCGTGTGGTTTAAGGTGAATAAAAAACAATTTCCTTAAGTATATTTTTTGTCTAAATATAATGAACGTATATTTGTTTACCCTTCCAGAGTGATAGTATTAACTATTTCCATAAAAAAACTTTAAATCAATAATTCAAACATGGTAAACATGGCCTTGCTATTTGATGTTACTTCAAAATGAGCTTTTGAATTTCCTGGCTACGATCACGTGGTGAAGGAATACATTACCTCAAGGTAGCAACATTGAATAACTTTTTTTTCGAATTGGAAAAAGATTAAAAACATTTGGGAATCAGGGGGGTCAATGAAGATGCTCTAAGGAATCGCTGGTTACATTTTTAACTTTAGTTGTAGGGCCCACCCCGTGTGTTATTATATACTCGTACTTTACTGAAGCTGACACTCAATAATCCGATTAATAATTGCGAGGACATATTTCAATAGACGATCGTACGTATGTATAAAGACGTTGTGAGACTAATGGGACGTTAATAATTTGCGCAAGTCTATTCAATGGGAGCCTCGTAAGATTTATCACTCCAGGATCCTGGCAAGATGCCTCCTGGCACAAGCTGATTATGCACTTTTTAAATGCTTTCGCGGCGCGTGGAGACAATTAAAGTTATGCCTGTTCAAAACAGGTTTTGGGTATTTAAAGAATGTTGTAATGAAATCTGTTATGTGTGACACCTGTGGACCAGTAGGAAACGAAAAGAGTGTAAACAAACATAAAAACTTGCATTATTTCATCATCACGTACTTTCAGAACACAAGCTTGATGGACAATCTTAGCACCAACTTAAAAACTTAAACCTTGAGTTAAAATTATTGATATTTATTAGTATTAACGTATAAATAAATCTATACGAACGTGTTTTCCGAAATGTACAACAAATATATTCTTACCTTAATTTTTACGGTTCCGCGTGCGCCTAATAAAACCCTGTTTCTAAGACATCACTGTCCGTCTGTCTGACTGGTATAAGGCTGTATCTCATGAATCATGATAGTTATGTAGAATATTAAATAACAAATATGTACCCACTAAAACATAATAAAGAAACATTTTAGAATTATAATTAACGTGAGACTCAAACATATTTAAATATTGATCACACGGGTTACTCACGTAATTTAAGTCGATAATTGCTCGACATGTTTCGATCCATTTAGAGGATCCTCATCATGGAGTATCGGCGACCAAACGACGTCGGCGCCCGACGTGTACTGCGGGCTCGCGCTCTGCTAGAGCGGGTGCTGGCCGCGGGTAGCGCTGGCGGGGGCGGCGAAGGAGGAAAACTACCCTCATTGTCACTTTTCCAATAATGAGGATCCTCTAAATGGATCGAAACATGTCGAGCAATTATCGACTTAAATTACGTGATTAACCCGTGTGATAAATATTTAAATATAAGTAAACATATTAATATAAAAGCAAGACGGAGACTGTCGACATACTTAATCAGTAACCGCAGATTATTTAGTTTTTTATTCACTTTAAAACATATCATTGAAACATATCTCATAGTACAGAGTCCTTAGTGAACGTTTCAAACTCGCACTTGAACCTTTTTTTTCAAATGCGATTAGCATATAAAAATATTATATTTCCGCTGGAGAAATCTACGCGAATAATCGCGTGTAAAATGAATAAAGTCTCTCGGGCAGCGGGTAAACTACTTGAACAGTTTAATTAATCCCTTTACCATAATTTTTGTACGTTCACAGGTATTATGCAGGCACGGTAATTTTATTATCTGGTGTACACCAAGTCGTAAAGCTCCGTATCGCCGTCACAAAAGTTTGCTTTGGCAGAACAGGTCGTAACATAAAATTTTACAACAACTTTAGACGTTACGATATTATGGCTTTTTGATATCTTGCCCCATCTAATAATAGGTTTATGTTTTATAATTTCGAGTTTTTACTAGATTCTCGGAGCTGCAGATAAAAAGTAGGGCAATATGGCCGCACAATGGAAGTGGCAATTTTAGCGAATATGTGTCAAATAAATTGGGTAACATAAAAGAGTTGCCTAACGCAAATTGTTAGTTATTTTCAGTTTTTGTTATATAGAAGCTGGCATACACATATACATACAATACAATATTGCTTACGTTTGCTTTTAAAACAAAAGAAACTTATTTTTCATTCTCTACAAAAGGCTGTAAATGTAAACACAAAAAAGAAGGTGCAAAGAGTTGTCTTCCCATAGAAAATGTGAATTTGCCACCTTTTTTTACTGACAGGGCTTGTTGGACCAAGTATAGTTCGAAAAATATAAATTGAATGTTTATTTTTACTATAATGTAGGTAGAAGGTTACCAATTTCTATTTTACGAACTATATACACATAAGTGTTTTTTTACTTTTTAAATGATAAATTGCCGTGGAAACCTGTGCTACGTTGTAGTAGCAAATAGCCAAATCCCGAACCCTGAAAGGATGGATCAGTCCTGTGGCGACGCAAAGTGAAATTGCACCGGCGCCGCTGAATACGGCTGAGAGGAAATCATCAACATGCAGATAAGCCGGGGCGTTATCATTATCCGACTATCCCGCTATACGTGTGGGTAGGTATTCCAAATCTACGCAGTTCGGTAAATTCATCATGCAACTATATATGCAATATACAGATATTGCAGATATAGGTATAGAGGCAATATGCGAATACTTACTAAAGGCATATTTAAAATCAATAACTAGCAAGCCAGCAAATAATAATAGGTACCTATAGGATCAAGAGTTTCCAGTAAATTTCCAGAAGATAAGAACAACACTATTTTTTTGACGAATGAAAAAGAAAAAGATAACCAATCCCGTTTTTTATTTTTCTGTATATCCTTGAAATTTCATAGGTCTGTATATAGGGCTTGTGCATAAATCACGCGAGGTCCTATAGGGGGGGAGGGGTTCCAAGAAAACATTACGAAAGATCACTTTAGGGGAGGGGGGGTACACGGAGACCTCACGTGTATTTTTCTACGATGAACAAACTAAGAAATATTGTGAATTTCTGCTAGCGAACGTGGAAAGTTGAATGAGAAAAATACACGTGAGACTGCTAGGGGTTGGTCAAAAAGTAGTCAAAAAAACCTCGCATGATTTATGCATGATACAGGAGTAATCGATGACCATCATGACTTGGGTGCTAAGCTACAAAAGGAAAAAAACAGGTGATTATAATATTATTGTTAGTTTTTAATAGCGTTTAGTAATATTAGCAAGCATTGAGTAGAACGAAAATCAATCTAAATTATCGTTGTTTGCCTGTGGGCTATGCTTTTGAATACGAAATAGCCGTACCAGGTAATAAGAATCGTTTATAAATGAAAAATTATTTGACATGTATAAAAAACCGTATTGTTTTTAAATACCTAATTAAATGTTCCCGTTGCAAGAGCTTTTATTGTGTTTTCCTAATTACTAAGGTAAAATTAACCATATAAGTAGTTTATTAGCTACAATTTGTATTTATCGGGTTCAGCTTCATAAATCCAAGTATTTATGTGGTCGCGTTCTCAAGGGACGTAAAGGATTATCACAGCTGCAGCGGCAATTATCGAAATCGGACACGGTTACTAATTATAACAATTATGAGGGCTAACGCAAATTCACGGCGCGTACACAGCTCACGTCTGAACAAAGTACCCCTGAGCCGTGCCAGTCAGTTAATAATTCAATCACCCGGCCTCGGGCCCGACGAGCTTAAACGCACAAATATGCAAATTCATCCTATACACAGCTGTTACGGGTTAACTTTAAAATTACATCGTGATGTGTTTATCGCGGTGGTTGCTTCTTTATTTAACAGGTACGTACACGTTTCGACTGCTTGGTAAGCCTTCGCAGTGTATTTTTTATGTCGCTCTAGATCTAGAATCACTCAAAAACTTCAAATCAAGTCGTTCAGTTTCGAAGACCCATTTAGGTCGCAGGACAGCTTTTTAGATTTTATTTTCTAATCCATTACTTCATCAACATGCTAGGAAGTAGTTAACGAAATGTTTTGCTGAATATTCTGTCCCAAAAACTGGTGAAATCTCGAATTTACTTGGGGACAAAATATTCCTCACAAATATCCGTAAAGGCAACAGCGCAGTTAAACTAGTGACAGCGTTAGAATTTCCTTCTCTCTTCGGTTCCAGATAAAAATTAAAAAAAGGTGTTTATATTTCTTGAGGAAAATACTATACAAAGGTTGGTATATATAATTTAAATTTTAAACTAAAAATATACGTATTACTTACATGATTGCTAGAAAACGTTGTTAGTAGAAATAAGATGATTCTCAAGTTTCGATTCTAGTTCCTATACCTACTCGTAAAACTGAGACTTTTCAACATTCAAATTGAAACTTTGACATAAAATGCCTACCTATGTTAAATACTAGGGCAACGTCGAGCACTGGTCTTTAGCTCTTACTATAAAGTAATGTAATAACTTCAGAACTTAAACCTACGTACGAATTGTGTAGGTACCTATATATTTATGAACTTGACAGTTCATATCGCAAAAACCGAAATTCGTAAATTTCGAGGATTTGTCTCTCTCACCCTAATGATGCCTTCGTTTGAGTAACAGAGAAAAATCTTCGAAATTTATATTTCGAAATTCGAAAAATATTCTTATTTAAAAACTCGAGTTGGTGAAGTATATTCGATAGAAAATATTAATATGAGGTGCGACCTATTACGTCATATATAAATGAATATTTTTAAAACTTTCCATTGTTCGGATATATAAATGAATATGTAAATATCACTCTATGCGCACAGACAGGGTAATACAAAAGTAATTTCATTTGACTCGAACGTTGCTCGGAAAACAACAAATCACGTAGCTCAACCACAATTGCGATATGCCGAGAAACATGTCGAGTACATGATGTTAAAATAAAACAAAGAAACAGCAAGCTGGGCAAAATAAAAGTTACTTTGTCTTCCGAGATACGAACGCGTTGTCACACTAGTATTACGTTCACTAAAGTCAGTGATATTATGCTTTGTTATACAGTATCATGCATAAAATGTAGGTAAGAAATGCAACAAATAACCCGTTAACGCACTTCAGCTTGTAGAGGGTAGCGTGCAAAAGTGAAGCCACCACATACAACCACATTATTTATTTCATGCCTGCGAGGATGCAGTAAATAAATAAATAAATATCTAAATAAATTTCTTGGAACATCTTACACAAATTGGCCTAGTCCCACGGTAAGCTAAATTAAGGCTTGTAATGTGGGTACCAAGCGACGATTAATATAACAAAGATACATAATTATACTCGTACTTAATACAAAAATGCCAAGAAACAAATATTTGTTATACATGAATATGTGTTAAAGTCGTTTTGTTTTCGCCAATTGTCGCATTTAATTATTATTTACAACATAATAGAACTGCAGTTTCTCTATGTTAACAATTTTCTTGTAGAATCAGATTAAGGAAAAAGACGTTTTTACGGACCTAAATATTTTAAAATTTCTTTTAGATCAATTCATAGCATCAAAGAACAAACAGCATAAAGGAAATAAGTACTAGCACACATTACGAAAACAAATTGCAATATCAATATTTAAATCAAATTCTAGTTTCAAAGCACATCGCGGGTTAAATTGGTCTATCCAAGTAATAGAGCCTCGGTACAAATGGTGAACTGGGGACAAGTATTCACAAATAACAAAGAGTAGGTTATGGAACTTCGTCTAACTCAAACGGGGGCTCAGTGAACTCCCGACAGCAGTGAATTAATAACTTTAATTCCGTCCAGGTCGCTCGAATATCATGGTTAGTGCTCCCAGATCGGTTATTCTAGGCCGCAGGTAAGTTAGCATACATAATAAAGTGGCAAGAGAAAAAAGTTCGATTTTCGTTAGGGGCAGATTTTCTAAGCTAATTAGAGTTCTGGAAACATATTGAGGACTCTTGAGGGGTGGAAAGGATACTTAATTATTATGTGCGGTTTTTATTTGGTGTCCCGAAATACTGAGTTGGCTCCGGGTCGTCGAAGTTTCGGGAACGTATACAAGTACGTGTCCTACAATACTACAATACTTTTCCGTTGATGATTACGAATATAAAATTATGGATGTATTTAGTTATAAATAAATCATGATTTTAAGTTAAATCTAATACCAGGATGCTTAGCCAAGTAGCCAATCGCTAGCGCTTAGGAGCGTATCGTAGTTTTCCCTCTCTGTCACTCTTTCATATTAGTGCGACAAAGACAGCTGCCTTTCGCTTACGATTGACGATTAAGCGTTAGCGATTGGCAACTTGTCTAAGCACACAGTTACACTCTATAGTGCGTATCAAATTTAAGCCACATCTGTCCTATTTTCTGCCGAGGGTCGAATGTATTTGTCAGTGTAAGGAATATTTTTATACAAGGATTACTTAGATCTTACATACATAGTGAAATTTTAAGAGTTGTTTTCCGGTTAAGGGCATGTTCAGTATCGAGTTCCGATTAGAAAAAGATGAAAGATATTTTTTTTCTCAAAAATTATCTATGAAGCCTTGTCTAATTTGAAAGACCTGGCCCATAAATAAAAAAAAATCACAAAAAAATACCAAGAATTATTTTGGTATGTGTTTTGGATTCCATAGAGGACTGAAAACCTTTTTGAAAACTAGAAACAGAAACACATAAGCCATCCCACAAATACTGAATATCTGATAATTGATTTAGATAATATCTATTCTGATAATATTAGAAATCAGCACATGATTGTTTTAATTGCGAAACGCATTTTTATTTTCTTGACCGCTCCCAAATAACATACAGGCATTCAAAACTCAGCTTGCAATGAACTGTTGCAGTGGTTTACTATTGCAACTATGAAAACTAACTTGTGCCATACTTGCAATACCTTTACAAATCCCTAATCAATAAATACCTATACAAAATCTTACCGAAGCAATATATTATATTAAATTGCGTACATTATGGCGTACGCGGCGTCACAATGCACACTCGCAGCCATATATCAGCACATTATAAAGGCAGCATGGGCGGAAGTAGGCAGCGCGGTCTTCGCAAAAGTAATTTCACGTGGCTACCTTTATTTTCGAGAAGAAACCCTGAGAATAGCAGCCAATCATATTCCGCTTTTCCTTTACACAATAAAGTACAAAATTATAGTTTTCTTGCCATATAATAAACATAAAAAATCGCCTGCACTGTTTTTAAAACAAAGTATTATTTGTTTTCAATGTTATAATAATGCCCGTTGCAGATACGTTTTGTTGCAAAACAAAAACAAACCAACAAAGAAAAAAACTAAAACAGTTTTCATAAAACACGACCTCTATATGGTCCCAATCGTATAAAGCTCTGCCCCTAGAGCATTCACGGGACAGCAAAAACAACAGAAATAAAGTGAAAACATTATTCTCATGTGTGTTATTTCACTCAACTCATATCTAGACAACTCCGGTCTCCAACGTTGGTGGCGGTTATTTAAATTAAAACTTATTTAAATAGTGACTTATTCGTATCTTTTAATCCTTGACTTTTGCTACTACTATAAGTTGCAATATAGTTTAAATGAATTAGTTGTGCATAGTTCTTTGCAACATTCGAAAAAGTGATAACAAAAACACACGACTTTTTTCCAGGATGTTTTCAATATTTTTTATAGGCTTCAATGTTTCATAACGTAAAAACGGAGTTATTTATTTTTAATTTAATATTATCATCATCATATCAGCCGAAAGACGTCCACTGCTAAATATAGGCCTCCCCCAAAGATTGCCACAATTTAATATTTCATATGAATCTAGTTCACAATGTTGTGACTATATTTTTTTTTACCAAATCTAGTTTTTGAAGGCAGTGAAATCTAAGCATGTTAGTGAAACTGCCTTAATTCCAAAAAGTGTTAGGTGTAGTAAGACCATAAACTAAACATGGTTAAAGGAAGATCGATCATTCATAGTAATGAACTAGATAATCTTACAATCCAACTTACTTAACACTATCTTTTCCCCCATTTGTACATGAAACAGTTTTTTTAAATCTAGCTACGTGATCTTAACGGGATTCCCACTGCTGTCCTGCCACATAAGAATGGCTCCCACTAGACCATGCTAAGTCCTCGTAGGGTCATGACAGCGCCTTTCAACCTTTTTAGGGAAGTAGGATATCAGACTGAGGCAAGCCGAAGTATCCAATGGACCAGACCAAAATCAAGACATGGTCAAGACACCTGTGTAAAATTCGGATTTATTTAAATTGACCTTTCCAGCAAAATTTCTCTAAACTCAAATCGAAATATGAAAGGAAAACAACATTATTTTTCTCGAGATTACCTTCCGTTATCTCCCGGAAAAGCTTTTCTCGCGGTAATGAATGCCGCTCCACTACCGCGTACCAACCGCAATTATCTTTGCCCTTTGCTGTAATAATTTGTCATTTATTTTTACACTCCAACAAAATGGTATTATAGTAGTATTTTGCATTATTTATTGCTCGCTAACACGCAAACGTGTATTTTTCAATTGCTAGATCCGTTATTAGCTCTCGAAAATCCCAACTTCGCCGAGTTATATAAGCATAGAAAACTATTTGCTATAAACAAAATGCTTTATCGCAATATTTGATTCTAACCTTAACCCGGCGATATAGCAATTTTAATCAAAATCAATGCAACAGTTTCTCTGATCCCAGAATTAAATAAATATGTTATATTATATAGGTACACTAACTTATATATATATCTGATATAACCTAACTTATCGTTTAAAAGTGTGAGATCTAAATTAAGATGTTTGAATCGAGGTAAAACCTGCGGATTTAAAGTTTTTTATTTGATCATAACTACTGTTTAACAGAGTCGGTTCAATATTTATATGCTACCTACTTATCGACAGTAAATTGACACCAAACGAGCTCATTCTATCCCCCACTCTACGAAATCAACAAATTTCGACGAATTACGTTTTGTGTAACGAACGAATTTCGTAGAGTAGGGATAGAATGAGCATTCGCTCGTTTGGTGTAAACCCACTTTTATAATGTACCTAACATATTCCTTGATTTATAAGAGTTACCATCAGATCTTTGTTAATGCAACAACCTAAAATTAAGAAACCCTTAAAAACTCGAAATGGTGTTACCGAAACCATTCCGTACACCGAAAAACATCGAAAAAGGTTGATGACGAACGCCATAAACTAGAACGGAAATGTTAGTATATTTCCGTTCCAGTTTTGGTCACAACTAATAGTGATATTGGACCTCGCTCAATGAAACCTGTCAGTATGTTTGTCGATTGTGACTAAAAGCTATGCTAGCTAACGCTCCGGACGCATTAATCCCTAAAAAAATGACGGCTTCGCGTGGGCGTTAATACCTACCACTATAAAAATCGTTACAGACAGATTTTAGTTTGCCCAAAACTTACTGAAAATAGCAGGAATACTACTGGAATTATTACGGACTGATTTTTAAATGTAATATTGATACCTTTTTAGGGTTCCGTAGCCAAAATGGCAAAAGCGAAACCCATGTAGATTCGTCATGTCCGTCTGTCCGTCTGTCCGTCTGTCACAGTCGATTTAATCGGAAACTATTAATGCTACAGTAATGCGATTTGGTAAGAATATGTGTTGCATAAACTGCTACAGAATTATGATACTAAATTGTAAAAAAAATAATTGTGGTTGGGGCCCTCCATACATGTAACTGAGGGATAGATTTTTTTTAGATGTATATAAGCGTGTGGGATATCAATAGAAAGGTATTAGAAAATGATATATCAGGTTTATATATCACATTTTTATTTAAGCGAACCGTTTTCGAGATATCAGCTCTCAAAGTCTGAAAAATGTGTCCCCTCCCCTCTATTTTTTAAACTACGTGGTATAAAATTCTAAAAAAAAAATATGTTATGCAAATATGCATAATAATAAACTCCATCAACGATTTTTGGTTTGATTAAATTATCTGTTATAGTTTCTGAGATAGGTTGATTTAACTGTATTTTTTTAACGATAAATTGATAATGGTACGGAACCCTTCGCGCGCGAGTCCGACTCGCACTTGGCCGGTTTTTTTAGATACTATTTTATACATTTGTCAATGCTTAAATACGTAAGTAATTATGTTAGTTTGGTAATTTTTTTTATTTCGACAGAGTTCATAATTTTGTCTAAACAACTCTTCATTGTATGTATGTACATACCATTTTGGAATAAATGCCATTAAGAACCTCCAGGGATCTTTCAAGATTTTTTATTCCTTTCTGTGTGGTACAATTATCAAGACTATAACTTTTTTCTCGGGGCTACATACCTAAAACCCAGGCTAGAAAAAAAAGAACGCAAATCATGAACACTAATGAAAAAAAAACGAACATGAATTGTTTAATACATAAGATTGATTAAGATTTCTCATATGCAACAGTGTCTCACATCATCAGCCTATGTTAGTCCACTGCTGGACATAGGCCTCTCCTATTAACTATGCGTGTAGACGCATTAGGGGGTAAATGCCCATAATCGCCACGCTGGGCAAGCGGCTTGGCGATCGCAGTACTGTGTCCACTATGATGACGCTGCTGCCCATCATCAATCTTGTAGAATGGTCAGTGACACTTTAATCCCTTAGTCGACTCATACGACACCCGCAGGAGGAATAGGGGTGGTGACAAATGTATTCTTACTGCCGTCACCACACGGCAACCGTCACTACACACACAGTGTCTACTTGATGCCAAATCTTCACTCAAGAGCTAAGACCTGTATAATAAATCTAAAATAAAACATATAAATTTAAAGTCCAATCAGCTATGAAAATGTGCTACGACAAATTTTCCACATTTTAAACTTGTCAAAGTTTCATATCGTACAACCCCAGGCCAGTCTCAGTTAGGTACTTGTTAGTGTATGTGATTGACATGATTGTAATATTTAAATAGCTACCCCCTTATTCATAAACGTCTGCTAACTTAACAAGCCGCTAAGTATTGTTTGTCCTTTTTCTCTTATGGACACATTGTTAAGACCGAAAGGGACAAACAATTATTAGCGGCTTGTTAAGTTAGCAGTCGTTTATGAATAAGGGGGTAGTGTTTAGCCAAGTAACATAAGAAATCTCAGTAATGCACATCGCTGGCCAACGGGATCCGGGAAAAATGGCGTGGATCCATGTGTAACTACGTATTGCGCGATTGAACAGTTTGTTGAAGTTAGTGCGCTGTAAATCGTGGAGATGCGTAACCTACGGTAAAAATATTTCTAGTATTCGATTTCGCTTCGAATTCAAGTATCACTACAGTAATCACTTCCACAAGGCTTTACGAAATACGTATATCATAAAAAACAAGAATATTTTTTTTCAGTTATGGGGAAACAATTAAGTAGGTAATTACAAAATTTAGGGTTTTGTTCTTTTTTTAATCGGTTTGTATTTTCAGAACTGTAAAATTTATGTACATAAATGAAATCTAACTAATCTAATTAACCTAACCTATATCTAAGATTTACCTTTATGGCATTGTACCGATGATGTTCTATCAATTCTATTAGTTAGGCGTATATTGTTTCAAATACAGACATTTTCCTTTAATTTGATGACACTTTTGTTTCTTGAATTACCAAATAGTTAGTCACTTCTTCCCTTCCCTTAAAATTTTAAGGTATACATTATTTATGTGTCATATTAAAGAAATCCCGATTTCGGTATAAGCAAAGTGTTACAAATGTGAAACCGCTTCAGCCTAGACCAAAGCCGAATTTATGCCATGCCATTCATCAAAAAAATGCTAATCCCTTGAGCGGCCAAAGGATTCGCTCTTTAATTTATATAGACGTACAAAATTGGAACCTTAACACGATGCACGGCAGTTATACAGCACAATAGGCAGCCAGTATTTGCGAGTGTAAATTGAAACATGTCGAGAGTTAATTGCGTCCAGCCCCGCGAGGGGACGCGGGATTAACCTCAGCCTTCGCCCTCGCCCCTTGCGACCTTCGGGGGTGGTCCAACATATAAGTGGCTAACATTGCGGCCTAAACCCCTTATTCATAAACGTCTGCTAACTTAGCAAACCGCTAAGTATTGTTTGTCACTTTCGTTATTATTAATATATTCATAAGAGTGAAAGGGATAAGCACTACTTAGCGGCTTGTTAAGTTAGGAGATGTTTATGGATAAAGGGGGTTGGCATATACGCATGTCGTATTTGACCGCAACACGCGGCCTTCTTGCAGCTACCCAAGTTTTTCCGATTGTATGGATTCAAAAGAGAGTACAAAAACAAGATAGGTATTATGTTAGCCTCTCTGAAACGGCACTAATTACTCAATGATAAAAAAAACCGTGTAGGTAAGTACTACTACACAATTGTCTTTGCCCTTTATCAGTTGTCTTTGTATTACAATTATGTCTTTGTATATACAATAGAGGGGATTTCTTCTCGGGTTATTAAGGTGTATTTAGCCTTATTAGAGAATTTGGCATATGACCACCCTTAAAATGTTTATAGTTAATCCTGACCCGTTCTTATGTAAGTTGTCTTTAAATCAAAATAGAAAACTTGCTACTAAGACGAGTTGCTACTCAGAATATTATAGACCAGTTATTATTTAGACGAAAGGGATATAGGACAGTGGAGACTTTAGACAAAGCTCTGATAAAAACTCAAAATATTTGATCCTTAGTCAAGGATAATACCAAGATAAGGATCCAAGATCTTCAGCTTCGTAGGTAGGTTTAACATAATCATTATATCAGCCAAAAGACGTCCACTGCTGAACATAGGCCTCCCCCAAATATTTCCACAATGACCGGTCCTGTGCCACCCGCATCCAGCGGACTCCTGCGACCTTCACCAGGTCATCAGTCTACCTTGTGGGGGGCCTACCCACGCTACGCCTTCTGGTACGTGGTCACCACTCGAGAACCTTTCCGCCCCAGCGTGCGCAAAGTTCGTTTTTGCGCACTAGTTAGGAAAAGTTTATTACGGTTTTTATATTTTTGATATCCGCTACCGTTTGCCACTTAAAATGTTGTGTACGGAAGTATCTGCACCGCGTGTCAGCGAGGAGTAACATAGGCCTCCTCCAGTGCCGGTTGAGTTTGTCATAATTTAAAAACCCTCGCAAGAAACTAGGCTTCCGCTATATGAAAATTTTGCGAAAAATATTTCAACTTTATTTGGTTACCGTTTTTAAGTCTTTGGTGATTTTATAAGTTTATAACGATTGGGTAGGTAGATAATATGTAATTAATAACAAAGGAAATTATTTATTTCAGCGTAAGTAGCGGGTATATGTACATTTATGTTTTAAGACATCAATTTAGTTCACGATGATGTTTACTTTTTATGTTGTTTTTCCCTTCCTGCCGTAAAAAATGAGAATGATAATATTATGTATCCCTTGGTACATATGACATGAGGAATATGTAATGTCATGCTCTTTATGATTTATCCCGTAACACATAAAGTCCAAAACATCAACATTAATTAAGGGATTTTGTGTTAAGTTGAGAGTGGAAATTGAAACATGTCGGAGTTAATTGTGACTTGACTACAGCCGTTCGTCGTTTCCCTACAGACCCGCAATACGGAACCTTTCAGCCACAACATACTCAAGCTTATTCTCCCCATCTCCGTTTCACATGAGCTTTGAAGAGAGATGGACTGATTCAGCGAAGTAGTAAGTCTAATATTACATGATTATAAGTTGTAAAGCAGACGTAGAATTATATATCGAGTGTAACAGGGCACAATGCTAACTTCGGCGTAATTAGCAGCGGTAATGACGAATCGAAACTACTGATTCTGAAGTTATGATTACTGTGCCGATCTTCATTGCTTTGTGACATTACACTGGCAATTATTTTGTATGTATCTATCACAAGATATAAGAACATATCTTAGTTGTTCTCTATTTTTAAACGACTTCAAAAATGGAGGAATTTTGCAATCGAGTGTCTTTTTGTAGTAACCTTGTGTCCAAGTTTAAATGAATATTAAATTGTAAATGCATTCGTCAACTACTCGTATGTATCTACAGTACCTATGTGCTTAATTAACTATGTGTGAACTAATTTTGTACCGTCTTTTTGTGCGCTGGCAGTTAATGATAAAAATATCGACAGTGGATATTAGCCGTCAGTAAGAATACATTTGTCACCACTCCAACTCCTCCTGCGGGTGTCGTAAGAGCCGACTAAGGGATTGAAGTGTCACTGACCATTATTTGATAAAAAAATTATGATGGGCAGCAGCGTCATCATAGTGGACACATTACTGCGATCGCCAATTCGCTTACCCAGCGTGACGATTATGGGCATTTACCTCCTAATGCGTCTATACGCATAGTTAATAGGGGAGGCCTACGTCCAGCTGTGGACTATCATAGGGCTGATGATGTGTGTGTGATATTAGCTGGATAAATTGACTGAACAACAAAGCGGAGATTTGTTTCCTGTCATCATTACTAGTTAGTGAGATAGCGTTTCTAGGATTACTTGTGATAAAACACTATCCAAGATTATTATTTGAAAATATTTTAATAATGGTTTATTCGTGACTATCTGACTATATTATTATTATATTATTTTGGTAACTAATCATCAAAGCTAAAATTTCATTTTATAAATTAAGATCATTGTACTTAGATTACAATTTTCCTTAAATAAAACTATAATGAATAATCGAGGGGCATTCCACGAGAATGTCGCTTATTTGACGCTTATACTATCTATGGCAGCTACGTTAATAAATGCTCAAAGTTAAAAAAAACTGTGTGAACGTGTAAGTTAAGTCCCAAAATATTACCACACTAGAACTCGGGCTCCTATCATTTTGAAAACTACTAAAAGAATCGCATTACGTAAGCGAAATTTTCGTGGAACGCCCCAAGACCGTATGCCATTCGTCACAAAAAAGTAAACAAACCTAAAAACATGCATTATTTCATAATCACGCATTTTTAGAACACAATCTTGGTTTTATCACAAACTTAAAACGTTAAACTTTGAGTTCACATACATTTTTAGTTAAAATGATTGATTTTATTAGTATTACATAAACAAATATATCAGCGAACGTGTTTCATGATGTGATTGATGTGTCAAAGACGTCAAATCCTATGGAAAGTCAGCCATATTTGTTTTTTGTTTCTATTGACGAATTGTATTGTCTATACATTGGGGCCCGTTTCTCGAAAGCTTGTAACTTGTAATACAAGTGAAAGCCTCTTTTTGACGCTTTTAATTAGACAAGGACTTCCCCTTGTATTACAAGTTAGTTACAAGCTTTCGAGAAATAGGTCTGAAAGGACGACAACGCACTTGTGACCCAACTGGTGTTACAGTTGTTCACGGGCGGCGGTAGTTTCTTATCATCAGGCGATCTGCCTGCTCGCTTGTTTCCTATTTCATAAAAAAATAAGGCCACGCATTACTGTCTCTGGGGGACTAGTATATTTCGTGTTTGACAGCAACTCGTAGCTACAAATACAAAGTCTCTTTTTAATGAATTAATCGAAAAGAGACAGGTAGTTGCGAGTTGCTGTCAAACATAAGATGTGTTAATGCTGTAGAATGACGGATCGAGTATCCAATGCATTGCGATCTCGCATTACTCGTACATTAGGATAATGGGCCGATTTCATTACATCTGGCGTACGAAACAGTGATTACGCGAGTTAAAAGCGATTAGTTAGTCGCACATAATTACGCATTCCGTTTGTCCGGTTAATCCGGCCTAATCGGATGACGTTTGATGAAGGTCTAGCCTCGGCTAGTCGGATGTCACCTTGAATGTCGGGGCAATTTGCAGACTATTAGGACCATCCGCATACTTTAAGTTTGCGGATTTGGGTTGGATTTATCTGTTCATGTGAGCGATTTTTAATTAATCTAGTAGTTAGCCCTCACAAATAAAGTTATCTAATGTTTTGGGTAGTTGCTCCCATTAGTAAATGAACTGATGATAATTATATACCTATTAGATTCATTGTTGTTGAAATGTAAACACACCTGAATAAACGGTCTTTAAACGGTCCACATTTGAGGTTTTACGGATCACAACATATCGTCAATGTAGGTACAAGAAATTTAATATTATCTCATGGAGGCTACAAATTTAAATAAAAATTTCGAATCATATTAGCATTGATTTACCATTGATTTAAAACGGTTTGCAACTTCCATAATATCTTTAAAGTAATGGCATTATAGTACAATACGATGCAAAACTCTTTATTGCACACCTCAAACGTAATAAAAAAAGTACACAAAACAAAAGAAGTACAAAAAACAGAGGTCACAAAAGGCGGCATCGCTAAAAAGTGATCTCTTCCAGACAACCTTTGGGTAGAGTGCATGTTTAGATATTTCGAGCACCCAAATATGTATTTCCCCAGATCCTATATATCTGTAGGTCTAACTGTGGTACTAAACTGGTTTTCCTAAGTCAACGTTCGCTCTGCAGGTTGACAGTACACGGCCAACTGAAAGGTGCCCATATAAAGGTCGGAAATGCCCCGTTACGCGACTTTTACACTCTCACGCCCTTTATTGTTCAAGTGTGAAACCGGCAATAAGCCGCCCACGCAACGGGAAGTGGCCAAAGAGAGGGAAGGGAAAGTAAAAACTGTACGCACTCCATATTTGTTTTGTTCATTATTCATAAAGTGGTAGGGGAAAGTATGGCTCGCTTTAATAGGGGCAAGTACGTATTTTTTAACAATCATCACTTTGAAATAGAAATAATATTATAAATATGTAACAACAAATACGTAAAGGCTGTAACAACAAATTAAAGGGTATAGTTTCAGGTCATGATCATGAACAACACATCAGGTGCCAACTTCAAACAAGATTGCCCCTCCACCCCTCCCTCCTAACTGCCCATCCGTGGGTCCAAAAAATATGAATAGTGGGCCCATACGTATGGCCCAACCGTTTCTGAATAGGTAAACTTGCCTAAATCGTACTCCTGCCTAAATCGTACCCCATCAATATCTTGTGAATTGAAACTGCTGAAGCAGTGCAAGTTTTATAAAATTGAATAACTCGGCTGCCCAAAGTTGAAGTCAAGTACTTGTATGTCCATTTTTTTCAGTTTTTGTTTTTTTGCTTATTTTGAAAACGGAACCGAAAACGCATTTTTCTGCATCAAAGATTTTCTTCTAAACCCCTTATTTTTGAAGTTATAGACAAGAAAAGTATTCAGCTTTGTCAAATTTCCCTCAACATCTACGCTAAAACCAAGCATTTGGTCCAGATCCAAACTGGAAAGCAGTATCTCTAAATGAGATGCTTGAAATTCAAATTGTCTCTGGAGATGCTTGATTTCAGCGTTTGGCTTTTAAAGTAACCAGACGTTTATACGTATATTTTAAGATTTTTAAGTAATTAAAAATATTATGACCTTGCTGCAGTGTCGATCTAAAATGTATAGGAAAACATTCGATCTGAATAAAAGTCAGAAAATAAATATTATGTAGAATACTACCTATCAGGTTTGGTTATCAGCTTACCAGGCTCTCTCTGAGCCGTGGCATGAGCCGGGAAAACGCTAGGAAGAAGAACTACCTATCAGGTTTGGTTATATGCTATTTAAACAATATTTTATCATTTTGTCCATTTTAATACTATTTTATGGCAAAAAATATATATAAAAACAATACTTATGATAAGTTAGATAATTTAGGAATAAAATGGTCATTAATAATATTGTTAATAATTAGAATAGGAAGAACAATAATAATACTGTTGTAGGGTTCCGTAGCCAAAGTGGCAAAAGCGGAAGTCATTTGCGTCCTGCCTGTGTGTCCGTCCGTATGTCACAGCGGTTTCTGTTGTAACTGTTTAGCGTACGTTTATGAAATTTCAGCTCAAGGTATATATTGCGTGTTGCTACTGAGTTTTGAATATAAATTGCAAAATAATATTTTTTAAGGGGGGGCATCCCATACATGTATCTAAATGTCAAACAACATTTTTTATCCAAATGTTAATTTGTAATACATCATATGGTAGGTTTTTTAAAATAAGTTTATGGTTTCTTTACCAACAATTTGATTAGTGGAATACTTTCAAAAATAATAGTCCAGAAAGTAAAAAAAAAAAATGTATCTCCACCCCTAAATTTTTTATCGGCAGGTCTAAAAAATGTGAAAAAATATCAGAAATATGGGACATGATGCAATCTACTCGCAACATGATTTTGAACATATTCGATCTAGTGGTTTAAGAGAATTCGACAAAAAACGTTTTATAACAAAAGCAAAAAGACGTAACTGACTCATTTTCCCCTACATTTTAGTACAATGCAACAAACCTAAAATCAAGCATGTCATACTTGCTTGTTTTTACGTTGACGGTTGTTGCCAAAATGTGGGTGTGCGACAAAGCTGAAAACATTTCTTATTATTTGTGATTAAACTGAGCAATAAAAATAAAAATCATCAAAAAATTAACATTATAGTGTTAAACGCCATGACAATAAATTTGAATTAATTTTGAGTTTATTTGTCGATGAAAATGACAAATTACGTTTTTTTGCTCTCCTGTAAAATTTGCTAAAATGGACATACTTGAATTTGACTTTGACCAGCCGAACTTGGTCGGTGTGTAACATCATCCGAGAAACAACCCCACAGCGCCACTACATCGAAAATTATTTCATAAGTTATTAATTTCGCTGTTTTCGAGTAATAGTTAAGGTCGACTCTTAAGGATTTCAATTTTGATCGGAATGAGCTATGTAAATTATAAGTATTTTGCTTAATGCTTTACTTATTTACGCTATTAATTACGAGAAATGCTATCGTCATTTTAACAACATTTTTTTTATACGGCGACTTTTAAATCTTAGTTATCTTATGCCTAAATCGTACTTATCACTTTGTTGTTTGCGAAAAAAAAATCAGCTGTTTCATACAAATTGGCGGCATTACGCCGGCCGAAATCACTTAATTAACTTAAAAAAACTGATGATGTTCAAACAACTGATCGGGTTATGACTAAGTACCATAATTATTCATGTTATTGAAGTAAGACGGTGCCAAATTTCGAATCGATCGGACTCTAGAAAAGAGTTTATGATGTTTAATGTTTAAACGACTAAACAGATTTTCATAAAACACGGGGAATGAATGGGGTAGGAACATTCGGGATAAAATTATCCATGACTCAAAAAAAAACTGAACGGAAATCGGTTCATCTCTTTGGGAGCCAAGATACCTAAAAACAATTTATAAGGACATACTGAGTAATTACACCGTTTGTGAATCTGTAAATGTTTTAATTAAACCATTCTAAACTGTACGTATAGATATGATGTCTACCGTTTAGGCGGTCTAAAATCCGATTCCCTTATTATTATGATTACCATTACATTATAAACACTGCTCATAAGACATTTATACTGACAAATAAAAGCAATTAAATTACGAGCCAATGCTCCCTTCCCAAGCATGAATTTAATAATAACCACAACCTTAATGTTTTAATTATTTACCTAACCCATTAAACATTTCACTAAATACACGGCGCTCATGGCGGCATCATTAGCCGCGGCTCGAGTAGCGTAATGACATTAACATTTACACGCACCAAGACACTGGAAAGCTCCTTATGAAGTATCGACGTAAAATATGTATATTTATTCAATAAAGCCTCAAGAAATATTCGCTAAGGCTTGAGAAAAACTGATGCGATTTCGCCTTTTGTTCCCATTTTCCGTCCCATATTTTTGTTTTCAACTTCACTGAATATTTTTATTACTTTTTCTTGTCTCTGAACACATGAGTTATTTTTACGCTATGCGAGGGTTTGCGCTTCTTCATTATGCTTTTCGTATGTGTAATAATTGATTTAATTTACAAATTCAATTCCTATATGATATTCTATTCTAGCGCGATTACAAAATACAAAAATATGTAGTATCTTTTATTTACTCAAAATAACGACACCATTCGCTACCTAGCGACTTTTAGATTGATTTTCACAGTGACAATGGCTAATATGGTATAGTCAACCAATTGAAATCCTAAGTCACTCAAAAACTATGTCAAATTAACGTTGTATGTTACCCGACGTTATACCAATACTCGTCATTATAGCTTGAGTTGCCATCGATAAGATAAAATCAACTATTAGGGCATTAAAACGATGATTAATGTATGTATGTACATTTAATGCTTCATATCCCAACTTTGAAATAATTAGCTTATTTCTAAATTATTTTCATAATTTTAACACAGGCTGACGTTTATTAGGACTGAATGTTAATATTTCCAATGTCCCAATATGTGACATTGAAACATGTACTGAAGTGCCATCTATTGGAACTGCCAGCAAAAGCAACTGATGACGCTTACTCATACAATGGAGTTGACTAAGAAAATTTGCAATTTTGAGAAATTTTGATATTGTCACCCTATAAAATACAAACTATTTAACAAAACTAACAAACTCCTCTGCCAAAACACATGACAATACTTTTAGTACGGTCAAATCGTATATTAAACTCGCAAAACATGTAGTAAAGCTGCATTTTTGGTATGTTATTTAGACACCATAGGGCAGTATAAAACCACATTTTGCAAGCAAAAAAAAGTTGTGCTAGCTGCGTTATACGTGAAAAACTGTGGAATTTACTGTCTATTTTTAGTTTCTGATTTTTATAAAAAAAGCCTTACGTTTTTTGACAATATGTATCAGGTAACGTTTAAAGATGAATGAATTTGTAACAAGATGAGATAACATGCATTACCGTAGGTCTTATAGTTTCAGAGATTCGAGACTTCAAATAGTACCCTGTTTTGTAAACTAGATAAAATGTTGAGTTTTGCTAACGTTTTTGGTTTAATATCGCCTTACCTAATTATGCTACGAAAAACATGAAATAATAATCTTATAGCGCAATTAATATTCGTTCATTTAAGGGTAAAATCAGGTCAGTAAACTTTGTGATTGAAACTAAAAACGCGAAATTCAAAAAGCAGGAGGTCCGCTATCTAAGTTTTTCATACAAATCGCAAGTCGTGTTGCAAAGCTGTAATTTTAGTATATTATATAAGTCCTAGAAGGACGTACAAAAATGCATATTACAAGAAAAACAAAAAAGGAATTTCTGCATAGGACGAAAAAAACTGAAAAAATATTGGACTTCTTTTACTTTTTGACGTTTAATTAAAAAACTATTATATTTTTGATACTAATTGCTACAAAATTTAGAAAGAATATGAAATTTGAAAGGATTTGAGCTACCTTGCATTACCCTAAATTATATAGATTTAGAGAAACGACGTTTCAAAATGTGCACTTCATTAAGTTAAGAAAATAAATGCATGTTTTGAAGCCTCGTATACCCCCAACTATAAGACTTACAGTAATTGTTATCGGCTCAATTTGTTCCAAATTTAATGTAGTTATTATCTACAATTACTTTTATTTTCTTAGCGCGAACGTTTTGCCAATATTTAGTGAATAGCTTTAACGTAACCTAAAATTTGTTTATGTTTTGATAAAAGGGCACTTTATGAAATGTCGTATCTCAAAATATATATAACTTACGGTGATGCAACGTAGCTCAAATCCTTTCAAATTTAATGTTCTTTCTAAGTTTTATAGCAATCAGTATCAAAAAGATAATAGATTTTTAGTTAAACGTCAACAACTAAAAAAAGTGCGAATTTTTTTCCGTTTTTTACGTCCTATGCCCAAATTATTTTTTTGTTTTTCTTTTAATATGCATTTTCGTATATATCTATAAGGCCTTTATAATATACCAAAATTGCAGCTTTACAACTCGACTTGCGATTTGTATGAAAAACTTAGATAGCGAGCCTCCTGCCTTTGGAATTTCGGGTTTATACTTTCAACTACAAAGTTCACTGACCTAATTTTACCCTTAAATTAAAGAATATTAAGTGCGCTATAAGGTCATTATTGCATGTTTTTCGTAGCATAATTAGGTGAGGCGATATTAAGTCGAAAACGTTAGCAAAACACAAAATTTTATCTAGTTTACAAAAAGGGGTACTTTTTAAAGTCTCGAATCTCTGAAACTATAAGACCTACGGTAATGCATGTTAGCTCAACTTGTTGGAAATTTATTAGTCTTTAAACGTTTTTTTGCTTATGATATCAAAAAACGTAAGGTTTTTTAAATAAAAATCAGAAACTAAAAAATGGCCGTAAATTTCGCAGTTTTTCACGTACTACCCAGCTAGCACAACTTTTTTTTGCTTGCAAAATATGGTTTTATACTGTCCTATGGTGTCTAAACAACATACCAAAAATGCAGCGATACTACTTGATTTGCGAGTTTAGGGTAAAATTATGTACGATTTGACCGTACTATTTATGTAGATTTATATTATGAGCAAAATATCGTGATTCAAATAAATATTCTCTGTTGACATGTTGCGCACTAGTATATCTTCTTCCACCTTAATATCAGATTGTTAGAAATATCTTGCCACTTGTAATTTTCAGATGTATCTAGAGTGGCCTGGGACCTATTTCTCATAAGCTTGTAACTTGTAATACAAGCGGAAGTCCTTATCTAACTAATGGTGTCAAAAAGAGACTTCCACTTGTATTACAAGTTACAACCTTTCGAGAAACGGGCGGGGAAATTTGTGGAGTGTACATAACCAATTTTCTGTACTGTAGGTACCTAGTTTCAGCCGTCAAACTGAGGCAATAGGTACTGTACTTCGTTACATTAGACCATGCACTCAACAGTTAACCAATTAAACGTTTAATGTATAAAATTTATGTATTTATCCATGATTTATCCAGTATCTTAGTAATCAAACACCGACGTGGAAAATAAGAAGCCACTCAAGTTGCTTTTTCATTTACCGTTCAACTGGATAAACTAATATCATCTGAACAATAACGGGCTACATTCGAATAGGAAGGAAACCTCGATACAGGTGAATTACTTTTAGTTTGAGTTTAATCGATATACTGTTTATTTTATACGTTCAATTTTCAACTTTCGGGTGAATATCTGAGCGTTTCATCCGCCTAATTTTGGTGGCATCATTTTTGCCGAAGTTTCCAAATGTTTCAATGTTATACTTCGTCATTTGTATAAAGTACCGCGCCTCCTTCAAATGACTAAGTAGGTAAGCACATTGTAACGAATAGAAACTTCGGCAAAACTGATGCCACCAAAATTAGGCGGATGAAACGCTCAGATATTACCCATTTAGAGAATATTTAATATTATTGTGGCAAAAACTAATAGTGTAATTCCTGTATAGAATAACCAAATTTATAGGATCACAGTTTGTAGTGTTGGCCGAACAATGCTTGTGGTTCAGAGTTTGAATCCCGGTGAGTGTACAAGTTGGTATATTAGCGAGAGAATAGAATCGCATTTACGTGTTGTGGTTGTACAGTCGCCGTAAGATATATGGGGGTGGTTACGATGCTCGAAAATATCTGGAGATGCACTCTATATAATGTAATGACAATAAAGGCCTGGATGCTTAGCCAAGTTGCGAATCGCTAAGGCGTACGCAGTATTCCTTCTATGTCACTCTTTCATATTAGTGCGACAATGACAGTTAGCTGCCTTTCGTTTACGATTGACGATTAAGCGTTAGCGATTGGCAACTTGTCTAAGCAACCTGGAGATGCACTCTATCTAATGTAATGACAATAAAGGCCTGGATGCTTAGCCAAGTTGCCAATCGCTAACGCTTAGTAGCGTATCTTAGTTTTCCTTTTCTGTCACTCTTTCATATTAGTGCGACAAGGACAGTTGCCTTTCGTTTACGATTGACGATTACGCGTTAGCGATTGGCAACTTGTCTAAGCACCCTGCTCAGATATTTTTGGGCAACATGGCCACTCCAATCTATCTGATGGCGACTATACTAAAAGGAACTGACATTAAGGTCTTAATGTGGTTTGATAGTCATACTGAACAAAAGTACCTATAGTATAACATTATATTTATTGATTTAAACTTTATTCTCTCTCTCTCTGGCCATTTTTTTCTGCAACTCGACATCATACGTGCCTATTTTGCGTAGTCCCAACGCTGGCTTGTTCTTGTTGGGGTCTTCTTATACACCCTTGAATTTCTTCGCAGGGTGTATGCAGGTTTCCTCACGATGTTTTCCTTCACCGTAAAGCACTTGTGAATATTAATAGTTATTTGTTTTACTAGGGAGCAAAGTGATTGTTTAACTCTCGTGCAAATATTGAAACCCGAGCAAGCGAAAGATTCCAGAATTCCAGCAGCGAGTGGTTCATAAAATGGAATCTTGAGCGATAAGAGGGTTTTAAACAAGCTTTGCTGCCGAGTGAAACACAACATTTTTCACCACACTAAAGCGAGGAAACATGCGAAATAAAACTCAAACATAACAAATTAGAAGGTATTAATTTGCAAGTCCCCAACTTCCAAAAAATAAACAAATCAACAAATAATAAAACAATAACCTCAAATATTTATCTTGGCGTGGCAATGCTTAAAAATCCAGGATAATTCCAAAATGAGACTCATGTTCATTTTCGGAATTATCCCACTTTCGCATCTCGCAATTACCCGAAAACTTGAAAATTAAGAGTGAAAGAAAACAGAACACGACCGAACTCGTTTAGATTTTAAAAGAAAAAATATTCGGATGCGTTCTGAAATTTGCACAGTGTCAACACTTTTATTTTCCTATTGTTTTTATTTGTCGTATTTTGAGAACTTTTAATTAAAAGCCTTTTGCAACAAAATGTGGTATTTAATTTGGATTTTAGCATATTAAATATAATATTATGAAAGGTTTATGTGTACGAATCTGTTTGAAACTATTGAGTTTTCGGACGTACTGTCTAGTTCAAACGTCAAAAACTTATTGCACTCTCTGGCCGTATAAGTTATTGCCTTAGTCTACCCAGAAGATTAAAAAAAAATTACTTTAACCTCTAGAGATTAAAACACAGTTTTGCGCTCTGAAATTGAAGGACAAACAGCGTGTTTACGAGCAGTGTGGTGAAAAAAATATTTCGTACATAAGTTTTTGATAAACTCATTGGTACGAGCCGGGGATCGAACTCACGACCGCTGCCGTAGCAGCCGTGCGTTTTACCGCTGGCCAAGCGCTTTAAACTTTATTGCACAAACAAAGAAAAATGTACAAATGGTGGACTTAATGCTAAAAAGTATACAGCATATATTCAGTAATATTAAAATTATCTAGGTCGTGAAATATATGATTATATTTTAAATATATATGTATATTATATGATTTAGATTTTTCAGTCAAGAAAATACAAAAAATAGGGACAGGGAACTGAAAATATTTACGAAAACGTCCTGGGTTTTTCTACTGTTCGCGAATATTTTCTCGTATTTTTACTGTTTCTACAGACTATGCGGTACTATTTAAATGCGGTAAATGTTGTTTTAAAACGTTGGCAGCTTTAAGTAAAGTAGGTACTTATTCCATATTTTATAAAGCAGTTCTTCAGATTTGAGCCGTTTTCTTTTATGAAGGAGAATAACATTGAAATCGATTGTTTTGGATTTCAATGTTATTCAGTTGTATCTGTAGAACATAACAAATTATGTAGCGTAATGTGTTTAGAAGAGGTAAGTTGCAGCTTCTCGCAGTCGGAAGTCTTACTTATTCGTATACTGAGTGTGCAAATGCCAAATCGTGGTCTCTAGTCATCACCTTTCGACTCCTCTGCTTGCAATGCGGCCTGCCCATAGCCATGTGGCATGTTGTAATAAAGTTTTTAAATATCGGCGTCGAGTCCTTTGGCTCTTTGGCTTGAGCTACAATATTTTACATTACATTATCAGCCTATGATAGTCCACTGCTGGATGTAGGCCTCTCCTATTAACTATGTGCATAGACGCATTAGGAGGTAAATGCCCATAATTACCACGCTGGGCAAGCGGATTCGCGATCGCAGTAATGTGTCCATTATGATGACGCTACTGCACATCATTAATCTTTTTCCCCTCACTAGCTCGTAAAGTGCTCGTTTATCCTTTAATACGAACGTGTAAAAACGCATATTATTCACTTGTGTGGCAAAGTAATGATCTTGGTTTTGGAATAACAAAACGTAAAATGCTCATGGAAATTGTTCCATATTAATGATAATTAAATAATTTGTTTGAGAATTTAGTGTAAAATACAAACCTTTATATAATATGATGATTTTAATATATAAATCCTAAAATTCCATAAGTAACAATTGTTTTAGTGAATGATGATAAGATGACTAGATGCAATCACAAAACGCAGAAAATGTCAACGTCAACATTGTCAAAGAATATTATAGGTTATAATCTTTATTTACCGACTCGAACACGCATAAAAATAGTAAACTAAACAACTTTCAGGGTGTTCTGTTATAATTTTGTAAAAATAATGAATGAGAATGATTTAATAATGCATTGGCGTTGGTGTGCAACTACAGGAATGTGTTAAAATCGTGCTGCGTTTACTTTTTCGTGGTAAGTTTACTGCGACAATATCTTGCATTAAATACATGATGCATTTGGAAAATTATTATCACTAACCCGATGATGATTGTAATGTGAACAAATAATTACCTTTTTTGAGTTTCCTCGCTATAGTGAGGGGAAAAGTTTTGTGTTACACACGGGTGCAAATGTATTTTACTTCTCGTATGTTAAAACACTCGCTGCTCAGGATTCTATTTTAGAACCACTCGCTTCGCTCGTGGTTCAACTATAGAATCCTTTCGCTTGCTCGTGTTTCAATTTCATACTCGCGGGTAAAATACAACTTTGCACCCTTGTATAACAAATAACTATTATCATATAATGGTCAGTGACACTTCAATCCTTTAGTCGACTCTTACGACACCCGCAGGAGGAGTTGGGGTGGTGACAAATGTATTCTTACTGCCGTCACCACATGGCTTGAGCTAAAGTAAAATTATATCATATGGCTTGACTCTCAGTTAAGTATCTCTACTCTTATCACAAATTCTATCTGACATTCTCTAAACGAGATATTGGTGGAATACCATTATTTCGGTCAACAATCGAACAAACAAAATGTAAAGCACGTCGCAGCCCGCAATTCAGCATTGCAACTATTGCAAGCCTTGCATATCGTAGCAAGCGCGGGCGCGCAGCAGATGGCCGCCAATAATTCCCAGCAGACGTGAGACTTCTGACCAACTAAGTGGTTCTCGGGCAGCGTGTATTGAACGGTTATATTTACGGTTTAACCGTTTATGTTGGCTTTGGAGTAAGGCCGGTTCAACCGTGTAAGTTCGGGTTTGGAGAGGCTAAGACCGAAAGGATATTCAAATAGAATCATTAGGTTTATACATTGCACTAGGTTTATATAATAAATTAATATCATGAGCCAATTATACACAAATCAACCTATGTAGTCCTACGGTAAGCTCAATTAAAGCTTGTGTTATAATTTTGTACTATTTAAGCAGCGATATATTATTATTAGTATTATATTATACAAGGTCGCAGCAGTCGCCTGGATGCGGGTGGCGCAGGACCGGTCACTGTGGCAATCTTTTGGGCTATGTTTCAGCAGTGAACGTTCGGCTGATATGATGATGATGATGATGATTTTGTACAAAAAATTGATACCTACATATCAATACCTACTTGAATACATATAAAACTACCATACTTAATCAAGAAATATATTTGTGATTAATGCCGGAATTCAAACCCGGAACCTCCGGTTTCGTGGGCAGATTCACAACTTAGCTACTGGGTTCGTCAAACTATGCAGTGTGTGTATTATATACGGGCGAATAATTAATTCAGCTATAATACTTATCTTATCCTACGAATCGTAGATATCAATAAGACAATCCATAAGATAATCATTGTTAAAGTTTGTTAATTCGTTGTAATGATTTTTCTAAAATGCTACCCAGCAGCTATGTATGCCGTCCAACTGACATGACACTCGTGTGCGTTTAGATACTTATGGCTACGTTAATAAAATTAATGTGACGACCAGTGGATTTTAATTATTTAGTGTAAAAAAAATCTTTACTTCCTAAAGAAAAGTATGTAAACAGGTTCCCAAGATCTGATAGTAATCGCCACTAAATGCCCGTATCGAGTAAACACGCTGTATAATAACATCTTGTCAAGGTTTGGTGGTCTTTCTCGCGCGATTGATTGCGATTACGTTACTGCATGCAGTAGTCTAGTAGTCGTGGGCCTGGCGCACCCGAACATCAAGATATATCTAGATAATAACTAACTAATTTTTGGCATATATATATATTTTTTAATGCATAACTACAATTATTTATTAATCGTTTTAGAGTATTTCAAGTAGCAGTTTTAATTAACTAAATTAATTTGATTTCCTTTTAACGATTAATAAATGCGATCAAATGTTATGTATGTGGTTAAACGGGGACTAGGGAAAACGACACTATCGACATCTGCTTTATTACAAAGTGGTGACCTGTGGCGGAAAAAGTTTTGGTCGAGAACCAGCATAAATATACCTAGGTACCACTATTATGACAGGAGCATATAAATAAAAGTTGAATAGATTAAATTTAATATACTGTTCAACGTATAGCAACACATCTACATATAGGTAGGTATTATGTATGTATTATAGATAAATTATTTAATGAAAATGCTAATAACAGGAATAGGTACACATATTTGGGCACCTAATGGCATAAAACACACGAATTTATAATTAACCAAACCTATGTGGCTCGTAACATGAACATGAGAATAATTATCGAATTATTGGATAAAACTTTTATTAATTTTGCTATGTACTTGATGCATTATTTTATGCACTGCCCGTGTATTTACGAATATAATCAGAAGCTGCATTATGCGTTTCACATCATCAGCCTATATTAATCCACTGCTGGACGAAGGCCTTTTACGACCTAAGACGCTTATGGACGCATTAGGAGGTAATTCCCACAATAGCCACTCTGGGCAAGCGTTTTGGCGATCGCAGTAGTGTGTCCACTGTGGTGATGCTGCCGCTTGTCATCAGTCTTAAAAAAATAAATGGACAGTGACACTTCGATCACTTGGTCGATTTTATGACACCTACGGAAAAAGTTACTGTTGAGGTGTGATGGTGACAAATGTATTCTTTCTCCCGTCACCTCACGGCCAGTAGTCGCTTACAAAAGTTATACAAAACACTAGTTTGTGGGATTCATATTGAAAATCTTTCTTCTTCTTTGCATTATGTATGAAACGACCAAATCTACAAATGCCCATAAGTTTCGATTACCGTTTTGTATGTCAATTTGGTAAAACTAAATTTTCAAATAAATAGTGTATGGAAAATTAAATCAAACTATCTCAACTACCCTCTTTTAGACCTAAAACTGGCCCTTGTGTATGCTAACGGGAATGCTGGCAGCATTTTCATCTTGTGTCGAAATGCTGATACGTTGTGAGGAAGACGCCAGCTCTTCGGTCTCGTGTTACGGTGTGTGTAACTTAGCTACACAAGTAAATTCACAAAAACCTATGTATATAATTATTACACTTAAACAATTTAGGCACACTACTTTAAATGATTAGGTAAAATAGTTTTTAGGATTCCGTAGTAACCAAGGAACTCTTATAGTTTCGCCATGTCCGTCTGTCCGCAGCATAGCTCAGTGGCCGTTAGTACTAGATCTCTGCAATTTGGTACAGGCATGCATATTAATCACGCCAACAAATTGGTAAAATAAAATATAGAAAAAACATTTTTTGGTCGGTCGGTACCTCTCCTACTTGTAAAGTGGGGATGATTTTTTTTATTTTGCTGTTATCTTGTGGTGTGGGGTATCATTAAATAGGTCTTTTGAGCGAAAAAAAACTAAAGTGAATATTTTTGGATACCTTTGGCCTGTGCGTCCAAAACTTATGAAATAATTTATGAACAGTGGGCTTATAACACTTTAAAATTAAACTATTTCGAACATAATCGGGCCTGCCGTTTTTAACCAACTATTACCAACTACGAGCCACGGAACCAAATAAACACTGTAACACTGACCCGACATGCTCTTGGCCAGTTTTTTAATAATAATTTATTGAATCACACTTTTTTATTCTATTGATAATATTTAGTTACATAGCATTCTGTTAAGTAAGTATCAAAAACCTGCCTCTGAAAAGCAGAACCAACCCACACCGGTTCAATATTCGATAATCATTAGGTATAGTAACTCTTTTATGCCGTATTATATTGGCTTCATCCTCCATATTAACCAATTTCATTCAGCTTTTATTAGTCAAGAATTGTCCAGATAATCCGAAGTACTTATAGGGAAATTTATTAGTGGTACAATACGAAGCCAAATACCCGTAACTTGACTGTAGTCTGCCTTAGATTAATCTCGATAGCCGCGCTCAAACCACTGCAGTTAAAGTGATATCGTCTCCTATTGACTGTAGAACACGGGAATATATTAAGTCATCAAATGGACCAAAGGGGAGACGTGTTGAGAGGAGACTAGAGGATCTCATATAAGAGAAACTAATCGCATGTAGTTGAAGACGGCTTTCCAATGCTTTCACTAAATAATATAAAATACAGTCGCTTCCCATTGTCTCTGTCTATCCCTATAGTATGAGGGTCAAAATTCTTTTCGTTGTCTTATTCTGTGTCCCTAAAAAACGTGACGCAGTGGTGATAATTGTATGAGATGATGTTTTGTTTCCAATTAATGATGTATCGATTAAAATATAGCGTGAAAAAGAAATACAAGTGCACCGGTTTTTTGTGTATATTAAGTCGAAACTGCAAATAAATGCGTGACAGAGTGGTATGAAACAAGACAACGAAAATAATTTTGACCCATGATTATATCTTCAAACCTGCGAAATGGATTAGACACGATTTTTTTTAATAATAGTTTTTCAAAACCAATATTTTAGTATCTGTATTCTTACCGGGGAAGCTGAGGCTAGTTATAAGTATTATGGAACAAATGAAATATTATCGTGTATTTATGTATAACTAACGATTTTAACTATTTCATCTGATGGTAGTATCTGAACATATCGGTTACCTTGAAAAACTATAAGAAATAAAATAATCTGCCTAATGTTCGAAGTACAGTAAGATTAAAATCCATATTGATGTATTGAAAACTTCCTGAATTCTGTATTTCGGAGTTGACTGGAATGCCCTTTGTTGTGCTAAATACTAAAGTTTATAAATACCTTACGTTCCCTCGAAATAATTAGAGGTTCAACGAATATCCTAAATTAGAAACGTAAGGTAGCTATAATGAAGCTACAGTAATATTAATTATAGATACATACATTATATTGGAATAGTTTTCGTGAGACCGCAACTACTATTGTCTACGAAGTATTATTGTCGGAAAAATATCATAATTTAGAAATAATACCATAATTATGGAAAATACATATGGAAAACATAACAATGCTCGTAATTCCGAAAAATACATGTGTTATTCCCATACTCATCGCGTTATTTGCTACTCCGACAATAGTGTATCCCAATAGATAATAGAATAGAATAGATTATAGATTCTATCAATTAAATGAAAACGATAGTAATATTTTTAATAGTAAAGAACCCTTCGTATGTCTAAGCACTGATCAGTGACGTGAAGACTATTAGAAAAAAATATTCGCGATACACGAGATAAATATTGGGTAATTACCATGAGTTGGAGTAAAGGGTACGTTAGGTTTTACTCGATACGTAAAGCATTCTATCGCGCTCGCACCGACATAATTATCGGAGTGAGCGCGATGGCCTGCGTTACGTATCGAGAAAAACCTTACGTTACCGATACTTGCAAAGTCATGGTACGGCTACAGTAGCCCTACCTTGAGATTCTGCTACGTTATTAACGCGCGTTTACTTTTTATCCATCCCGCTCGCCCTTGGGCGTTTTCACAAACCATTGTTGAAATCACCTTGTTATTTTGGTCAAGTTTAGGCTTATCAGACTCAGAATCACGAGCTCATTCGATTTTGTTAAGAGAAAAAATATGTACCATAATTTTCACACAGTTTTCATTCCTTCCTAGTACGCTACCGCCTTTCAACATTAATGAAAAAACGGTATCGTAATGGAAAAAATATTTTGGGTCTTTTTTTTTCTCCTTTTAGAATCGAAAGAGCTCGTGATCCTGAGCAGAACAAGCCCAAACTAGTCCGAATTAAATAACAAGGTGATTTCAACAACGGTTTGTGAAAATGCCCCCTTGCGTAGGTATTAGCGCGAGCGAGCCGGATGGAAAGTAAGCGCGCGTTATTAACGTGACGGCAGCTCATGGTACGACTGCAGCAGGCTTAGCACATGATTGGTGCGACAGTATGTCGCCGCGAGATAGATCTCCCGTCCTTCACTAGCTATATTAACAAAACAGGGACGGATAGACTATCTCGCGGCGAGATACTGTCGCGCCAATATGTACTAAACATACAGATCAGGGTAAGGGTACAGTCGCGGTCACAAACTGCAGCCGTCATCTGGCACACGTGCATCCCCACCTGCCCGATGCAAATTCGCTGGATGTTATACGTTCGGTTAGTGCTACTTTCTGAGAGTTCTTGCCACAGGTACGGAATAAATATTACGAGTAAAAAGCTATGGAATTTTGGCACCTATTTGAGTTGTATATTAATGAATTATGTTTTTTTATCACATCATCATCCCATGATAGTCCACTAGTGGACGTAGGCCTCTCCTATTAACTATGCGTATAGACGCATTATGAGGTAAATGCCCATAATTGCCATGCTGGGCAAGCGGATTGGCGATGGCGATCGCAGTAAGTAATGTGTCCACTATGATGACGCTGCTGCCCATCATCATTTTTTTGTCAAATAATGGTCAGTGACACTTCAATCCCTTAGTCGACTCTTACGACACCCGCAGGAGGAGTTGGGGTGGTGACAAATGTATTCTTACTGCCGCGGAGGCTGACATTTTAATGCATGCGGATTATCAAATTGCGTGTGGGTATGGGGACATTAGAATTAAGTTTGTGAAATAATTGTTGCGGTCATCTTGAGTTATTCGTTTGTATTGTCATAAGAAAAACATCGAAACGCTCAATAATTTGTGCCTGATTTTTATGATAGATAGGTGAAAAATTTGTACATTCATATTGATTCAATATTCACGCCTTTTACTTTATTTTAGACTTATGAAAATTGTCAATGTCGAGGTCAAGGTTTACTTATAAATTTTCAGTTGCTAATAGCTTTATAAAGAGGTTACACACTCACCGATAAGTGTTGTTAGTAGTAGAGTGACAAGGATTTAAGGATAATTTTTTTACTAAAAATTTTAACTATTATAGAAAAACCATTCCTCTACCATGTAATTATGACTTCACCATCGGAAATATGACATCATAGTAAAAATAGTTCCTAATCGCCGATTAAAACTCACAGTGTATTGTATAGGTTGTGAGAATATGTATACATTATGGTTAAAGGTATAGTTATTGTTTTGTTAAAGTTATGCCATCGTTTGTTCCAATCACTTCTAACGAGGTGAATAATGCCTAACAAGGAAATTATTGTATTACGTAACTAGAAAAGCACAAAATCTACAAATTAAAGTTCAATAATTTTTAGCTATGTTGAATAGGCCATATTTTTAAATTTAAGGTAATAAATATTTAAACAGATTCTACAATAACCATAACCGATGTTTGAGAGGAGGAAGCAACGATGAATCAGATACGGACATGACCACGGTACTCAATATTGGAAATATATGTTAGCAATTTCACGGAATGTTCAATTCAGGTTAAAGTGACCTACGGCAGTGAAGGTTTCCCATATATAATAAGTCTAGGTATCACAAGTTTCAAATAATGTTTTCGTTATTTATAAATTTCCATACAGGCTAATCACTCACCTAGCGATAATAATAATTTACCTTAAATATCTATTGTTGTATCCGTGAATGGGTTGCAGCAGTGTATAGCAAGTAAATTTCTCCAAGTTGCCTCTACGTGTTGGATCTACAATATCCCCGCGCAAGCCTATCAAAAACTCGAGACGTAGTAGCCCGTGAAACAAGGGTTATAACCATCTAATGTCAAAATATATCTAACTCTGTCTTTAGCACCCTACACTGATCTAGGAATGAGAAAAAATTTCGCCGGGCAACAAAAATGATTACTGAAAACTTTTTGCATTATTTCAAGATATTGTTTACAGATATCCCTTCTGTACATACATCGTCATATGTCGGGCAAGTCTTCCGCTTTATTTGTTTCGATCTTCACTCGTCACATTGTGAAGGCCCGCGGCTGCCACAAATCCGCAAGAATAATTGAAACGGAATATTACGTTTTTCGCCTGAACGACCTTGCCTTCGATCCTGTCTTTCCCCAGAATATCCCAGGCCAATTTTTCTGCTAAGGAGTCATTGGTTTTACCTCTGTCCGCTAATCGGTTTCGTTAGGACTAATTGAAAAACTTATTCATTGAAGCCTGGTTCTGATGGATGTTGACATTTTTATAATCCTATTTTGTAGAAAAATAATTAAATGTTGTTAATTTTTTCATAAACATGTTTTTTTGAATTTCAGAAAAATCGTCGGCCAATTTTTCTGAAATATGCAAAGGTTGTAGCGAACTTTTCGAAGGTTGAGTAATTTTTAGGAAGCTTGATAATTGTTAAAACTAAAAATAGGATGACATTCTCCGAGAGGTAGCTAATACAATCCGTGGCTTAGCTTTAAGATAAATGAAACAACACACCCTTTTGAGACGAAATAAATTTACCGCTCGAGTCTTACGGGAGAAATTTAATAAAGCAAATACGACTCCCGACTTTATGGACGCATATTTTAAAGATTTATTAGCTTGAAAAGAAAAAAATCAGTCGGAGGATTCGTATAACGCGGTAATTTTGTGGGGGTTGGTTTCATCAATTGTTGTTAAGGATTCAATGACATCTACCACATTACTGTGCCTGTAACTTAACGGGTACCAAAACTCCAAATAATCTAAGACAGATCTTGGAGACCCTAAGATAATGTTTTAAGAATAAATAATCAGTATAGATAATATTATAATAATTGGCTTAGAAATTTTAGGTTCATGGGGCCCGAGCGCACGCAAATTGTTTGCTGAAATCGCGTAACGTCTGGTTGACGTAACTGAAGACCGAAGAACTGGCGACTTCCTCGCACAACGCATCAGGATGCCAATCGCTAGCGCTTAGTAGCGTATTGTAGTTTTCCTTCTCTGTCATTCTTTCATATTAGTGCGACAAAGATAGTTAGCTTCCTTTCGTTTACGATTGACGATTAAGCGTTAACGATTGGCAAAAACACCCAGTATTGCGATATAGCGAGGGGATGCCGCCAGCATCCTCGGTACAATGCCAAAGGGCCAATCTTAGATAATGGGTTAAACTAGTTAGATTAGTTAGATTTAATTTATGTTTATAAATTGTACAGATTTAAAAATAAAGACCATTAAAAATAATCATTATCATTAGTCTTTTGTAGGAAATATAATTCAACTGGGGTGGGATTATGAGTTTTAGATGGAGGACTTTTTTTTAAACGTTCTTAGGAGGGGAGTACCTGTCTTTGAAGATTTAATGCTACCTTTAGAAAGAGTTAGTTTAAGTCAGGGATCGGAAACCGTTATTATTTTCAAACCGTTACCATACGTCAACCCCAAACCATAATCATAAAGTTTTTGTTCTCATTAACCGATACTTCTTAATGTTCTTTGACGGAACGCTTAATGGCCGATTCTGTTCTCAACGAACGGAATAATAACGGTTTTCCTAATTCTGTTGTAAGAGATGAACTGTCATGTCATGTTCTTCTTATAAAGTTTCCGTTACGGTTAATGTTCTTTCAAACGTTTTTGGCCGCGAACGCTACGTTTAGTGTTCTTGGGAACGGAATAATAGTGGTTTTCCTGTCAAAATTGATTTGAACAAATAGACAATCACATGTGGTGCCTATTCTCCGATTAATCGAGATTGAATGTCGTATGGCTTGTATAAGGAAAACGTATTGAAATGACGTTTCGTGTCGTTTACTATTTTAATATTTATGGACACTGGAATAGAGACCCACTAGAATTTTAAAATCTGTTCCAAATTTAAACGCATAACCGAACGTAGTTAAGGAAAAAGGACGCAATACACTACAATCTGCCAATTTGTTTTAAATCCTATGTCAAAAGGAAAAGCCATCAATTTAAGTGACAAAGTGGCACCTTTTCGTTCACCTTTTCACCGCCACGTCAAAAAATAAAAGCGAGCAACACACGCCAAGCAACAAATTGCATGTAAACAACTAACTCAACAAAGTAAGTATCAGCTTCGTAGTGTTAAACAAACATATATTTTATCAGTTATATCAATTCATTGGCGGCGAAAAATTGTCCTTACCTACTGTTATCAGGAGGTAATGTTATGATTACAGTCACGTTAATTCCTATAGCAAGGCAAGCATATCTTGTGTTTAACATCAACTTGCCGCCACACTTCTCTTTTTAATCTATACAATTGAAAAAAGACGCGTAGCTGCGAGTTGCTTGTTAATGCAGATTTCTTTAAGTTTGGCAACAGAGTTTGCAATCTGTCACCAACCTCTTTTGAGAAACTGAACTTGCTTTTCAAAAGAGGTCGATAGATCTGAGTCCGTAGCTATGTTAGCTAACGTGCCAATCGCTACGCTACGCTGAGCAGGTAGTGTATCGTAGTTTTCTCTCTGTCACTCTTTCTTATTGGTGTGACGAAGACAGTTGAGTTTCGTTCGCGACTGAATGTTAGCGATTGGCATATTGGCTACACAACCTGTTCGTTACAAAAATAGCTAAATATAATCATTTCATCGCCAACACAGTTAACTAATGTGTCTTGATGTTTTATGAATAAGGCAATTGGACTGGATGCGTGGAAGAGTTACGAATAAATGCAATGTCATTTGCAGACACCAATAAACTAACATGTTTTACCACAAAAATCAACTATATTCCAAATAGCTGACTGGTGAGTCGTGAGACTGGTGACTTGCTTCAACCTTTTCAACGCCACGTAAAACTATAAAAGCTAAATTTGAACTTTACGCACGTGCATAGTTACATATTATTTTGTGGATTGTGACTTACAAATAGTCTTTGGCGTTGAAACTCTCTTGTTAATCAGTACCTACCAATATATCAGTCATTGTCCAATCTAATTGAAACCTTGTGGACGGCGATAACTTATGTTGGTACCACTGTTTCAATGCCAAAGACCGATATACAAGTCACAGATCAATAAAGACCTAGTCGCACTTGCTTATAGTTTTTGACAAATTCCTTTGTGACACTTTGGTGGCGTGGATGGAGTGACAGCTGCTGTTTTTGCCGTGGCATTGAAAAGGTTAGTGTTATGATTCAGTGCGACAATATGTCGCCGCGAGATAGATTATCCATCTCCCTTTTATTCATATTGTTGGTAAAAGATAGAAAATCTATACATGTAGCGATAACATACTGACATAGCAATCATGTGCTAAGCGTACAGTATAGTTCGAGAAATATAAATTGAACGTTTATTTTTACTATAATGTAGGTAGAAAGTTACCAATTTATATTTCACGAACTATACTCTCAGTCGTCGTATGTCAAGTTCTTAAATTGATGCCGATCTGATTGTGTTACTATAATTTTTTATAGTTAGCATATAGTATAGCAAGATAGTAGTTAGAGCAACACACCCAAAGAAGATGTTGACGAAGGCTTAAATGAGCAATATGAAATAGACAATACAACAAATTACCAAAGTTGATATAGTTGACCCCAGTTAAAACGACGAATCAAGAATGGGTGACAAAGACAGATCGGGACCAATTCAAGATTTTAAGAAAAAACAATTGAGACGTCACTGAAAATAAAACTAAGGCTGCGTTTCACCAAACTTTTATTCGAAGAATAACGCTTTCTCTCAGATATATATGTAGTGCTAAAGTACTATGGAGATTTGACATGATTATTCGAAAATAAGCGTTATATTTCGAATCAAAGTTTGGTCAAATCGACTAAGTGAAACACGTACACAGTCCAGAATCGAAATCTTTGATAGAGTTAACTGGGTTGGCGTGTGTACCTACTAAAACTAAAAAAGGAAAAAGACTATATATATTAATATTTATTTATTCGTGGTTAGCTTGGTCTTCCACATTCCAGCGTTTCACCGCTGCCGCTGGAGTCAGCATATGAGTATATGACCACAGCCGATCTGATGATAACGAGTACTTTTGCGCACTGAGGTTGCAACGCAACACATACTCATCACTGCTATCTCAAAGGGAAAAGAATTCTTGCTATATCAAAGGGTTCCAGGATGGCTGGCACATACGCGGGTTAGGTCCTCTGGCATGGCATCTTCCACTTTCTTCTATGCTGGTATACCAAGGCATCCATTCAGGTGTCTTAATATCAAAGGGTCCATGGTATCTAAGGCTGTGGAACACGGCACCGCATTAGTTTCAGTAAGGTTTCAGTAAAATATAGCTAAATACACATAGAATTACTACCGTAAAATTAGCCCACTTTGCCTCCAGGGGAAACATTGCCCAAAACTTGAATTTTAAATAAATTGGTTATTTTTAGTATAAAATAGATTATGTGAGAAGCAACACCAAGTACTATGACTTTTGCGTCTATCTTCATCTAGTTGTTTGCTAGAGCTTCTTGAGTGAGGTTGGTTATTTGGCGGGCAAAATCTTGGCAAAATATAGACATAAATTTCTCAAAACAGGGTGGTATTAAATGAAAAAAAAAACCATGACCTGTAATAAAATGAGAACAGTAGATTATATTGATAGTAGTTTTATTGGAAAAAGCTAATCAGAAAATAAGTTATGGCTTTGGGCAATTTTATCCAGTACTTTAGCAAACGGACATTGAAGACATTGCCCATCATGAAAAATAGCCTACAGTTGTCACTTTCAAGTTTTACCACTTTATGAAAATACCACTGGACGGCGCAGCGTGGGAAGGCCCCCCACAAGATGGAGCGACGACCTGGTAAAGGTTGCGGGTGTCTAATGGATGCGGACAGCTCACGACCGATCTTTGTGGAACTCTCTGGGGGAGGCCTATGTCCAGCAGTGGACGTCAATTGGCTGATGATGATGATGATGATGATGATGATGAAAATAGCGGAGGGTAATGTTTTTTTCAGTAAATTACGTTTTTATAACTCCGTTATTTTATTTTACGTGTACAAAATGTTCGGAACCAATAACTATACTCTCAATTGTCAGTTTCGTTGTCTGCTGCTTCGTTAGTGGGCTGATATTATTTATATCAATATAATATTATCTTGATTCCCATTCAAAAAACGGTTTTATTATTACTGCATTAAAACAAATAATACATTTTGGACTGTTTTACTTCACTAGTATACTAATACTTTGAACAAAAGTTAAACGTCTTTAGTTCAGATATCTACTTAAAAGTGACAACCCTAGCATTTGCGAATTGCGTTAGTGGACCTTGTATGAAAAAGAGCGAAAACGGGTTGGTAACATGGCCCAACCAATTTACTCAAAATTGTTTATAAATACTTATCCCTGAGTTATAAACATGAAATGGTAGAATTTCCCAAAAACCTTCTGTGATCGTAGTATTATTGTCATACGAGCTATTTTTAAGCACTAAATTGAGGTGGGCAATGTTGGCCTAAAACGAGATTACTTTGCCCGCCCTCCAAAGGTGCATTCAGACCAAAAGAACATTCGCTATTCTAACCTCCCACTCTACGAAATTTGATCGTTACACAAAACGTGATTGGGTGATTTCGTAGAGCGGGCATATACACGGGGGTTTGCACGCACCTTAAAACGACAAACACCTGATCTAAATGACAATCTAAAAATTATTTCTTCATGTGAGCCGATGCGTACGATACGATCACAGTGCACATGCTGAGCAGAAAAAACTTACAAGGCTTAATATAATTTTTTTGAGATATTTTAGGATTTCCGAAAAAGCGGCCAATGTTGGCTAGTTTCACGGTAATATGAAAAAATGTAACATACAACCTCTTGTAATTATAATATTTATAATATTGCGGCAGCAAAATATTTGGCCAGCGTTGGGATCACGCAAAATAGGCACGTTAGATGTCGAGTTGCGAAAAATGGCGAGAATACAATATCAAACAACCGGCCAAGACCATGTCGGGCCATGCTCAGTATAGGGTTCCGTAGTTAGGTTCCGTAGTTTAGTAGTTAGATTACGTTTGAAATGGTTTTATTTTTAAACCCACAGCCCACCAAAGTTTTTATTCTACCACTTTGTTAGCATAATTAATATGTATACCTGTACCAAATTCAGAAATAAACGGTTGGACACACGGACGGACAGACATACAGACCGACAGACAAACAGACGGATGGACAGATGAACAGACAGACAGACATACAGACAGACAGACAGACACACACACACAGACATATAGACAGAAAGACCGACAGATGAACAGACAGACAAACAGACAGACAGACGGAAAGATCAACAGATGAACAGACAGACAGACGGACAGACCGTCAGACAGACAGACGGAAAGATCGACAGATGAACAGACAGACAGACGGACAGACCGTCAGACAGACAGACAGATGGAAAGCCCGACAGATGAACAGACAGACAGACGGACAGACCGTCAGACAGACAGACAGACAGACAGACAGACAGACACACAGACAGACATTTCAAGTAATATCCGGTCGAAATATGTTTCTTTGCAGATATAAACGGGCAGACAGACGGACGGACAGACAGACGGACCGACAGACAGACAGACAGACGGACATGGCGAAAATGTAAGGGTTCCTAATTTACTACAGAACCCTAAAAAGTACTTACAGCCAGAATAATTGAAAAGGCAACCATTTTAAATAATATCCGGTCGAAATATGTTTCTTTGCAGAAATAAACGGTTGGACACACGGACGGACAGACATACAGACCGACAGACAAACAAACAGACGGATGGACAGATGAACAGACAGACAGACAGACATACAGACAGACAGACGGACATGGCGAAAATGTAAGGGTTCCTAATTTACTACAGAATCCTAAAAAGTACTTACAGCCAGAATAATTGAAAAGGCAACCATTTTAAATAATATCCGGTCGAAATATGTTTCTTTGCAGAAATAAACGGTTGGACACACGGACGGACAGACATACAGACAAACAAACAGACGGATGGACAGATGAACAGACAGACAGACATACAGACACACAGAAAGACCGACAGATGAACAGACAGACAAACAGACAGACAGACGGAAAGATCGACAGATGAACAGACAGACAAACAGACAGACCGTCAGACAGACAGAAGGAAAGATCGACAGATGAACAGACAGGCAGACGGACAGACCGTCAGACAGACAAACAGACAGACAGACAGACGGAAAGCCCGACAGATGAACAGACAGACAGACGGACAGACCGTCGGACAGACAGACAGACAGACAGACAGACACACGGACAGATAGACAGAAAGATCGACAGATGAACAGACAGACAGACGGACAGACCGTCAGACAGACAGACAGACAGACGGAAAGATTGACAGATGAACAGACAGACAGACGGACAGACCGTCAGACAGACAGACATTTCAAGTAATCTGGTCGAAATATGTTTCTTTGCAGATATAAACGGGCAGACAGACGGGCGGACAGACAGACGGACCGACAGACAAACAGACAGACAACGGATGGACAGATGAACAGACAGACAGACAGACATACAGACAGACAGACGGACATGGCGAAAATGTAAGGGTTCCTAATTTACTACAGAACCCTTAAAAGTACTTACAGCCAGAATAATTGAAAAGGCAACCATTTTAAATAATATCCGGTCGAAATATGCTTATTTGTAGAAATAAACGGTTGGACAGACGGACGGACAGACATACAGACCGACAGACAAAGAGACGGATGGACAGATGAACAGACAAACAGACATACAGACACACAGACAGACAGACAGACACACAGACAGAAAGATGGACAGATGAACAGACAGACAGACGGACAGACCGTCAGACAGACAGACAGACGGAAAGATCGACAGATGAACAGACAGACAGACGGACAGACCGTCATACAAACAGACAGACAGACAAAGGGGTGAACAGATGAACAGACAGACATACATACATACAGACAGACAGACATTTCAAGTAATATCCTGGCGAAATATGCATGTTTCTTTGCAGAAATAAACGGGCAGACAGACATACCGACAGACAAACAGACGGACAACAGATGGACAGATGAACAGACAGACAGACAGACGGACATGGCGAATCTGTAAGGGTTCCTAATTTACTACAGAACCCTAAAAAGTACTTACACCCAGAAAAATTAAAAAGGCAACCATTTCAAGTAATAACCGGTCAAAATATGTTTCTTTGCGGAAACAAACGGACGGACAGACGGACGTACAGATAGTCCGTCCGTTCAGATAGACAGACACACAGACAGAGAGACAAACAGACAGACAGAAAGATAGGCAGATGAACAGACAGACAGACGGACAGACCGTCAGACAGACGGACAGACCGTCAGACAGACAGACTTACAAACAGACAGACAGACATACAGACAGACAGAGGGAGCCAAAATGCAAGGGTTCCTAATTTACTACAGAATCCTAAAAAGTACTTACACCCAGAATAATTGAGAAAGCAATAATTTTGAGGAATCAAACGGACGGACAGACAGACATGCAGACAAACAGACTGACAGACAGACAAACATACAGACAGACAGGTGGATGGACATGGCGAATCTGTAAGAGTTTCTAATTTACTACAGAACCCTAAGAAATACACCCAGAATAATTGTAAAAGCAATCATTTCGAATACTACGAGTATCTGGTCGAAACATGTTTCTTTGCGGAAACAAACGACCGGATAGACGGACGGACAGACAATCAGACAGGCAGTGAAACAAACAGACATACAGACAGACGGATGGACAGATAAACAGAAAATATACTTTCATTCGCCAAAGAAATGTTCGTTTAAATTTGAACTTTACTATGATGTCAATAGAGTTCAAGCTCACAACTGCGAAAGTAACGAGCTAAGCCGAGGTTAGACCTGGGTCGCGTTTTATAAAGTTACATTTAAGCTTTGTAAACTTGCGGCAATAAGTTGCAAGTGTAAACTCAGATTTAGGTTCGTGATCGGCTTGCAAAGGGTTAAGAAGTACACTAGTAGAGGAGTGTATTTTCAAAAGGGCTTATTTCCACTCTTGCAATAAGGGTTATTTTTTCTATGTTTCCATAAGATAAATTATCTCTATTGACAAAGTGGAAATAAGCCCTTTTGAGAAGACATTCCACAGTTACGATATAATGATTTCATAACAAAACAAAATACATAATTGTGGGACAAAGTCATTTTGCGTCTAGCGGAATGTAGCCAGCAACACCATATTGCTAGTTGTGTTAAGCTCACCTGACGCCAATGGAACGCGACTCCAAGCATAGGGGTTCCATTAAGGGAAATAATAGGAACTGCAACTGTCTCCTTGAGCAATTCACGTATCGTACCTATCACTATGTTGACTATTCCAGACGAGTGGGATGCACCCATAACTACGTTGGTAATAGGAGTATGATGCAGGTTATTATAGTAAGTATATATATTTAATTACCAAGGAGCCGAACCCATATTACAAGCCAGGTGCCGGTAGTAGACCAACATCCGGCGTCTTACTCCTCCGTCTTACCTCCTTCTCATTAAACTCTAAAATTAACATAGAAAGAAATATCTACTAATCAGAAAGTTCACAAACTTACCATTATAAACATAGTTATGTAGGTATATCATTGGACATCAGCTTAACTTAATACTCAAAACTTAAATGATAATTAAATATGAACATTATGTCGGAAAAAACATTGACATCTCAGTCAACAACTCGTTGTCAGGTAACCAATTTCCAGGCAAGTTCCCGTCGACGGCGCTGGGAGGCGCCAGAATTGCTAGCACATATTACATCCTTTCACTTAATTCAATTTAAACCTTTTTCATCATGCGGCCAATATCACACGTCAAACCTAAATGGCTAATCAAATGAAATAAAAATACGAACTATATTCGTGTGGAAAAAAGAGAGCGAGTGGCGGCATGTTTACGTCATCGCGAACAGTTTAATAATGGTTCACGGAACTTTATTTTTCGTTCATCTGTAGTAACGGTAACCAGAAAAGTTTTGTTCTTTCATATAAATCATATAATGTTCTTGTCAAAACCGTTATGTGAAAGAACGAAATTTTTCCGTTCATCTTGAATATTGTGAACCAGAAATATTGTGTTCATTTACAAAACCGTTACCGTATTTAACCGTTACTAATACGAACGGAATTTATAACGGTTAAAGAACAATATCAAATGGTTAATGAAGAACGGTTCCGATCCCTGGTTTAAGTATACTGATATATTCTACATTTACGCATGTATGGATTAGTGAAAAATGTATCGAGGTGCTACTTGGCTATAAAATTGATACCTAATACAAAAGTGCATAATTATTTATTTATTTATTTATTTATTATTCAAATAAGTTACACAGCATAACAGTTAAACACCAAGGCACTGTGAACTACAAAAAAAAAACACAAAAATATAAAAACAACTTAAAACTAGTTTGATTATACAACTTCTTTGTCGTACCTCCTTAATAATTTGCATTTCGCTCCAAGTAAAATGCGAATGCCAATACTTGTTTGTGTAGCCGCAGCCCATAATAATTTGTGTTAACACATATTGCTTTACCTACCAGACTGTGTAGGCAGCCAACCTCATATGGCCGGCCTAGAGTTTATGTGTTTCTATTACGTTTCCTTTAATTACTATTGTGTGGTCTACGGCATGCGATACGATAATGGCGGCTCCTACGCCCAAAATGATGGCTTCGCCACTAAGTGGGCTTCGGCCATGCCTAATTGTTACACCTACCTACCTACCAAGATACGACGTATACTAACTCGATAACGATCATGAGCACGTAAATCAAAATGTATAACGTTTTTTGTAATTTCATAAAGTTACGACATTACGAATATCCTTATAAATTTACATGGCAAGCAATTTTGTTGGTCGGAAAGAGCGCATTAAAATTTTACTGCACAATATTCCGAACGGTCAAATCATAACGCGCTTATGACAGGTAATAAAAAATTGGGCAACATTAGGTTTTTTCCCAATTTATCTTTAACAACTTGTTTTTACAACTCAATTTCGCGTAAGTTGTTACGATAATAGATTTACTACATCAATTATAACTTTGCGCTACCTCGCGCTTGGGTTGCTGGAAAATAATATGTTTCTCTGGCGGATTCGGCGGCGCGACGTGTCGCTTGCCTGTCACTCCGCGAACAGAAATCTCGGCTGGAATCGTTTAATTGACTCAGTGAAGCGCCGCTTCTACAAGTGTGGCTGTGACGTAAGCCTCTTAAATAATAAACTGAACATCCGGAACATTTAATATTGCCGATGCCGATATATCCTTGAGAATGTACTTAAAAAGCAATTAAAACTAGCAATATTGTAGGGAAAATTTAAAGCATTTTCATTAACAAAAGGTACATTAGTGAAGCGGGCTGCATCATTTTGCAATTTTAAACTGACTTCAAAACAAGGAGGTGGTTCTCAATTCGACTGTACTTTTTTGATATCAGGCATTAAAATTTTAACAAATTATTTGTAACTAAAGCTATTTAAGGAGTTAAAAAAGGCATTTCTCGGCTAGAGGTTAGACATTGCCATCCAGCGACGAAATGTGACCACTGCCACGCGGAAGCGATTTGAAGAATTCTTAGTCTACTACTTTAGATATAATTAGTAAGTGACGTTTAATAGTGTTTTATTCCATGTTCTTTTTTAATTATTCTATCTGACATGTTTTATAATTTAATGTGTAATGTGGGTTATTTTGAATTACAATTACAATTCAAAATAACCATATAGGTAAATATTACAAGTATCTTTGTATGACATATTTATGCGATTTGTTTATGTGTAATAAATAAAGAATTTGCAAATCAAGTGTCGTTTTAATCAGCTTATTTTTTTATACAAAATATACCCTCCAAAAGAGAGTAAGTAGGTAACACTTTCGAATGTAAAATATTTGTGTAGGTACGAATGACAAGGACATAAAAATAAATACACAATTTCATTTAATACGATTGAAGTCAGGTGAAAAGTAATTCATAGCTACTTGTGTTGATACTTACTCTTGCTTATAAAGCATCAGTGACACTTTAAGTTACCCTTAAACGATTTGAAATATTTGCTTAACACGATTGATTCCGATCCATAACTCTAAGGATTTGGAATAATTGTCATGTTACCTACCGCTACCCACAAAACGGGTTAAATGTTTTGTTCAAAACAATTCGTGCTTTTGACACATCAATACTTTATACGAGTTTATCGATTTTTTGGGGCCATGACATATTTTAATTCCATTTCACGTGATGTGCCACATTGGTTAGTGTTGCGTGTCGAATTATCTGTATTACTTATACATTTGTAAATTGTACGTGATAATGAATTAACGAGATCTCTTTGTTAGTATGTCGCTTTATAATAATTAATGGGAAACGTTCTAAAAGATAAAAGGCAAACAATTACAAGTAATTACACTAATTTGATATTAGGTATGTCTAATTGTAAGCATCCGTTATTATTTATTGTAGGTACAAAAGAATATTATTTTATTATAATATGTGAATTGGATAGGCAGATAACCAAGTCGCTGTTCTATAGGTTATAGACTGTTTTTATAATGGATGATGCTCACGAATGCTCTGATAGATATCAAGAAATATTTTCTTGTGAATCATGCAATACGTACCCAATTACATAAAGAAACACGTTTTTTTTTCAGATACATCCTGTGTATATTAGAATTTGCAACATGGAAAGAAATCCCCAGTTTTATGTGTAGGTACTTAGAGTTCGATTACCTATACCCAATATTAAAGGGTTATTTAAAGTCGTTCCTCGCCAGTAATGTTAAATCAGAACCACTACTTTTTTTTTATTTACCTATGTAGATAATAACTTTATTAGCACATTTTGTGCTGCAGTTTTTTTCGAGCTAATATTCTTTCGATATCAGTTTCACGTAAGAAAATACCTAATACAACGATGGCACCTGCTTAGCGCGAACCTTTTAATTCGTTTTTTTTTAATAAATAAAATACATTTACTCTAATAAATAAAAAACGGCATCTTCTTCACAGTTATAAAAAACATTGACGGTCTCGCTTTATACAAAACTTAAAATATTTTTCATCGTAAAATAAAGTGTCAAACCTGCATCGGTAGCGAGCGCCTGCAAAGCTTCGTAAATCATCTCTCAAAAATTTGCCAGTTGCCATTGAATAGAGAGACTTGTACGGATTATGCACGCGCCATTAGTTCGGCTCGCCTTTGTGACTCGCCGTACTCATTGTCACGCCAAAAGGGCTGCGATCAAAGCCGATTTAATTACTCGCGCCTGTTTTTCTCTCTTCAGTTGAAAACGTGTTCTCACCGATTAGCAGCACGATAAATTGAGTCATGGGTGTAAATGCGGACCTCCTTTTTACCTATGAGCGACATTCGAATGTATAACTAGTGGTAGGTATACAATCTGTACTGCATACATTACAATCGCAAGAGTTTTATACTCTGTTTGGTTTGGTGTTAAAAAAAAGGTAAACAATCTTGCAGTAGGTATCTTTTTATTGAAAAATGCATATAAAAATCCAAACTAGGTACTTAATGAATCAAAAACAATGTAAATCACCGTATTTCCTTGTTATATTCAGCCTCCGTAGATGATGATGGTGGTGTTGATGTCAGCCTCCGTAGCCTAGTTGGTAGTGATCCTGCCTACGAAGCTGGAGGTTCCGGGTTCGAATCCTGGCGAGGGCATTATTTGTGTATTTATTTATCACAAATATTTGTTCCTTGGTCATGGCTGTCTATGTATTTAAGTATCTATATGTATCTATTTATTATATGTATCGTCGCTTGGTACCCACATCACAAGCCTTAATTGAGCTTACCGTGGGACTAGGTTGATTTGTGTAAGACGTCCCAAGATATTTATTATTTTATTTATATTATGTACGTTTGCTAAAACTTATTTTCTACTCGTAGTTTTCAATAAAAAGATACTGCAAGATTGTTTACCTTTTTTGAAACACCAAACCAAACGGAGTATAGGTGTAACACAACACATAATTATGAAACATGCTCTGTTTTGTTTTGTTTATATATACCTACAGTATTACGAAATTTATACAGAGATATTTTATCTGATTTCGAAGTGCAATATGTAAAAGTGCAAAATTATTTTCGTAAATAATTTAGTATTAAGCGTCCCTGAGCTTAGCCTCAATCAAACAGACAGAGAGACGGACATTGGCAGCATTAAAAATACATATATTTATGTTATGTTTTACTCGCAAACGGGACTTAATCGCGTAACCTTACGACTAATATTGTTTTGACGTTTCGGGTATAACGTAGTCGCAGGCAAACTGGCAAGAAAATGTATCAACACCGTCTAGCTAAGCGAGTTTTGCGAACTACCCGCACTTGGTCTTGATTATTCACTTCTAGGCTAAGATTATCACTCTGCCTGTACACAATATTCACAAGATTCAATGGCTTCAAAATGTTTAGAAACGAGGAGAATTTACGCGTGTGTGCATAAAATATGAGTGATACCTAATCGTGAAAGTTAAAATCAACATATTTTATACATATATTATTTGGATACATAGGTATTTTAATTACACGTATGGGTATTTGAATTGATTATACAAATGAAAAAAATGCCTGTTCACTAGCATTTACGAATTTGGTATAAAATACACAAATTACATTGCGGTAACGTATGTTTAAAGTCTGGCTTTAGTACATTAAACAATTATGCGCGGTAAGTGTAGTCACAGAACTGTTATGACAGAACCATTATATTGGTAATTACGCTTTTACCTAACATGGACACGAAAATAGGTTCATGTATAGGAAATAATGAAGTTTATAACATCCATTTATCTAAATCATCGAAATACACATTTTTTATTGTTTATCATAATATTTTAATACCTATACTTATTAGTACAAATGGTGCTTTTTTTAGGCGCTAGTGCGAGAAATGGTTTATTTTACGCCAGGTCCAAAACTTCGGAGGGCAACGTGTACCAAAAATAAAATAAGTAAAAAAAGTTTTAAGTTAAACGGTTTTTATTGCACCAAAAACTAGAAAATAAAAGTTTGTTATAACTAACCGTAGATGCAACTTTCTGTAGATTACTCACGTGAAACTATTATCACTGTAGTTTTCCCAAGTCGGATGCTGAAAGCCACGTTTAGCCTCTATGTCAGTGGATTAAGCGTTACCTAATCGGAAACTTTTACCAAATTGAAATAAAAACGTGGGGCGTACGCAATAGTGATTAAGTCACTATAGTTATTTAAGAACACGCATATAAATCAAGATAGCAATAGTGTAATAAGTTTTGTTCTGGCCTTGATAAAAGCTATTTACCTCTGTGGAAGTGATGGAACAGATGGATGATTCATTGCAAAATTAAAGCTACAATTACATATTTTGAACTTGTATGTTTCTTTCTTCATAATAACGCCCCACGTTTTTATTTTAGTTTGGTAAAAGTTTCCGATTAGGTAACGCTTAATCCACTGACATAGAGGCTAAACGTGGCTTTCAGCATCCGACTTGGGAAAACTACAGTGATAATAGTTTCACGTGAGTAATCTACAGAAAGTTGCATCTACGGTTAGTTATAACAAACTTTTATTTTCTAGTTTTTGGTGCAATAAAAACCGTTTAACTTAAAACTTTTTTTACTTATTTTATTTTCAAGTTTTTAGTGCAATTGTTAAGTTAATTTTCGAACCTATACCGATGTTGTTTATAATATGTAATACAATTATGCATGCTAAGTAGCGTTTATACTCTCGCGCTTTCATAACGAATCCCGACACATACGTAAACATAATGGACATTATTTTATGGGTAACGGGAGGCGAATCCCTGCTGAATAGATATTTTTCGAAATCCGACACCATTTTTTTAAATTTAATATGTCGATTGACAAATAAAAACCAAAGGCTCGGCGTGGTTAATGTAAGGTTGAATGCCCGAAGTATCTCAAATGGACGTGTTATTCATACAATAAGTACCTTAGATAACAGAGATCTGACAATAAGGAATATATCAATTTGGTTTATTGAGAATTTCAAGTCAAAATTTTTATACAAGTCGAATTTCGAGACTATAAAATATAGACTCATTCTCTGAGTCGACCAACCGGAGGACCGCAGGTCTGACAGAAAGTCCGACGCGAACCGAGGGCCTAAAGGGTCAATCCATGCAATCTATCAACCGGAGGGCCATAGGCCCTATGACACGCACTACGTGAATACGAGAGACTCACACTCTCTGTATATCAACTGGAGGACCGCAGGTCCGAGTGCACGTCCTACGCAAACCACCTGCGCTGTCAGCCTATCAACCGGAGGGCCGCAGACCCGACAGCTGGCCCTACACGATTCGCTCACGCTGTCACTTTATCAGCTGGAGGGCCGCAGGCCCGACGGCTCACCCTACGCGATTCACTCACGCTGTCACCCTATCAGCTGGAGGGCCGCAGGCCCGACGGCCCGCCCTTCGCGAACCACTCACGCTGTCACTCTATCAGCTGGAGGGCCGTAGGCCCGACGGCTCGCCCTACGCGAACCACTCCCGCTGTCACTTTATCAGCTGGAGGGCCGCAGGCCCAACGGCTCACCCTACGCGATTCACTCACGCTGTCACTCTATCAGCTGGAGGGCCGCAGGCCCGACGGTCCGCCCTTCGCGAACCACTCACGCTGTCACTCTATCAGCTGGTGGGCCGCAGGCCCGACGGCTCGCCCTTCGCGAACCACTCACGCTGTCACTCTATCAGCTGGAGGGCCGCAGGCCCGACGGCTCACCCTACGCGAACCACTCACGCTGTCACTCTATCAGCTGGTGGGCAGCAGGCCCGACGGCTCGCCCTACGCGAACCACTCACGCTGTCACTCTATCAGCTGGAGGGCCGCAGGCCCGACGGCTCGCCCTTCGCAATTCACTCACGCTGTCACTCTATCAGTTGGAGGGCCGCAGGCCCGACGGCTCTTCCTATGCGATCCACTCACGCTGTCACTCTATCAGATGGAGGGCCGTAGGCCCGACGGTTCTCCCTACGCGAACCACTCACGCTGTCACTCTATCAGCTGGAGGGCCGCAGGCCCGACGGCTCGCCGTTCGCGATTTACTCACGCTGTCACTCTATCAGCTGGAGGGCCGCAGGCCCGACGGCCCGCCCTTCGCGAACCACTCACGCTGTCACTCTATCAGCTGGAGGGCCGTAGGCCCGACGGTTCGCCCTACGCGAAACACTTACGCTGTCACCCTATCAGCTGGAGGGCCGTAGGCCCGACTGCCCGCCCTACGCGAACCACTCACGCTGTCACTCTATCAGCTGGAGGGCCGTAGGCCCGACGGCTCGCCCTACGCGAACCACTCACGCTGTCACTCTATCAGCTGGAGGGCCACAGGCCCGACGGCTCGCCCTTCGCAATTCACTCACGCTGTCACTCTATCAGCTGGAGGGCCGCAGGCCCGACGGCTCTCCCTATACGATCCACTCACGCTGTCACTCTATCAGATAGAGGGCCGTAGGCCCGACGGTTCACCCTACGCGAACCACTCACGCTGTCACTCTATCAGCTGGAGGGCCGCAGGCCCGACGGCTCGCTCTACGCGAACCACTCACACTGTCATTCTATCAGCTGGAGGGCCGCAGGCCCGACGGCCCGCCCTACGCGAACCACTCACGCTGTCACTCTATCAGCTGGAGGGCCGTTGGCCCGACGGCTCGCCCTACGCGAACCACTAACGCTGTCACTTTATCAGCTGGAGGGCCGCAGGCCCGACGGCTCGCCCTTCACGATTCACTCACGCTGTCACTCTATCAGCTGGAGGGCCGCAGGCCCCACGGCTCTCCCTATACGATCCACTCACGCTGTCACTATATCAGATGGAGGGCCGCAGGCCCGACGGCTCGCCCTACGCGATTCACTTACGCTATCACTCAATCAGATGGAGGGCCGTAGGCCCGACGGTTCGCTCTACGCGAACCACTCACGCTGTCACTCTATCAGCTGGAGGGCCGCAGGCCCGACGGCTCGCCCTTCGCAATTCACTCACGCTGTCACTCTTATCAGCTGGAGGGCCGCAGGCGCGACAGCTCGCCCTACGCGAATCACTCACGCTGTCACCCTATAAGTCTATCAGCCGGAGGGCCGCAGCAATGACATACGGTACTAAGCCGTGGTCGCTTACAATGGGCCTCATAAGAAGGCTCAAAGTCACCCAAAGGCCAATGGAGAGGCCTATGCTAAGAGTCTCTCTGCGAGATCGGATTACAAATGAGACCATCCGCAGCAGAACCAAAGTAACCGATATAGCTCTTCGAATCGCTAAACTGAAGCGGGCGCGGCTCGTCGCGCGTGGATTGCGTGGAACCGATGGCCGTTGGGGCGGTAAGGTTCTTGAGTGGCGGTCACGAACCGGAAGGCGCAGCGTGGGTAGGCCCCCCACAAGGTGGACTCATGACCTGGTGAAGGTCGCTGGATGCGGGTGGCACAGGGCCGGTCCTTGTGGCAATCTTTGGGGGGGGGGGGCTATATTTACCAGTGAACGTCTTTCAGCTGATATGATGATGATGATGATGATAATTAAATCTGTATGTTTCTACCAAATATCTAAAGCAGTACCTACTGCAAAATCTACATATCGCTAAACCTAGCGGTTGTGGCAGGAAGTAACACTGGAGTATCAGATTTGAGGAGTTGGATATTAGTATTAAATTCGCATGTTTCTACTTAATATCTAAAGAACTTCTTTAAAATCAAGATATCGATAAAATATAAACCTTGCGGTTGTTGTAGGCAGTACTGCAGCATCAGGAGTGAGGAGTTGGAAGTCAAGATCAGGCTGGTAGTATTTGATTATGCCAAACATGCTATACTTTCATTTTCACGTGTCTAACACTCTCGGTTAAGGTAAGCAGTACGCCTGCAGCATCAGGCTTTGAGGATACAACGATACAAATATTATAAAATTGCATTGTCATGGGGACTTGATAAGAGTTCCAAATTTTATTGATTTCGGTGCAGTATAAGTGGTCGAAAAATCGATCACAAGATTTGAAGCATCGACGACAGTTGATACGCGGTGAAGTTAATAAAAACCGTTTAAAAACGACGCACGAGACACGTGCAAAAAGGAAATTAGTAACTCGTGTTGATTTAAAACACTCCCTTCGGTCGTGTTTTAATACTTCGCCGCGCTTTTCGAATTTCATGTTTTTCGCGCTTCTCTCGTAATGTACTATTGCAGTACAGATGGTGCTTTTTTTACTCGCTAGTGCGAAAAGTGGTTTATTTCACGTCAGGTCAAAAACCTTTGGAGGGCCATATGTCCTACTGAAAAACATCGTACGATACACGTGCGAAAACGAAATTCGTAACTCATGTCGATTTAAAGCACTTCCCTTCGGTCGCGCTTTAATTTATCTCGTCTTGTTCTTTTTTCGCACTTATATCATAATGTACGATTCCAGTAAAGATGGTGCTTTTATAAGTTCTAGTGCGAGAAGTTATTCATTGTTTTAAATGGTGTCGATTTAAAATATTTAATTTATCGCCACTCTATCGTAATGTGCTATTATTTTTATTTCCATTCGCATAATAGTATTTAATGACGCTGTAAATAACTTTAAATCTAAATTTATTCCTGGAATTCATACTAAATACAACGTGTCTGTAATTTCATTTGATAGCTGTTTCAAGTTCAAAACTCGTTAAGTCATTATTTTGTAATGCTTAATAGTTTACCTGCTAATGCTATTGAAATGATTCAAAAAAAGTTTTTGCGTGCTACGCATAGACGTTTAACCGGTCAATATATGCCTTACTACAAGTTAGTACGCCAAAGTTACCCTCCCTAGCTGCGAGACGCAAATGCTCTGATATGATGGTTCTTTTTAACATTTGTAGAAATAATTATGACTGTTCAGAGTTGCTCGAAAATATACGTTTTAGGGTCCCTTCGCGCTGTACGTCGCGTTCTAATGCCTTATTCGCCATCCCGACCAACTCAACCAATGCAGGTAAACGCGCACCACTGCGTCGCCTGTGCAGCTCCTACAATAAGTTCTTCACGTCAGTAGACATTTTTAATACTGGTAGACTACGTTTCCAAAAACAAATACTGAATATACTAGCTGAGACAGATTGTTAAAATATTTTGTAAGCTTAACTAGATTCACTTTGTTTGTTGACTGAGTGGCAGCGGTCTTTTTGTTTAGTTTACCGTAGCATTCGTTTTAGTCTATAATATATAAACTGTATGTGTCCTTAGTGGGAGCATTTAAGGAGGTATGTGAACACCTAATGAATTACCACTGTATATGTATACTACATGTTTTGTCACTGCTTCTGTTGTTTCTCCAATAAATAAAATAAAATAAAATAAAATGCGTCACGTATAGAAGAGGCCTATGTCCAGCAGTGGACTTAAATAAGCTGATGTGTGCATAATAGATACATACCTACATAGAAAACAAACATGACCAAAAAACTAATATTTGTGACAAACCCTCAAATAAAGGCCAGGATTCGAACCCGAAATCTTCAGCTTCGTCGAGCCCCGTAGCCTAGTTGGTAGTGACCCAGCCTACAAACGACGCATTAGCAAGAAAACTATTATTCATTACAAAATACAAAAAAAGAGCGTACTGTGTAATCAGTGGCCTATTTCACCATAATTACAAGTCTGACAATTGTAAAATATCACTGTTACTGACGTCACAGACCTCCGTAGGCTACAGCTACCACTTACTATTGGACGGTCCATGTGCTTGTTTGCCATCAACATAAAATTATTACTAATAACATTATTACATCGTTAATAAACTACTTCTTATTTTCCGAAACCCGTGACAATTGTCGCGAGGCTTAGTACAATTTTCATTAAATCTTGACATGTGGTTCGGCATATGTCGGAATTTCGCTACTACAATTGTCGTGTTTTTTGTGACAATTGTAATTTAGCTTCCAAAAAATTAGTTATTTGCTGCTGATTTATAAAAGTTTCTGCAGTACATTTTATGTTGGTGGCAAACAAACGCACGGCCCTTCCGTTGGTAAGCGGTAACTGTAGCCTATAGACGCCCCCGATTGGAGAAACAGAAAATTTACAATTGTAGCACTTGTCAACGTGATGAAATTGGGGCCAGATTGATTTATGTAACACGTCCCAAGATATTTATTTATTTAGGCTACAGAGGCTGGCTTTTATACAAGGCGTAAGTTTCATAGTTACAGGGGTTCGTTCAGGACATAATAAATACATGTAGATAACTTTTATTTAAAATTAGTGCAACAAAATTATCCGTACGAAATAATTCGGCGCGCAATGAAAAGGAACACACTCAAGTTAAACGCTCGTTGAAAGCTAACTATTAACAAATATTCATACCTACATTGCTGCTTCGAAAATCTTAAAGAAATTCTGTGGGGTTATCTATGGTTTAATTTATCACCCGTTTTAGATTTACACACGGCAAACTGGCCGTGTGGGGACGGCAGTAGCCTAGTTGGTAGTGACGCTGCCTACGAAGCTGGAGGTTCCGGGTTTGAATTCCGGCGAGGGCATCATTTGTATATTTATTTATCACAAATATTTGTTCCTTGGTCATGGCTGTCTATGTATGTAAGTATATCTATGTATGTATCTATTATATATATCGTCGCCTAGTACCCATATCACAAGCCTTAATTGGGCTTACCGTGGGACTAGGTCGATTTGTGTAAGATGTCCCAAGATATTTATTTATTAAAACCGTCCAATTTACAGCGCTGCAACATACTCAGTGCTCGGTCGCCTCGTCGTCGTCCTGACTAAACGAATCTTGATATTCTTTGAATCCCCGAAGGAGGACTAGCAGATCTACTATAAGCAAGATACCTTTGATACTGAAATTTACATTTAATATTTATTGACATTTATTTTATATTCGTAACAAATCAGTAAATAATTTGATCAGACAATAAATAATAATATTTATTGTATATTTTCTGACAGGTGAATGTGTTTTTGTTATGTTATTTAATTGTTTACCATTTCTGTTACCTTTTTCTGCTCGCTACGGAAACTAAAATGGCAAAAATGAATTCTTTGGCTATTCTTGTATAGCCTGTTCAACCGGCCGATGTAGCCGGTTCATACAACTATTATCATTTGTTTTTACTCTACGCCGAAACTTAAATCCAAACTTACGAACAAAAAACATATATAAAACCACAAAGCCGTTTAGTCTAGCCAAATGAACAATTATGGTACGTGTAAGTAAAGTTCTTAACTATATTAACTTTGCCCCGTTCGTAATACACCCTGTCGCCATAACCCCTAAAGCGCTGCACTGCGATTCATTTCTATTAAAACGTTAATCGGCCATTACCAAGATGAAGGAGCTCTTAAGTATTAAAACGGGAACGTGATATCATAGTGTTTAGCCCTTTCATGTGTGAATTAATTGTAATTGCAGGTTAACGCCTTGTTTGCGCCATGTTATCCCCCCGGGGTACGCCGAGGTGTGACGTACACGATAATAGGTTTTGTTACGTGATTTCGCTCACAAATACCCGTGTTTAAAAATGGGAATATTGTTTTAATCAGTATAAGACGCGTGTTTAGAAAATTGCGTAGTCAACGTATCGCTGCCCCAATATTAGAGTGTCGTATGTTGCTTTTTCGGAGTGATTAAATTTTGGTGTAGTGTAAATTTTGGTAACATTGATTGACAATGTTCAGATTTAAAGCTGATAAAATTTCGATATATAATTTTGTAATATTGGGGCTGCCATATCCTGTTTCAGTCGTAAATGGTATTTAAAAAATATTATTAAACGCTTAAATTCACATATTTATAGCCACTGCGCACGATATGTTTCGGAGAACATAGATGTCCATTATGCAAACCTACAAAAATCATTTAACTATTATTTATTATTGCTTGAATTTTTACAGTACAGTTGAATGTTAATTAAAAGATGACATAAAAGAAGACCTATTAAAAGACGGCCAACTAGCTAAATGTGAATTGATAGGAATAAAACTACTTATATACCCATAATACCCGTACAATTAAGAATCTATTATGTTGGCGTTTATTGTGGGATATTTAGTATACGGCACAAGCATTATTATTATTACCTACGCAAACAATGCACGCTTGGTAAACGAAACACGCGATCCTTTCGATTCTAAGCTTGGGTATAGCTGAACGCACCACTTGACTAGGATAATTTTATACAGATTTATGAGAAAACATTATCGCACATCATTATTTCACAACCTTTAAAAAATCTTATGGATTATTTCTATATCAGATTTTTATGTACAAGTCGATGACAAAGATATCATTAAGGATTAGGTTCCAAAAATATATTCACACGACTTTATTGCCTTGACATTATGGTCGTGTAAATATATTTTTGGCACTTAAACCGGAATTATATTTTTGACGTCGACCTATACAGGGTGTAAGTCTAATACGGGCGAAGCTCTTAAGGGGTGTTAGTTTACGACATAATAAGTACATTCAAATAACTTTTACTTAAAATCAGAGCAACAAAATTTTCCATACAAAATAATTCGGCGCGCAATGTAAAGCAACATACGCGAGTTAAGCACTCGTTGACAGCTAATTTCAAAAGCAGATGACATAACTGCCAAATCAACAATAACAAATGTTCGTACCTACATCACTGCTCCGATAATCTTAAAAAAATTCTGCGGGGTCTAAATTAAGAGTAACTTTTAAAAAACCTTGTAATCCATGATTACACTAATGAATCCCATGCCTGGTTTAATTGATCGCCCGTATTAGATTTACATACTGTATACGTGACTTTACCTATATATGATGCAAAAATAATAACGCCGATCCGTTTTAAGGTCAGGCCCATTTAGGTAGTATCGTGATGTGATTAGGAAATAGTGAGAGAAATAAAGTGTGTGTATGGGGCGGTCTCCCTTTTGGATTTTTTTATGCTGTTTCTTCCTCATCTGAATACGATACCGTGTGGGAATTTGAAGTCACCTCTATTTTTGTTAGTTACAACCAACATGTTAACCAGTATTTTGTATGTTTAAAGAAGGCATCGTGTACTAACCCTCTAATTCATAAAACGTCTGCTAACTTAGCAAGTCGCTGAGTATTGTTTGTCCCTTTCAGTTTTAAAGACATACACATTGATAAAACTGAAAGGGCTAAACAGTACCTAAGTATATAGGTAGGTACCTATTATAGTAATCAGAGGTAAAATGAACTCAAAAGGATGCTGTTATTGAAGGTTGAGCGGGTTATCACACGATAAATGCTTTACAGTAAATAAATTATTGTCTTTTATTGGGTACGGTTTATCCTCAGTTTTTGCACGTATCTCGTACGACGTTTTTAGTACAGATGGCCCTCCGAAGTTTTGGACTTGACGTAAAATGACCCACTTCTCGCACTAGAGCCTAAAAAGTACACCATCTGTACTAAAATAGTAGATTGTACAACAAGTGCATAAAGTGTCCCATTCTTATCCGAGGCAATTTTTTGGTCTGAGCGAAGCGAAGACCAAAATAGTAGACGAGGATAAAAATGGACATTTATGCCCGTGTTGTACACTCTGCTTTTCACTTCATTTGCGAGGAAAGTAACATTTTTCACTGCAATTTACACAACCAAGTTGTCGTAAAGCGAAAGAAGAAAAAATAATACAACCAATAACCGCTAACTCATTTTTTTTAATTTTCAACCTGTGATCAGAGCTTCAGATGCTCGATTTTCTGCCAAGTCAAACATTTCGGAGCATTTTTGAACGATAATCGATATCTATTTTATGTGATTTACTAAATTTAATGAGAGAAAATACAGAATTCTAATATTGTAATATATATTTAACCAATTTTGTCAGTTATACTATTTTATTGCTTAATAAAATTGTGCAATATGTTTTAACTGTTTGGCTGTTGGGACCGATTACCTTAGCCCATCTTCGCCTTAGAAAACGATTTTACTTTTATGCTCTAGAACACGAAATGCGATTTTATGTCGTCTACGCACGACATAAAGGTGCACTTTTTGAGCATGAGAAGTAAAAAAGTTTATTTTTATCAAATTTATTTGAACTTCAATATTTTCAGTAATTTTATCTTATAAATGCTGCTTTCATTTCTATGCTACTAATACACAACACATGTATACCAATTACTTAAAATAAATATTAAATTACGCTATTAAATATTAAGTTCTGACTTTTTTTCAGTCACTACACTTACAATTTTACTTATAGCTTAAATTAAAGTGCATTGAATGGTGCATCAAGGCGATATCCACTATCGGGATGAGATTATAAAAATCTAGCGTAATTTTATAAGTCTTCTAATCTACAAATAGAAGAAATAAATATTTAGTATGACCCTGCGACCATACATATTTAACATGGATGTCTAACCCCGGCTCAAAAATGCCCCAAATACAATTTTTCAATTGTGCCAAGATGGGCAGGACATAGCGCTTTCCTTAACATCGCGCATATTTCGGCGCCATATCTTTGACAAATATTTATAGAATATCGCCAATCAAAACTTTGATGGACCAATCACAACTATTTTTAAATGGCGGTTTAAGTTTTTATAGGTTGATTTTGAAATTGGATTGTGATGCATTGAAGATACTCGTCAACTAAAATTCAGAACCGTTTTTGAAAGGCGTGCGTTTAGTATGGCGTGCGGCTTCCATGTTTTATTTGTTCGTAGGTATGACCATTTCAATCGTACACGTTAAATAATTGTCACCGGATCGATGTGAATAGCTATTAAGCATTCCGATCGGTTAGCCTAATCTGCACCTAATCAGTAATCAGCTTTAACAGACCCCACCTGAGTGCCCGTCTTCCTAGAATGTCAATTATCTAACCCTTTCGCCTAATATATTAAATTACAGTAGGTCTCATTCGTACTATGTCCCGTGTGACACGATTGTGAGTTTTTTCAAGTTTCGACGTCAAATATACAATTTTAACATACCATGTTTTATTTGGTTACCTCGAGGATTACTCATGAAATAAAACAATGAAAACGGATAAGCTCGCGTATAGTCACCTGCATACCACGAACCTTGTACAGTGTTCGAAACGTCGGAATAAAGTTAAAGTAAATAATACACGCGAGTTTATCCGTTTTCATAGTTTTATTTCATTATAGCGTGGGACTAGGTTGATTTGTGTAAAATGTCCAAAGATATTTATTTATTTTATTTTATTTATTATATGTATGTTCGGATAAACCTAATATAGAAATTTTTAGGGTTCCGTAGTCAACTAAGAATCTAAAAAACAGTTTCACCAAGTCTGTCTGTCTGTTTATCCGTCAATAATCTCCGTGACCGTTTGCAAAAGAAACTCGTTTTGGTGCGCGTGCCGCAGCCGCTTCAGTAGGCTTATGATGGTACAGTGTTTAATCGTTAATCGTTGTTGCCGTCAGGTTCTAACAAGTATGTATTTAAGTGCAAAAGTGACGCGTAGCACGATAATTGGAGAAAACGGGACCATCATAAGCCATCTGATCGCGAGTCCGGACTTCTGGCCGAAGGGTGTCGTGTTTTGGTGGTTCCGGGGCAACATGCCGAACCCAATACCAACTCAGATGACGCAACGGAGCCACGCAGTAGTGTCGCCTGAATCTAGATCTAATTAATTATAATTTTTTTATTTGTATTATGTGATGTGTATCTGTAACATATTTTTTCAATTGTGTAATTTTAGTTTCATGACGCATTGGTGTTCTGCTGTAATGTCATGTAAACTTTTGTTTTAATAAATCAATATTAAAATAGTATTGCTACTATTTACAAATAGCCAGCTACTCACTTTTCCATTTAGGAACATGTGCAGTCACAAATATCTGAGCAAACCTCTATTGTAATGGTGTTGGAATGCATGATGTAGATATTTTTAGCACTTTGGCCACTCCGATATACTCGTGTACAATATGTATCACCTCGTAGAGCAAAGAAAGAAACCCATTAATATTTAGATCATACTAAACAACTTTTACTATGAGGACAAACTCGAATTCGCGAAAAAAAAATTACTCTCCCATGCAACGTGTTCATGATCACGCAATCAAAATGTATGAAACGGTCAACATTTTTTTAGTGAATTCGGGTTTGGCCCGAGTAGCCCAAGTTGTTTAGTATGATCTAAACATTAATGGACTTCTGTTTTTGCTCTACGAGGTGATACATACTGTATATTATGTATATCTGACGGCGACTGTACCTAACTACTAAGGCAAAAGTTAGTGGTAATACTAATGTACCTACTCTAAGGTCAAATCGTATAAACTGACAGCCTTGTAATTTTGGTAAGGCAGTTGGCAATTTATCAAAGTAAACGGGACGAAGAAATGTTGCCGAGTAGTTCCGGAGCTCCGTAAATCTATTTAAATGATTAAAATTCTTCAAGGTCGTCTGGTGTTCGCGAACTAAGGTACAATTACGCAATTACAACACTAAAATATGGAAGCCGCACGCCATATTAAATTGTCCTTCAAAAACGGTCCTGAATTTTAGTTGACGAGTGCTACCCCCTCTTCAATGCATTACGGAAATGAATTTGAATATCAATCTTTAAAAACTTAAACAGCCATTATATAGTTACCCAACAAAATAGTTGTGATTGGTCCATCAAAGTTTTAATTGGCTATATTCTGTAAACATTGGTCAAAGATGTTGCGCCGACATGTGCGCGGTGTTAAGAAAAGCGCTATGACCTGCCCATCTTGGCTCAATTTAACAATTGTTTTTGGGGGCATTTTTGAGCTGGCGTTAGACGTTCATGTTATATATGGTCGCAGATTTCAATGGTTAAAGTCACAAGAATTTAATAACTATACGTACACATGTCTTGGAGAGCCTAGGTCTCAATTGAGACGCACTAAGCCCGAAGCAATCGCGATGCGCGTGCGGCAAGTACCTACAGTCAACAAATTGGAACCCTAAGCCCTCAGGAACCAAATCAAAGTGACACTATAAATCAAATTCTAAGTAGTCTAGTACTATTTATAATTTTGACAAGGTTCTAAAGTATCCTAGGGTTCCGTCCGAGTATCGTAGGTATCTAGGGGATTGCTTGACTACATCATTCGGTTCTTATCCATTACCGGAGACGCTAATAATGAGATGTAAATTGCCAGCAAGAAGGATTAAGGCATTTTTATCTCCAAAATACCTCGCAGCTTTGTAACATTCAAACATGATTGAAGTGTCGGCCCCTTAAGGGACTTGAGTGCACTGTGGTCCCCTTGTTTGCGATAAAGATAGATTGTCCTTTTTTCGTGAACAAGACATTTTCCCGATCAACTGTTATAGCTGTAGGTATCTTAAGTGACTTGGATTATTACTTGATACTTTAACTTTTTATCATTACAGTCGTGTTTTTAAAATAAAAAAAATATTAAAATTTGTTTATTTCGAGTAATCAAGGACTCATAGGCTTACACAGTTTTATACATACACAAGACAAAAAAAAAATACAGGCAACAGTAGTTATACATTTGTCACAATTTTCTGAATGTATCAACTACTGTCCCGCTGGGAGCATGAAGGCCACAACAATGGCCAATATATGGGCAAAACCTGTCCACGATCATGTTCAGGACGCTGTTGGACCAGGGCGCATGCGTCGTACCAGGGAGGCGGTGCGCTGGCGCATGGTGGCTTTAAAACTCGCCACATACGCCACGTTTTACTTCATAATTCCAATTGTAAAAGGGTCAAAAATGGTAATTTGACTATGTGCATTTGCAAAGTACTCGATCAATCAAGAAAAAAACAGCCCCGCGCACGGCACAGGTCGGCTTCATAGCAGCAAAATATGTGTGTGAGTTTAGTAAAACGTCTCACTTTGTCGTTTGCCATAAAGTCGCTTTGTCGGTTTATTCATATGAAGATACAAGTAAATCTCGTCTTTATGGTAAGCGACAAAGTGGGACGTTATAATAAAAACTAACACATATATTATATAAGTACTTTACAGTAAAGTCAACTCTGTGACAGTTTGACAGAAAAACGTGATTCTATAAGGGTGCCGTTTTTGCCATTTAGGCTACGGGACCCTAAAGAAGAGTTCTTACACTTATACTTACGGTTACTGCGGTAAACCGAGTCGAGCTATTTGGTAGCCGTAGCTTCGTAGACAGTCTACGTGACTCTACGCCGTAGCGGACGCGGGGACGAGTACGCATAATTAGCTAGCACGCTTGGCCTCCATTCCGAGCGTGCGAAGTGATAATCGCTACGCATATTCCTACAACTCGGAAACTTCATGTTTTTATTTTCAGTACAGATGGTGTGTTTATTACGCGCTATTGCAAAAAATTTAAATGTTACAATATAAGGATTTATACAGGGTGTTTTTTTCTATTTGCTATAAATTTAAGGGAAGCGTATTTAGATCCAGTATAACCAATTTCTCTAAGAAACTAGTATCTTATCTCTTGATGAGTCTTACCTCTTATTGAGTTATTAAAAAAATATATTTAATTACTGAACAAGTGTACTGCAACCTTTATTAGATCTTAGTTTTACTTACTTTGACATGTGCCGTCAGTGAACTGAGATTATTTCTTATGTTATGTTTAAGGTTCTCTCACACTTACCATTTCATTTATTACGTATGTTAACGAAAAAAAAATTTTTTTCGAATTTAACAAAAGCCGATATACCAGGTAACGTTTTAATGTCCCAAGTAACCTGTCAAATTTAACGCAAATCAACACGAACACCCTGTATTAAAAATCCATTGATTCATACTTCCATGCACACGGTAATACACTAAAACGATGATTTTGATAAGTAAACTATTTATAAATTAACTGAATACTTACATAGAACTGTTACCTTATTAATATTTTATTTTACGAGTAAAGGATTAATATTCATTACACATTGCCATTCGTATATAAGTATTACTTAAATGTAATAATTTCCTGTCATATTTTCCTAGAATCGTATGAATTGGTTTTATCATCTCATTTAACTCCAGGATACAAACTTCAGAATTCCCAGAATATTGGATTGAAATATACTGTACTACTTGTACTATAAGCTATTTTAAGCATTCTGATAAAATGTGATGTATTTTGTTATAAACTGTGGTACTTTTGTTTCGGTTTCATTCGGCATTAAAATAAACCTTTTGTAGGTATTATATATCAATGAACAAAAGAAAAAAATTGATTGAGTTTAAAATGCTAAATTAGCTTTCTTTTATTGGGATAATAAATAATATTTTAGCTTGTATACGACGTAACCTCGTCACTCCACTAGTTTCCACATGAAGTTCAGTGGGTATTCGGTTCATTCTATTAAAAGTTACTCAATACCAGACACACTGTTTGCAGGCTACTTCATTCAAACGGAAAACAGACTGAAAACTTGAGCGTGCCGCCATTAAATGCCATATTACTTCTCGAGAATTATATTTCGAAATTGAGTTTAATAAGATGAGCTTTGTAGGTTTTTTTTGGATTCATTATAAAATGTCTGTCACTGGTGGGAGATCTTGAACTATTATGGGTTTTATCATCATCATCACCATTATATCAGCCAAAAGACGTCGACTGCTCAACATAGGCCTCCCCCAAAGATTGCCACAATGGATTTGTAGCTAACCAATTTATATTTAGGGTAACTTTGTACCAGTGGCATTGTTTTATTTTTAGGCCGAGTAGCAGGAGTGAACAGGGTACTGAAGACGGTCATGCTGAGAAACATTTACTATGGAAACAAATTACTAATAATGAGTTAATTAACCTGTAACTGAAAGTAAAGTATCAATGACCTCATAATTAAGAGATATTCTTTTGCCATGTTTTATTGTCTCCATCGTGAAAGCAGGTCAGCGTGACCATCTGTAGTACCCTATTCACTCCTGCTAGAGAACATAATCAAAAGATCAACCTGTATAATTATTATTACTTCCATTAGTGCCTGTCGCTTAAACTAATTTTATTAAATAACCAAATCGTATTATTTGTATAAGCATACGGTACAAACTGAACTAGGTACATTTATTGAATTTAGCCATACATAGCCATGTTACTATTGTACATAACATACTAAATGACTAAAATTTGCTGAACTTTTTTGATTTCAAGATCACTTTAAGTGGTTTGTCATGTTCTAGTTTTTCCATAAACATACTTATCAAATATAAATCGATACTTCCAATCTCAACAAGTACCTATCTACACACCTATCTTCAATTTATATTAGGTATATATTTACGAAGTTATTTACTTTATTTCCGAGCTAAGGTTGATCTTCAAGTGACCCGTTATTCCTTTTGCTCTTGATACAGCCGATTGGATATAAAAAGTCAAAGTCACGTAGGTTGTTTACGGACGCAATAAAAGATCGGCTGGTTAAAAATTAAATGCTTTTCGAATTTGGAAGATTGAAAATAGTCTTTTATATCTATTTAGAAGTTGAAGTTCAATTTTAAAAATAATTGTAAGTCACCTTTCTAGTGCAAAAATGTATTAATAAAAAAAAAGATTCTTGAGATTTCCTCAAAAATCATAAATACAAACCTAGATATATTTACTATGCATATAGATATCAATTGACTGATTTGCGACGGAACACGGAGCAAATCAGCTGAAGCAATGTTGAAGAAAAGAAATCATGTGCTAAGCCACTAATGATAATGGTTATTGTGTATAACGATTCAAAAGTGCTTGTTGTCATGCCTACTTGAGTAAGTTTGAGTTTGACTCTAAGCTAAGTTAATAAATAGTGACCAACATTTTAATTCATTCATTTCATTTTAGTATTAATGAAAGTACAAATAGCAACACTTATGAACTGTAACATCAGTTTATCATAAAAAGCATAAGGTCTACCGATGGATAGCTAATATTATAAACGATGGTAGGTTACTGTGATACTGTTCAAAACCGGAATGAAATTTGCCATATCAGCCTAGTACAGTCGCCATCAGATATATTGAAACGGCCATAGTGTTCACAAACATCTGAACATTCCTCTATTGCCATAGCGTTAAGAGTGCATGATCAGATATCCCTGAGAAGTGTGACCGCTCCGATATATCTGATGCAACTGTACATCTATGAAGGCTGAAAAGCAACCGGACTTCATACATCATCAGCCTATCATAGTCCACTGCTGGACGTAGGCCTCTCCTATTAACTATGCGCAAGGACGCATTAGGAGTTAAATGCCCATAATCGCCACGCTGGGCAAGCGGATTGGCGATCGCAGTAATGTGTCCACAATGATGACGCTGCTGCCCATCATCAATCTTTTATCAAATAATTGGTCAGTGATACTTCAATCCCTTAGTCGACTCTTACGACACTCGCAGGAGGAGTTGGGATGGTGACAAGTGTATTCTTACTGCCGTCACCACCGGACTTCACTTATTACTATAATTATTTAATTTGTTAAGAATGAAATTAGTTTCATGCCCCAAGCCTGTGTTGTTGATTAACACCAGCACGATTCGTTACCTCCATAACTCGATTGATAGCAAGCACTTTGACACCGCAGAGTCCCGAGTGCAGCTCCGGCCGCAATTAAATTAAATCCTAAAATTGCTACAAGCGCTATGCGACAGCGTAAGTGTCCGGTACAGATTGCCTCCCATTTAAACTATCTACGGAACTGCAATACTATTTAAATAAATTTGCTTTACTTTTCACAATTAGTATTGAAACAACGAGGTTAGAACTCGAATTGTAGATGTATCGAGGACCCTGACTCAGCGAAAGGATGAAAGTGCCGCTAAGTTTTTAGTGTGCATGTTACGACGGTAGAACATCTAGGAAAACCTATAAGGAACACAATCTAACAAACTCTTTATGGTATTTTTTTTATTTACGTAAAGTGATTTCTATTTTACACCTATGTGTATTATAATTCGGTTTCATACATGTAATAGGTCGGGATGTAGGTAGGGTTGATTCATTTTATTTAGATAATAATAAATCTGCTCAGTGAACATCGTCTGAAATAGTATTTAGTGACACATGCCCCTCCTAATCGTAAATTAATTGGGTATTCAGCAGTTGAGCCGATACAACACGAGTTAAGCAGCTATTCCGAACATTGGCCATAATCCCCTTCGCTTCCCCTTGAATTATACGCCAATTTCCCGTCATAAGTAGCGAAAATCGAGTCTTGATTGCAGTCACGTAAAACACTTGTTACTCGCGAACGACAGACGGCATCAATCACTTTGCTTTGCCATGTTTAGATTGGCCAAATTAAGGCCGTTTGTGAGAGCACCCGCCTTGAGGAAAAATAATGGCGATTATTCAACTCTTCTGTTCGCTACATTCGTTAGGATTGTTTGAAGAGTACACAACATGTCACGAATAAATCTTTATGGCAATCTTGACTCTGGCTAATCACGCCCTTTTGTAAAATATTACGAGTACAAATTCATGTAGGAAAATGTATGTGATCTTATTTTCAGAAATGCATATTTCAAACGTTTCATTGTGATAGGACTTCCTCGAACATACACTTTATTTTCCAATTTAATTTGATTGGTGGAATCAAAAACGACATAACGTATTATATTGGCCTGAAAAGCGATATCATTATACTGAGAATGTCATTAGAGAGATATTTGCTTTATGAAAAGTAGGTAACTAGGCGAATGAAATAAAGAGAACAAAGTATAGGTTACTAAGAAATGTGTTATTATGTAAATCCTGCAATCAGTCAGTCAATCAAATCAAAATACTGGTTGCTATTTGAAAATATTGAGATTTTGTGTCTCCGCTAGCTGATATATTAGGTACCTACAAACGCCGATACAGTCAACTGACCGTTCGTAGTAACCTTTTTACCATCATAGATTTTTCCACAGAGCATGTTCGCGTCACATAACTTTATGTAGCTTTGATCTGGCAGTATGTATGTCTTATTTACCAAACTGCAAATAAGCTAGATATTGTTTCTGTCTTATATGAAGGTATTAGAAAGACTACATACGGTTAAAAGGTTCAATACGCCAAAAAGATACGAATGGTCAGTGAATATACCCGTACTTACCGCAAATCGGAAAGAAAAGAGTTGTTGGCTGACTGTAACTTGAATGACGTTTAATAACAATAAGTTACTACTGACATGTGGGAAATTATTAACTTTACATTTTACTTTTACAAATGGTCATCAGTAGGATGTTATATAATAAATAAATCAATATCTTGGGACATCTTACACAAATCGGCTTAGTCCCACGATATAAATTATAAATGTATAATAGATGGATACATAATGATCCTTAAATACATATACACCGTGTTTTTATTGATTTCCGTTAAATTAAGGGGAAGCTTATTTAGCTCAAAAATTATCTATTTCTCTAAGAAACTAGTGTCTTAACTCTTACTGTTGTTGAGTTATTAAAAAAATAAGTTTAATGACTGAACAAGTGTATTGCAACCTTTATTACATCCTAATGTTACTTATTTTGACATGTGCCGTCAGCAGCCGTCAGTCGCCCGAGATCTTATTTTTAAGGTTCTCTCACACTTACCATTACAATTATTATGTATGAAAAAGAAAAAAAAAAAATTTTTTTTTCGAAATCAACAAAAGCCGATATACCAGGCAACTTCTATTAATGTTCCAAGTAACCTGTCCAATTTAACGGAAATCAATAAAAACACGGTGTATAGACAACCACAACCAAGGAACAAATATTATTGATCAATAAATACACAAATAATGGGATTTGAACCCGGAGCCTCTTGCTTCGTAGGCAGGGACACTACTAATGAGGCTACGGAGGCAGACTTTATTACAGTACTTACTTACAGGTTATTTCATGAGGGTCAATGGTTCATAATATATGAAACGTGAAAAAGTTTCAGAGATAAAGTTTAGTAAGAACGCCGCTGTGCATTCAGGTCGAGGGTTGATGCACAGTTACACATTTAAACGGCGTATTTTCGCGTTTCAATGTGAATTCATATTTCACTCACAAGTACGAGGAAAATCTGAACGAGCACTGTAATGTCATGGCTGTATATTGAAACTGAGTAATTCTTCACACTTATGCGGTAGTAATTGGAAACAAACGTCCTTTATTGTATTTTAATAATTAATGGTGTATGTATCTGTCGTGTGCATGAAGACAGGCTAAAACAATATACCTACTTCTCAAAAGAAAATATTAAGATCCCCTGAGTTTTTCAACCGACTCCAATAAAAAAGGAAGAGATTCTCAATTTGAAATCATATTTTTGACTAATCTTTGCTCTCTTACCTGAAGACTATTTATTGTTTTCCCAGAGATAAAACTAGATGAATGAATCACCCCAGAAGAAGCCTTAAACAAGAAATTTAATCAATTGGAGTTCCCTAAAATAAATCAACATAGATAGCCATTTACGAACAAAAATTACCTTTTCAGTACAATTGGTGTTTTTTTTACGCACTGGTAAAAGAAGTGGTTTATTTTCGTCAAGTAGAAATTTCGGAGGGCCATCTGTACTGAAACACGTGGTACGATACACGTGTATAAAGTAAATTCTTAACTCGTGTCGATTTTAACCACTCTTCCGGTCGTGTTGTAATTTATTTGCATTCGTTTTGAACTTCATTTTTTCTCACATGTGTCATAACTAATGTACTATTTTAAGGGTGCAAAATTTGACAGCATAAATAGTAGGTTAGGTAACATAACCAATTATCACAAAATATTAGCCGAGCCACCTTCTGTCACTTTCTCGAGTGAAATGGGGCTCTGGCTTCCGTAGAGATCGTTAATACGAAGGTCGGAACGGAACTAATGAAGAATATCATTATCCGCTTTCAACTCCTCGCAATTAGAACAGACCGTTTCTGGAATGTTCAATTTTTATGAAACTATTTTAACATTTCCATTCAAGTGAGCTTAATTTAAGACGACCACATTCGTATTTATACCATTGATAATTTAGAAAAATAGCGATGGAGACCTGATCAGTTTTGTACACTCATTTTATAATTATTCAAAGTACTTAGTTATCTAAGTAATAGTACTACTATAGAGGCCATGATGAAAAGGGTTGCCGGACGAAGACATATAGACGGATAGGTCTGAGGCGGGCAACCCCATATTTCCTGCTGAGGTACCAGTGTACAGTAATAATCCCACAATATTGTAACAGATGTGCTTACTATAGCTAAAAAATCAACTGCGAAAGCTATGGTTGACACGGGATTCGAACCCGCGTCCTCTGGATTGCTGGTCCAACGTGCTTTCAATTACACCAGATGACCTTCCGTGAATTACAGCGAATTTAGTCAATGGTATTGTGAAACAAATTATTATATAGTGCTTTTCTCAAACATGCAATGAAATAAACAACAAAAACATCAAAGTTTTATTTTTTTATATGTATAGTATTGCATAGTGGCAGAATGTCATGATGCCTGTGCTATGTCATGATGCCTAATAACAACAATATTATTTTCATTGCATGTTTGAGGAAAGAGTTTTCTCTATCTTTGACTATAATGTAAGTGCAGTCAAGTGCAAAAATATGTATCGAAATAATCGTCTTATAGATAATGTTACGACGTTCTTATTACACAGAATTAAATTGCACTGGGACATACTTTAGAGCATTTTTACGTACACCTTATTTTGCCTTTGACTGTACTACATACTTGTCAATACATATACAATAGATCAATGACTTCATCTAAAACAAATATACGTATTTAGCTGCTGAGTGTACCTGTTATTATAAAAATGCAATAGCCATTTTTCACTGTAATAATTACTGGCAGACTAAGAAATCGCAATCCACTTCTATTAATCAAGGTATAATTTTATTATAAGAGTACCTATTGTATCTACCACACGCAACAGTTCAAATATTGAGGTAATGAGTGTCATTGTTGTAATCTTGAATTAAAAATTTTGAAGAATATTAGATAAATGCTATCTGTTATAAGGCCAGCCGTCCTTGACCATACTCTAACGGGCAAGCAGCACGTGTTAGCCACCTCCTATCCGAATCCGAGTCCGTAAAGCGTGAGAGATATGGTGCTGCTATCTACATATTTTCGTGGATATGTGTTTTCTTAATATCCACATAAATATGAATATTGGATGGACATCGAAGTAATAAAACAAATTTCACTTACGGCTTTGATTTAATCATTTGCTTGCAACGATTAGGATGTAGACTTACATTCTTCATTTCAAATTATACACATTATAATTATTTGGTTACACTATTTAATACTCAGCTCAGCCCAATGCGCTCACAGTAAAGTGAGCGCATTGGTACCAGCCTCAACATATTACCTTTTAACAGACAGGAAAGAATTCTATTCGAGATTTAATGTCTTCCTTTATAGATTTACTAATAAACGTTTGTAATTTACATAAGCTGTCAACGTAGCAACCTGACTAAGCGGCGGAAATAAAAAACATGCCGTTTAAATCCAATACACCGACTTCACCATTTCTGTTATAGGTAAGACTATATTAAATAAATAAAATATCTATACAAACATACATCGGACCTTTAAAAATATTACGTGCCATTGACCTTAAGGCCTTCAACACAAAGATATGTTAATTTATCATACAAGTGCTTTTGGTAAACAGATGTTGAATATAGCTACGTTTGATGTTGATTCCACTTAAAGATTTATTTTAACAAGAAATGTGAATAAACCTAGAGTGTTTCAAATATCAGCTTCGCTTGCAAAAACACTGCGGTGATTGAACTGTAGACATCATTCAGTCGGCGTAAGAATATTTAAACACCTTTTTCTTATGATTTTCATAGTAATTTCAAATATAAATCCATGCTTACATGTTTTCATAGTAATTTCGGGATTAAGTAAGTATAACATACACGATCGATGTAATATATTTATTTAAACTTTTACGTTGATCACTCATATTTTAACGACAATCGGGACGTAATCACGTAAATTTACGTTTAATATTATTGTCTTGACGTTTCGGGGATGATTACACCCGTGGTCGCAGGCAGACCCATCGCGACTCGCAATTAAGTGTTGTTACGTTTACGCGATTAAGTCTCGTTTGTCGATAAAATATCAATTGATGAATCCATGCGTTTGAAACCACCAAGGTCGGATAGTAATTGCATCATGCACACACAAAGAAATCACGACATCTTAAAGCCGCCATCTTCGCTGCCATTTGTAGAGGAGCCTTGATACTGGCTCGCAGACAGCTCCAAGCTTTAAGGACATGTCGTTGCATCTAACAATACACGTTAAAGCCTATATTTAGACAGCTGGCTACAAGCCTCCACGCCAATTGCATCTTGATAGTTGCCAGCCGTGTAACATGACTCATGAGGATATCCACGAAGTTTTATATGAATCAAACGTACAACCAAACAAGGGCTGCCAGCCATCAGGGTAGGTAATATTGTCAGGGAAGCTGGTCACTTGTTGGCTATTACGGGCTTAATGCTATTGGTCCGAGCCCGTGTGGCAGCTTGGATTTCAAATGAATGCGCCAAATGATGTCTTTTGTTGTATTGTTTAGAAATGCAGCTGTCGTTAAACTATGCAAAAATTGACGATTCTAGGCGTCGGTGTTTTGGATCCCTACAGAAGTTAGATAAATAGGTATACATTTATTACATTTTCGACAGTTAACTATTTAGATATTTCGAATTCTTGATTCAATTACATATTTAACATCCTCAAGGTATCTATATACAAATGAATTACACGAGTTTCATAAAAAATCTGATTCACTCAAATTATAAATACTACTTATTATAATGCTCGCAATATACAAGGCTCAAGTTACATAATTATGTCTTAGTTAACACCGCTCCATTATAATATTCAACAAATATGTAGATATCTGAATTACTATTATAGACAACACTGTAGATATTCCCTTACTATAATTTATTTACATATTAAACCTAGTTATTATCACGTTACATGCTGTTGGAATTACGATACTGGAATGCAGTTTTCATTGTTCAATACTTTGTTTGAAAATAAAGGCGAATTATATTTAAGCTTAATTAAATCACAAAGCTGGAATGCGGAATTTATATGAATTTTCTCAGGTTTTCAATTATTTGAGTTGATATAGTCGTAAAATGAATGTTATTGATTATCATTGAGAGAACCTTATTTTTCACATAATAGATAGGTATTCTATAAAAGTTTCAAGTATGAACAGAAATGTAAAAATAATTTACTCGACTGCATTTTACTTTAAAATTTCGTTATTCTGTAAATGTCGCAAAATTTAACTTGATTTGGCATACTCATAATACGTGGTCATTAGACTTAGGTAAAAACAGTTTTGATTATAACGTTAAACATTTACAATTAATGATGTATTACGTAATTTAAAACATTGAAAAATCATAAATTAAATAGTAGTATAGATTCCTAATAGGTACACGAGATACATGAAAATCGTTTGAGTTTTTTAGATAACAAAACACTATACAGCGTGATATATAGTGGTTATTACTGTTGCGTTTTTATCGCTTATCGTCATATTGAGCTATCACGTTTAGAGAAACGTAAATAAATGTTGACATAAATATGTGATAAGCGATAAAAAGGCAACAGTAATAGGCCCCTTGAAATAAACAACACAGATAAGCAACTCATAATTATAACACTAGAGTTTCGAGCAAAGTTAGGAAGATCGCTATCGTGTAAGCTCGCTCGGGCGCATCGTTAGTGGTCGTAACGACTTTCCCGTCGTTCGCGTACCATTTGTTGGCCCGGTCGGGTACCCGGTTGTTGTCGTCGTTTTCGTCGTCCTCGTACACTTCGGTGCCGTAGTCGTCGTCGGGCACGATGCGCTCGTCCGGGTATTGATACACGTGCCTGTCGTTGCCGGGTATCTCTGTACAAAGTTTGATATGGTTCGTTAAATTGTATAAGTTACATGGAAACGAGAGAAGAGAATTAGATGTGTGTTTATTTAAGATGAAATACGGGAAGCTTGCGAAAAAATATCTCGGTACTTCTTATTTAGGTTTATACCTACTTAGTATTACAAGAGTACCTACTGAAGTTTCATTGGAATTTTTAAGTAGTGTAATTACTATATAGCATAAATTATAAATAGGGATCACCTCGGACGTCGGTCAACGCGGTATTTTACTTTGGTATGCGGGCATCCCTTATTTGTAATCAGTACGTACGGATTAAAATAGTTCCTATATATGTAGGTATTATCAAGCCGAAATTAGAATGAGTTTCGAAAGTACTGTTGACACAACAGTGTATCTGTAAAATGTCAATCTAGGATAGATTCATAGTTATATTCAAATATTAATAGTGCAGATACATACAGACAATCGATTAAGTAGTCACTCATTCTCTTTTCTTAGTAAATGTTATGTCATTTTTTGTGTCAACAGTACTTTCTAATCCCCTTCTGAATCCGGTTTGATAATATAGATAGGTACATTAGTTCATTATTTAGTGCTGGTGCGGCTAGCATAATTTGCGTTCAAATTGCACACAATACGCATGAATCGACCAACATCTATATGAAATTCGCAAACGCGAACGAACCTCATTATAAATACATTAAATGCACGTACCATATAATCTAATCTTGCTTTCCACATCACCGAGCGAATTCTTGGCAACGCAGATGTAGCTGCCCAGATCGTCGCGCCGAATATTCTTAATGGTCATCGTCATCTCCGCCTCGAACATCGACTTCTGCCTCACCGTCATCTCGTGGTGCTCCGAGGGTATTATCAACTCACCTGCAAAACAATTTATTGCTGGAACACCCGCCTTCAAATTCAATATCAGGATTTCACCTTGCTAAGAAGAAGTTTTATGAAAAATGTAAAAACTTGCTTCAGACACCTACAAGTTTTATGGCTTTCTTGTAATTTGTTTTGCTTTAACGCCGGCTTGTCCGGCGACTTAGTAAGATACCTGTTAGTTTGCGATTGTCTTCAGTGAATGGATTACCTAAACAGATTATTTATATTACTAGAATAAGTACTTACTTAAACAACAACTCTTCTGTGTAAAGTTCTATCTTTAAAATAATACAGATATTATAAGAGAGTACTTATGTACTTACTCGTTTTTTTTTATATTGAATGACTACAATTTGAAATGAACGCATAACAAGTACATAATATATGACGCAACAATCAAAAACTTAACTTAGGACATGATATTATAATATAAAATTTAAATAGAACAACGAATTATGTTCGTATTACACCATATATATATACATTAAAATGTAAATTGTATCCATTAAGGGGTAAATAAATATCGTTTGATAATACACCAAATATTTGTTATCAAAGAGAAATCATTCTAGTAAACAAAACGGTAAAATTACAAATTCAAATACTGAAATGTACAAATGAAAATATTATTAATAAATCGAGATACAAAGGTGAATTGTACTCACATTTATTAAAATATTAAGTCACTGTCATAAAACGTGCCCAAAGTATATTTTTAGAGCAGAATATTTTTTATGTTATAGAATTTGTCAAATGCCATCATTTCTAAAAATGGTAAATAAACTTCTTAATTATGAATAAAGGTGTGAATAATGGACTCTTCTGTTGAGTGTCACGAAGGCCATTTTCTAAAAAACCTACTAACTAGCATATTCTTTCTGAAACATTTCTGAGCAGAGTCTAAATTCATCTACATACATTTTAGTTATGATTTGCTGACAACACTCATTTGTTCCATAGAGATAAAGCTATGTTTGTCTTACTTTTCCTTCAAAGTTCCGCCAGCATGATTTATACTAGGTTTAGAGCCCTCTAAACCTAGTATACATACGAGTATATGAGGCTACTGGGATTATTAAAATTAGTAATCATTTGGGCATCTGTCTCAGTCATTTTGATAATGCCTTAGTATCAGTAAAAAAGACAGATGCTTGAAATTTACGATTTTCGAATTTTACGTTAGTCCGACAGTTACCATGTAACTTTCCGAATGGACTAGTAAGAAATAGTCAATACTTTACAAGTGAATAAAAAAACTTACCAGGATCTTTGACCCAGTAGTTGATGGATTTGGGCGAAGATTCCACATAGCACTCAAGTGTGACGTCAGTGCCGAGCGGGGCGCCTACCAGCTGGTTCGGCACTTGGATCACTGGATGAACTGTGTGAAACAAAGAAATATTAAAAAACATTTGTGGACAATCTTTCACACGTAGTTAGGTTAGGACGGATGGCCTTAGCTTGTATTATGAATTATGAATATTAAGTGCCTATACATACATTTATTAAGATAAAAATAAAGTCATGGAAACATTCATTGCTTAGGAATGAATAATTTATAAGCTTACACAGTCATATTTGTCCGGTTTGAACCCTGAACTTATCTTTTTATAGACTATAGGTTAATATTAGTTTTATCTACTAAAGTCAACTCTTAACGATAAAGTTAAAAGGTGTACCACGTGTAGTTCTAAAAGAGATTTAACCCTTAACCACCTACGTGCGGTCTCACAGACACTGGATTATTCAAAATTTACAATAACTGAACGCAAGTACATCGCTCACGCCTCTGTGACCTTGTACCTTTGCCCAGTCCCTCCGCAGTGCTGGCCATGCTGTCGACTCGTTCAGTCAGACGTGCACTCATTTGGATTTGGTGAGTAATAAAGTAGCATCGGCGGTCCGTGAGACCGCATGTAGGTGGTTACGATACATTTTGTAAGTGTCTCAGTGACCGCACGTAGGTGGTTGTGTTATTTAAAGTTTGAACACAGTTTTGAAAAAAGGTTCAAATTTATGAAGAAACTGGCCGAAAAATTAGTAAAACCTTATTTAAAGCGTCGTGCAAATAATCAGCGTCTTCCACGGGACTAGAAACTTGTTTTGAATGTGAATGTTTGAACAAATTGTGTGTCGACGGCAGACAAGAATGGTTATTTTAAAAGCATGTAATTTTACAAAAACATCTTATTTGTAACCAAATTAGATAGTTTAATAGCATTTTTCATTGCTCAATTTTATTTTTTTATAATGAAAAGCTTTATATTATGTTCTTTAATTTTGTAATCTCGTATCCTGAAGGATACTAAGTTTTGTAATCGAAAACACAACATGTTAATAAATATGTTAAGTTTGAAATACAAAATGTTGATTATTTTTGTATTCTTGTTGGTTCATAAATGCCTGAAACTGTTTAAAGTATATTTAATATATTTAAACCCCCCTCAATCACGCCAAAGTAAATAAATCAGGTCCCATAAGAAGAAGCGGTCTCCATGACCGCAGGTAGGTGGTTGTGTGATACAAACAGGACGTAGGTAGTCAAGGGTTAAACTGTTATAAAAATAAAACTTTCTAGGTCTATGCCTAAAATACAATGGCGTACAAAAAATACTACGTTTTTTTATATTTATTTATCTAAAAACACTTGCTATAAGCCTCACATGGCAAGCGAAAACCGCGTACGGTTTATCTGCCGTCCAAATTGTTAAATTACAACGGAAGTGTATACATTGCTTATTGTCTCTGTGTAAATAAAGTGTTACGTAGGTAGTCTATTTATCTAACTACGAGGTAGTGTGGTATATTTATGTTACGGCTCTCGTTACTCTCACGAGGCATCATACGCGGACGCCTGTAAAAGACTAGTTAAGGAGTGCTTTTCACAAAGGTCTTATTTTCATGCAGTTTGTCATTAAAGATAAGGCCTTTTGAAAATATGATCGTCGGTTAATCGTCTCACATGCAGACTTTGTTGATGACGCTATAAATAAGGGTTCCAAAACGTAGAAGGCGTAAAGTAACCCCTTATTAATAAAACTTGAAATTTTAGTTTAAATAAACATTTTGTTCCTTTATAACCAACCAAAAGGTCAAAGTGTTGTACCTACAGTAGGTAACCATCATAACATAAACATTTAGACAATATCAGATATTCATAAATATCAGAACATTATCGATTGACAAAATAGTCCGAGTTCCGATTATCATGGCCACTTTGTGCTCCTATGTATATAGGTGATAACTGATAACGTAACGACTATACAAATAAAAGTATTAATTCATAATCGGTAACTCGCTTATACTAAACGGCTATTACGTAGCTTATTTGAAAAAGAAGAACATTACACATAGGTACTTATTCAAGCGCCACAGTTATTGTATTTAATACCTTGTATGTGAAATAATTTTTTTCGGACAGTCCACGAATATAGCTCAAATGTAGGTGTTTACACAGGTATAAAAGTAGGTATAATAATACTACCTAATATAATATTATATACTTAGCGCGGCATTTTTATACTTGTAAATTCTGAATTTTCATCAGCATATATTATCATAATTAAAACGGTACTCAAAATAACATTCAAACGTTATCATACGATAATATTAAGTAACACTACGACTGAAGATATTTCATTCAGTACAAAATACAAATTTAGTATTCGGAGGTAAATCAAACCTAACCACCGTTTAGCAACACAGTCTAAAGCCTCGGATTTTCGACCTTTATGTAAATGCCGTGTTCGCTTAGGTTCGAGGTGCAAAATAAATACTACATAAGGCTATCTGATGGGTACACAGAAAGAACATATCTAGACACTTTTTGGAAAATCGTGTTATATTAGGTGCTCATTCTTCTTACCGACTCAGGATAACTAGAATTAATTCACATTATAAATTATATAGTTTTGTATCGATAGTAACATAGTTAGGTATTTTAAGGCCACGATATCTCTAAAGGATGCTTAGGTACTTAATTAGTTATTTCCGTGTATAACAGTCAGCTTCAAGTACTTTGGTTGCGCTGAAAACTCAAAAACGTATTTGACGCTGACTGCACTATAGCTAACTATAAAAACACTGACCATTCTTGCACTCTCTGGGCATAGTGATAAGGGTCAAGACGAATCAGTTAACCGTGTTTGTAACCTTCATCTGGCTCACAGGAAAGCTACGGGCGATCGACTATTGTTTCTCCCGAACAACAAACAATCTCGGCAATTGTTTGCCTTGGTCCTCGCCTGCAGTGTAAGCAAGCAGTCAATCTCTGCTCGAGCTTGTGGACGAGAATGGGCAGAAGGCATAGCTAATTAGCTATGTATCGACTAATATTAAGGTATGTGCTATTTTTCCTCAAAATTGAAGTAGGATTGAAGTGATTTGCTGCAAAATTATAAGTTAAATCTAGGGTTGCCTGGTGAAACCCGATATGCCGAGATAACTATTCAATGAAATGGGAACCTAACACAAGTGCCATATAGTTCGTATTTCAAAAACCACTTTGCTCGACTTATCGACTCACCAGGCAACCCTCGAAATAGGAATTATCATAAGTACTTAAGATAACAACAGCGTGTCTAGTAAAGACGTCAATCGTAAAATGGAAAGTTAAATTATAAGAAAAAAAACTACCTATAACGTTGGGTAAAAAATTTCGTATAGCGGTTTACTCGTAATGCTTCGGGCAGCAGCGTTGCGGTACCGTTTTGAATTGTTGTTCAGTGTCTGTGTGTGTTGTGCTGTGGCTGTTTTGTTTAGACGGTCTCTAAGCGTCGACTACCGGCCAGTCAACAAAAGCCTAATCTCGTAACACGTTTACAATACACTTGTGCTATCCTTTTTTGCAGGCAAAATAAAATTACGATAAACACAAATTTGGTTATCGGATTTCTCTACCTGTTTTTATTTATTAGTTTAAGGCTTTAAACTTGTCACACGTGAGTTCAAAGCTTTATATTTCGCTGAGGCGGAAGCGCCTACGCTAAGTAAGCTCTCATCATTTGTGTGCGTTAAGCAATCTCTATTTTTAACGTTTTTATTTAGCTACCCTTTATATTTATCTAGTTTAATTAGAAAAAATCATATTCAATACTTCCGTGGAGTTTCAATTTTGGAAGTATAAGGGCATCCTTCACCATCCCCAACGAATATATATCTGCCACATAAATGACAACCGACCTTTTCTTGGGGAAAATGAGAGTGATTGACCGTTTTGTGGCAAACTTTGTTTCTTGTCCTTTTAAATGTGTATGTTGTAAAGTCATGTATTGTGTGTCACAAATAAATATTTTTCTATTTATATTGTTTTATCTGACAGATATATCCGAGAATTGTGAAACCGGTCGTAATCATAATTTGTGTCCAAAATAGAGTTCAGTGGAGACAGTCGGAGGAGGCTTGTTCCTTGTGGTACACCGAACAGCTGAGAGTTATAAAGGCACAGTATACACCAGTAATTACTCTTCTAACAAATGAACGCCGCGCGGCCACGCACACAGGCGCACTACACGCACGCAGCGAGTACATGCAAATTGGGATAATTTGGGATAAGTCAGTTGGGGTGAGCCGGCCGCGCAGCGCGCTTTGTGTCGTATTTCGTTCGAGATAGAAAATTAAAAAAATGACATCAGTGCCGAACACATTACGGTATTGTAATGTTTTAATGATTCTGTGCATGAGACTAACGTATGCGGAGTGAAATTTGCACAAATTTTGAACAAGTAAAAACAAAATAAAAAAATTAAATTTAACTTGTGTCTCAATGCTAAATTAATTTGTATACAATTGTTAATTAAATTGGATAGTTTTGTCGGGTTTGGCATCTTTCTTTAGAAATTATGGCCAATTGAGTAGAACAATGTCGCACAACTGCATGTATTTTCCACAAGACACATTTGCTAAGGCCAAAATCGACGATGATTCTGATTTTTTAGAAGAAGGCAAGATTTGAAACACTGTTTTATAAAAATCTCGCATTCTTTTCGTTTCCAATAAATGATATTAGAAACCCTAGTGTAATGTAACAATTTGGCTACAGCCACTTTTCAGAAAGAGCTCGAATAAAGGAAATTACGTTAACCCGAATCACAAAATCGAACAGGGAGCTCAGAAATACTTCTAAATATGACAACAAAATTGATGAAAAACATCCTCAAACCATGGGCATTACGAAACATAAACAAAGAGCAAGCCTATCAACACGGAAAATAAAAATAAACAACTTTGAAAATATGACTTCGCCATTTGATCAAAAAGTGTAAAAAACACTGCTTTTTCAGTAACGGATGTCACGGTGAACGACTTATAGCTAATTTCAATTAAATATTTTTAGCATAATAAGTAAGTATCAATAGACCAATTAACAAGAATATGAAATATAATGAGCAAAGGATTTTTATTTAAAAAGTTTTCCTACAGAAGATAAAATTAGAGGCAAGAAAAATGCTAACATTTGTTTTTTCGACATCAATGGATAAAGTATCATAAAACTAAAGTTATACACTTTGGATTCAAGTAGTTTTTATCTTGCATGAATACTTGTTAAAATCGATATTAAAAAACGTACATGTTCAAGAAAATAATAATGATATCATTTATTTAATATAATATTAAACTTTGTGCAGATTTCATTCCGCATAAGTTAATCGATACCTAAGGTACATAATATTTAATATTATTTTTCATAATCATCAGTATTCAATACTGATGCAATGTCATGATGTGGTATTGTAGTACTCATATTGACAGTTATACCTATAGTACCTTTGTACCAAGTCGAATAATTAATTTTGTTCAACCCTGTGCAGTAGGTATCATTCGCGTCGCCACTGCCGGAGAGTGACTACTGGACTTGTCTTTATACTGTGATAAAGGTTAACATTTTGAAAAAAAGTAAATGTAACATTATCTCTTTGCACGCCGATCACGAACATAACTCGATATTTTCGCAGTTGTGATCTTAAACTCTATGGATAACCCATTAGAGTTCAAATTTAAACAAATACTTTTTAAAGTCGGCATGCAAAGGGTTATACGGTATAATAGGCTATCATTATCGTTATATTTGGTAAAATTTTCATTAAAATACCTTGGCAGTTAGTGTTCTTATTCGAACACTTATTTTTTTATAAGAATACTAAATATAACTAGGTAGGTATTTCTTGTGAGACGTTAAATAATCACAACAACACACACACCAGTAATCATTCCACGTCCAATTTGACCCTCACGGACCTAAATACAGGGTGTTTTTTATATCATTAGCCATATTGCAATATGTGTTGGGTAAAGGCGTAAAAAAATATTTGGTAAAACAAAAATAATCCATTTTTCATTACCCTTTTTGTTATAGATTTTTTTTTAAATCCCATTATCTAACGAATGTTTGGTCACTATGATCACTTGCTTACTTTGCGTACTGCCCCACCATCTCATAACTGCCAAATCAGATTGGAAAGGGTGTTTGAGTTTGCAACTTTAATTAACCCGCATAAGGTAACTAATTCAATACGTAACAAGTTTCTTACTGACTACCGGGAATGGAGGTGGAGCTTAACTTGCAGGTAAATCCCACGAGACAGCATTATCAGTCTATCGCATACAGTACTAATATTGAGGGTATTTTGAGTTGCGCGCCGATCTGAGGGTAGTTTGACTCGAGCGCGTTCACGCAAGCGCACTCCATCTTTGTTTACAGAGTGCTGTACAAATGGCACATGGCATCTTGCGATCAGCCGAGCCAGCATAATTTGACAAAAACTAAAAAAAAGTGACACTTTTTTTTCAAAAATGTTGTGTACTGGTGATCGCGAATGACATCCAAATTTGGCTAACGACATAACAAACACCCTGTATGTTGGATATTATAACTATTATAAGGTAACTCTTGTGACTATATCAGCCAAGTAACGTGGGAACTTACAGTGTACGCTAATGTGAATTCTCTTGCTGACCGTGGGCGGCACGCCGTTGCCCGCGATGCATAAATATGTGCCCATTTCCGAACGGGATATCTTCGTCAACTTGAGTACTTCGCCGTTGTATGTTAATACTGGGAACAAAATGTAGAAATATTATCGAACTGAATAATAATGAGAATGAACATGTGAAATTTATAGTTTATAATTTTCAATTTAAGTTATATCATTCAATGTCATTACAATAAACATACGTATTCGTATTTTTATGACATGACCATTGATGTTAAAAGTATACCTACCGCATTATTTCTAAGAAATAATTGAACATTCAGAAACAGTAACTCATAACTTTTTGCCTTTCAATAAATATTTCGAGTTTATTATTACTGTGTGTTGTAGCGACCTTGATAAAAATGTTGTATTAAATAGAAAATAGAAATGTAAGTACCTACCTACTGAAATATGTCAACGACAGGTTGGATCACATTATAAAGTACCTACCACTATGATTCATCTATTTATGTTCATATAAGCACTTAGATCGTGACAAGGAAAAAATACTAAACTAGGTTTTGGACAAAAACCAGTACCTAGTCAGTTTCGAGACAGAAAGGGGTGTGTCTAGTGATAAATAATGGTGTTTTCGCGGAGCAATACTGTCAGGTCTGGTACCGCGTACATGTGTTCTCTCGCAGACAATGCTTGATTCCCCTTGTTTTAAGCACAATAAATCATTGTTTAGCTTAAATAATAGGCTGTCACTGTCTCCTACGCTGCTTAATATGTTTGACTGAGATATGCTGTTTCAAGTAAATATCCATAAAAACTTTTAAAAACTTCCAACGTTTCGATGGCGCTTAAAATTTTTTCAATTAACCATTAAAATGGTTTCAGAGTTCACACAATAAGACCTAGGACTCCATTCAGCGCGGAACTCTACTAATTACGACAAACTTTAAACAATACTGGACGAAACTCATCCCGAGAATAGTCGCTGCGGTTCATTGTGCCTTGAATGCGGTCACACAGACGTTTTATTATACATATTCTGAAAAACAATGCACTACTTGCAGCCCGAATGAACTAAGACAAATGAAATATTTTTATTTTGTATTTTCATTAAAATGCGGCATTGATTGTGCTACGTGTTTTCGGAATTAAACTATCATTCGAAATGGCTTTGCATTTTAAAAACGATTGCTGTACAATACGAATATTGAAGTGGCTGGTTTACATAAAAGTGGATAACTATTATTTTGATTTCACGGTAACACGAATGTCGTTACATCAAATAATTATGTAAGTACATAGGTAGGTAATTTCAAATCAATCAGTAACGTGGTGATTATGTGAAATCTGCAAAGGAACCCAAATAGTAAAAAGAGAATCACAAATTTGTAGAGAAAATCGTAATAGTCGTACCATATTTCCTCACTAAATCAAAATTTTCACAGTAAGTACTACGTCGTATGTTTACTAAGCGGCAATTTATTTCCTTACACGTAATATTGTGCTCTCGGAGTCCTCGTAATTTATGGTAACTATGTTAATGTATGTATCTGTGGTAATATGTATTGTGAAATTGTCATCATATATGAGGTTTCAATCCAATTTATTGTTCCGAGGTCGCGCCCCAGTGTTGATTTTATCGGGGATGTTTTCTGCTTATTTACGACGAGTCAGATTGCTTTTTGACACCAGCTAGGTATTTGTTAATATACTTATTTATTATATAATGGAAAAAAGGAAAGAAAGCTGCATTAGTATTAACGAAATTGGTAATCTAACGAACTTTAGGTTATACTTGCACTAGTAATAGTGTTAGCGTATTTTTACATACCCAGTAGAATACTGAGATTATGATTACTTATGTACTTGCCTAATGTAAGCTCATACGTAATATGCCATTATGCAGTTAATATCTAATGATTTGAGATCTAGTTAGGTTAGCAACATATTATGCCTTGAGTAGCAGTAGCATTATCATTGTTGCATTCACAGTATAATGCCGTGGTGATGGATTTGATGATTAACAATTATAACAAAAAACTATATGTATTGATCAAAAACACGGCTATAGGCAGATATGAAATAAACAACGTACTTAATCAGTCTGATAATTTAATTTGCTCCCACATTTCTGCCCACGGTTTTATTGTATTACGGTTTGAAATGAATATTGGTTTGGCTGATTTTATTAATATCGGGTGCCTATAAGTATTCATTTCAATAACGCAAAAAATAAAAGTTTCTAATGCCGGCAATATTTAGGTACATTGGAGTTTTGTGTCATATCATAATTATATTGTACACAATTATATTATTATGTCTCAATCATGTCTTAGAGATGTCGGTTCTCATACGTAGAAGCGGTGACAACTGATTAAATTGACAAATGAATCAAAGTGACGTTTGCGATGCAGACATATACAATAGATAGCCGATCTACTAATGCTTAATGGTTTTGTAATTGGCTTATATTTTTTTATAGGACAGGTTCTTGTAGGCATGCTTGATAACCTTGAAGTCAACAAATAATTATTTCATTATAGTACCTTTAGTCTTCGATCCAGTGTGATCTCGCACCACAATCTCCTGACCATCTTCGCGTTTCCACATCACTCGCGGCAGCGGTACCCCACGGGCTTTGCAGGCGACGCGAGCCGTGCCCCCCTCCGGCACCATGGTGTCACCAGATGTCTCCTCAGGCACGAAGTCTGGTGGTATCACCACCTCTAGGAAGCCCATCTGTAAATATCGTTGTGTTAACCGAACTCTTAGCTCCGTGTATACTCCACCCCGAGATGGCGCAAGTGGATCTTAACCTTTTGTACGCTTAGTAGTAGAATTGCTCCATATGTTACAATTTGACTTTATGATATCCTACAAAGTCAAATTTTGACTGAACTGCTTAACGCTAACGCATAATATAGGTTAAAATAATAATAATTATCTTTGCTTCTTAGCAATATAGTTTATGCATATTTTGAATCTATTAACAAAATACGTATTTAAACATGGGTACCTAAGTGGCGACGATTTACGTTATTACAGTTCCTTAAATTTCTTATCTAAGTTTTCATTTGTAGTTTTTTTACGAACTAAATTTTTGCTACTCGTTAAACCTAAAATCATCTTTAAGATCACGTAGATTATAAATAACTATGTATTATAATATTTATAATAGAAAATCGGTGTAGCCACTTTGAACACCATTTCTAACTTTTTACTGTAACAATTAATGTAAAAGTCACCTAGTGATCTCAAATTTCAATGTACAGTCAGCTACAGAGAAAAGTAGACCCCCTTGCATACAAATTTGTTTCATACATCACTATGACAAGGTGCCTAAGTGTATCTATGTCGCTTTTACTATGCATACCAACCTGTATCTATTAACTTGATTTTCCTTGGTGGTAATTATAATGATGTAGGAAGTAACTAATTCGGTATAATTTTCGAAGTATGAATTTGTACTTAGAACTTGACGATATCAACTGAAAACATATGCACTTCCTTTGTGAAAATAAGTGCTTCTACGAGATGCGAATTCCGTAAGTACACAAGATGGAAGAATATTATGTTTCTTTATTTGGAAAAATCTTTTTTTTTTTTAAATATTGCACAAAATTCTGTCAATCTAATGTATCTATCTCAGGTCCTAGATTAATGCACTCATATAATTCAAGACTTGTAATTACTCCATTAAGTAGATGACATATGCATTCATTTATAAATAACTGAAAAAAAAAACAATTTCACCTGAAACCTATAACAAAAAGGCGTGTATGTCATACTCTAGAAAGGACACTAGTTTTAATGAATATAATTTACAGTTATATTCTACCACAGTAGCTGCAAATGATTTCCATGTATTACAAACAGAATAATTTAACATTTGCTGTAGTATCTAATTAGCATGGATATTTTATTTGAATTTCAATAGCATCGACATAGTGTGTAAGGTCCTACGAACAAATAAAACATGGAAGCCGCACGCCATACTAAATTGCCTTTCAAAAACGGTCCTGAATTTTAGTTGACAAGTGTCACCCCCTTTTCAATGCATCACGGTAATGAATTTCAATATGGACTTATAAAAAATTAAACCGCCATTTAAAAATAATTGTGATTGGTCCATCAAAGTTTTGATTGGCTATATTCTTTGACCCTTAATAAGGCATCAGTCACACCTAAATTTCATTGGGTTTGAGACATATTCATTGACATAAAAAGTTTCAAAATGAGGTGGTAAATGAAAGTATAGATAAATTATTAACGAGAGCATGGAATTATATAAGAAGGGTCTACGCAAATAACATGTCTAGTCCTACGAACAAATAAAACATGGAAGCCGCACGCCATATTAAATTGCCTTTCACAAACGGTCCTGAATTTTAGTTGACAAGTGTCACCCCCTTTTCAATGCATCACGGTAATGAGTGTCAATATCAATCTATAAAAACTTAAACCGCCATTTAAAAATAGTTGTGATTGGTTCATCAAAGTTTTGATTGGCTATAGTCTATAAACATTTGTCAAAGATGTTGCGCCAAAATATGCGCGGTGTTAAGAAAAGCGCTATGTCCTGCCCATCTTGGCACAATTGAACAATTGATTTTGGGGGCATTTTTGAGCTGGCGTTAGACGTCCATGTTATAAATGGTCGCAGGTAAGGTCTGAGTGGCGAACATCGAGTAGCGCGTTTGGCGGGGTGTGCAGCGGCACACCGAGCCGGCCGAGCGTCCAAAGGATTTGGAATTATGGACGGCATGCGCTCAGGCCATGCAAATACGTTTGCGTATCCACCACGCCAGGGCCACGCTCGAGCGTCTACTCAGTACTCAGGCCTTATACACGGACAAAAACGTTTGCCAGAAACTTATAAAAAGCATGCACTTTAGCTATCTAATATCGTGGACAATCTACTGCACAAGTGCACAATATCCCTATCAAGTTCAAATCAAACTTTTACACCCGCAGTCACAATTAGCTACACTAAAATGCCGGATAGAGACAATTAGAGAGCTCTTTCCTCTCAGTAATAGACACCTAAACGATTCATGCATCGAAGCAAAATGATGAATAGCGAAAGAGACCCAATTTGCTCCACGGCGCCTGAATACGGCTTCATTTTAGCATTTTTGGAATACGAATTTCATGTTAAACTCTGACGGTTATCAGCGCCGTTTCATGCACCTACGAGTATTATAAGTGCTGAATGAGATATTTTTGGCAACCTAAATTATTTGACTGAATTAAAGATTGATTATTTGAGTTCTATGATTAGGGATACCAACTGATACACAAATAAGTAATGTTACTAAGTGTCCGTTTCGAGAACTAAAATTAGTATCTAAATAAAATAGCGGGTGATTCGTTTTAAGGCATAAAAGCGACAAGTTCATGGAATAAACAAATTTATTTATACATAATCAACATAGGCTAATTATCTAAGGCAAAATATAATTATCTAAGTAATTCTTGTTATTGATAGTTCTTATTCCATGAATAAGCTCTCAGATGTGGTGGTACCTAATATTATTTTATTCTCTTCTTCCGTCAAGTATTTGGGTATCATAATTGACCAGCGACCTTCACCAGGTCATCGGTCCACCTTGTGGGGGGCCTACCCACGCTACGCCTTCCAGTACGTGGCCGCCACTCAAGCTGCGATGCGGGTGGCTCAGGACCGGTCATTGTGGCAATCTTTGGGGGAGGCCTATGTTGAGCAGTGGACGTCTTTCGGCTGATATGATGATGATGATGATGAATTGACCAGACGCTTTCTTGGCCCCCCTCAGGTGAGTCAAAAAGTAATTGGATCTCGCGACTCTCTTAGGTGACTGCAGAATTTCCTCCTCTTTCATACAAAATTGATGCTTGCTCAGAATATCCTGCATCCCTTCTTGGACTATGGTGACGTTGTTTTCTTGGATCTTTTCGAGGAGTTGCTTGACAAATTTGAGCGGTTCCAGAATGTTTTTATTCGGTATATTTTTGGTCTACAGAAGTATGATCACGTATTTGCTTTTCGGTCCCACCTCGGTTGGCTACCCATCCGCCGGCGCAGAAATGTGCATAATAAATTATATTAAACTCTTATACTTTTAAATTTTTCATCATATTTTTCAACCTAGCATCACCCTTATCTCACTGAAAGATTTAGGTATTTAGCTGAAGGAAGTGGGAATATTACGTTAGCTATACCTTCTAATAAGAACCGTTATTACTCTAAGTCTTTCACGGTGTACGCTGTGAAACGAGCTTCCGCTGTCATTTGGGCAATTTTATAACTTATGCATATTTGTCATTTAGAAAGATATTTATCCGTTTGTTTTATATCTATTTAGAGGAATGTGTAAGAAATATAATACTACTACTAGAAACATACAAATAGGTAAACGGTATCAATATTTTAGTATTTTCGTTAGACCTGGTTTCGAAGCCCTTACAGATTTCTAATGTACATTAAGCCTTTGATTATGTATCCAATATTATATATTATAACCTGGAAGAATTGGTAAAAGTGTAGCTATTAACATAAGCCCATGACTGATGAGATGAGAAGTAAAATTTAAGTATCATGGTAATACATTATTTTGCCGTTGGGATTTTGGGAGCGGCATTTTGGCAGTTGCTGTGCATTTCGTTCGGAATTGCATATTGGTCATTGGTTAATTATGTACAGCGAGTTGCATAACACTTTGTTATTCTATACATATGCATGTGTTCAAATTGGTTATACGATTCTGCAATGAACTGTTTAAGTGTATAATCTAGATATGAAGTTATAATTTGGAATAGGTACTCTTTGAAAATTATTAGTATGATTTAAAACGGAGTACTTACCATGTGAATTTGGATTATTGAGCACCCGGTATTTTGGCACTGCAGCAAATGCTATCTTCAGGGAGTAACAAGATTACATGGTAAATATTCCGTTATAAATCATATAATAATAATGTCAATGACCTTGTTAGCTCTCCAGCATATTAGAATCCAACGGTTCATCCGTGGTAACTAAAAATATACCGCTTTATTAATAAATTTAATAACATACGAAGCGTACGAGTGTATTATCTAAATTATGTTTCGTCCCTTACTTCCAAATGCAAAATGTCAAATCCATATTTAGGTTTGGGGCGGTTTTAACGTGGAGTGGTCCACGCTTGTACGATTATTGGCTGTTGTGTCTGCTTGTCTTTAAGATTTCTATTCGCAGTGTATCTTCGTTCAGAATTACGTACTTACTAGTAATTGGTAAATTATGTACCTAAAGGGCTTTGTTGTTTTGTAAATTAATCGATTCAAATTTGGAACGTAATGTAATTCCCTGCTGAAAGTAATAATTGAAATATCATTAACATTCAATTAAAATCATTTGTATCTTTTTTGGAACTAGCCTAGCTTTAGAACCGTGGTAATATCGCGACAACTAAAAATAAACTAATTAAGTTTACATACTTGACTCTTCATAGGATCCGTGTTGATCTGGCACATGTACTGGCCGCGGTCTTCCTCCTGCACGCTCTTTATGTGCAGATACCACGTGGAGTGGTCCGCGTGCGACACGGACACGCGCGGGTTGTGCGTGATCACGTGCTCGTGGAGGATTTTTTGTGTCTGTTTGTCTTTGATATTTCAAGTGACGGTGCATTTCGTTTCGAATAACGTGTTTGTGATTAGTGAATTATGTATTTTAAGCTGCGTGTAATTGCTTTGTCATTTTATAAATTAATCAGTCCAATAATCGTACGTTATGTAATTCCCTGCCAACTAATAATTGAAATATGTGTTAGTTTTTAGTAAAATAAATAAATAAAAAATAAAAATGATTTATTCGTTAGCATCCATTATTACAGTTAACAGGGTGTAGATGTCTCTTTTTAAGTATTGAGAAATACTTGTGTTAAGAGACACCGCTCTTCCGTGGTACACAATCGGGTTAACAATAGGTAATACAAATTAATGATCTAACTATAGTATAATAATTATTACAGTACAGGGTAAGTCAGTCGCCTAAATCTTTACCACAGGGTGAGTACTCGATTTATGACAAAATAAAGTAAACTTAGCTCTAAGTTAGTAGTAAAATTAACTAAAGTGGGCGCGTGCACTTAAGAGTGTGTATGTGTGTGTTAAAGTGTGTGTGGATGTGGGTGTGTGTGTGTATGATTATGTATGTGTAAGGTCAATTCACTATTATAAATGTACTTAGAGATAATATTATAGATTTATAGTGTAGGTAACCAATAATATTAAACCAACAACAAATACCAGTTGGATTAATTTATATTTAGGTAGGTACTTAGTTATCAACATTATTTTATGTTTATTTTTTTTGTTTTTTTTTTTTTTTTACTATCGTTTATGGTACTTTATGTTAAATTACTTTTAACTTTTATGTTAAAAGGTTTTCGATTTCTAGATAGCTTTTGTTTTTAAGTGTTAGTTTTTAGTAAAACGTCCAACTTTGTCGCTTACCATAAAGACGATATTTCCTTGTATCTTCATATGAATAAACTGACAAAGCGGCTTTATGGCAAATGGCAAAGTCGGATGTTTTACAAACTCACTTACATATCATCGACATTGAAATAAAAAATATTGTAATTTTTTTGAGGCAATTATTACAATTCCAATGCTAGCATTTGAAACCTAATAATATCGCGACAACTAAAAATGCACTAGTTACGTTTACATACTTGACTCTAAATAGGATCCATGTTGATCTGGCACATGTACTGGCCGCGGTCTTCCTCCTGCACGCTCTTTATGTGCAGATACCACGTGGAGTGGTCCGCGTGTGACATGGACACGCGCGGGTTGTGCGTGATCACGTGCTCGTGGAGGATTTTTGTGTCTGCTTGTCTTTGAGCTTTTAGAAGCGGCAGTGCATTTCGTTCCGAATAACATATTTGTGATTTATGAATTATATATTTTAAGCTGCGTAATTGCTTTGTCATTTTATTAAATTACCAATTCAAAAATCGTACGTTATGTAATTGCCAACTAATAATTGAAATGTCATCGACATTCAAATAAATTTTTTTGTAATTTTTTTGAGGCAATTACCACAATTCCAATGCTAAAATTTGAAACCTAATATCGCGACAAATACAAATACACTAATTACGTTTACATACTTGACTCTTCATAGGATCCGTGTTGATCTGGCACATGTACTGGCCGCGGTCTTCCTCCTGCACGCTCTTTATGTGCAGATACCACGTGGAGTGGTCCGCGTGTGACACGGACACGCGCGGGTTGTGCGTGATCACGTGCTCGTGTATGGTTTTGTGTCTGCTTGTCTTTGATATTTCAAGTGGCAGTGCATTTCGTTCCGAATAGCATATTTGTGATTGATGAATTATTTTAAGCTGTGTAATTGCTTTGTCATTTTATAAATTAATCAGTCCAATAATCGTACGTTATGTAATTCCCTGCCAACTAATAATTGAAATATGTGTTAGTTTTTAGTAAAACGTCCAACTTTGTCGCTTACCATAAAGACGATATTTCCTTGTATCTTCATATGAATAAACTGACAAAGCGGCTTTATGGCAAACAGCAAAGTCGGACGTTTTACTAAACTCACTTATCGACATTGAAATAAAAAATATTGTAATTTTTTTGAGGCGATTACCACAATTCCAATGCTAGCATTTGAAACCTAGTAATATCGCGACAACTAAAAATAAACTTACGATTACTACGATTCCAATGCCAGCTTTTTAAACCTAGTAAAGTAATATCGCGACAACTAAAAATACACTAGTTAAGTTTACATACTTGACTCTTCATAGGATCCGTGTTGATCTGGCACATGTACTGGCCGCGGTCTTCCTCCTGCACGCTCTTTATGTGCAAATACCACGTGGAGTGGTCCGCGTGCGACACGGACACGCGCGGGTTGTGCGTGATCACGTGCTCGTGGAGGATTTTTTGTGTCTGTTTGTCTTTGATATTTCAAGTGGCAGTGCATTTCGTTTCGAATAACGTATTTGTAATTAGTGAATTATGTATTTTAAGCTGCGTGTAATTGCTTTGTCATTTTATAAATTAATCAATCCAAAAATCGTACGTTATGTAATTGCCAACTAATAATTGAAATGTCATCGACATTCAAATAACATTTTTTATAATCTTTTTGAGGAATTAGGTACCACAATTCCAATGTTAGAATTTGAAACCTATTATCGCGACAACTAAAAATATACTAATTAAGTTTACATACTTGACTCTTCATAGGATCCGTGTTGATCTGGCACATGTACTGGCCACGGTCTTCCTCCTGCACGCTCTTTATGTGCAGATACCACGTGGAGTGGTCCGCGTGCGACACGGACACGCGGGGGTTGTGCGTGATCACGTGCTCGTGGAGGATTTTTGTGTCTGTTTGTCTTTGATATTTCAAGTGACGGTGCATTTCGTTTCGAATAACGTGTTTGTGATTAGTGAATTATGTATTTTAAGCTGCGTGTAATTGCTTTGTCATTTTATAAATTAATCAGTCCAATAATCGTACGTAATGTAATTTCCTGCCAACTAATAATTGAAATATGTGTTAGTTTTTAGTGAAACGTCCAACTTTGTCGCTTACCATAAAGACGATATTTCCTTGTATCTTCATATGAATAAACTGACAAAGCGGCTTTATGGCAAACAGCAAAGTCGGACGTTTTACTAAACTCACTTATCGACATTGAAATAAAAAATATTGTAATTTTTTTGAGGCGATTACCACAATTCCAATGCTAGCATTTGAAACCTAGTAATATCGCGACAACTAAAAATAAACTTACGATTACTACGATTCCAATGCCAGCTTTTTAAACCTAGTAAAGTAATATCGCGACAGCTAAAAATACACTAGTTAAGTTTACATACTTGACTCTTCATAGGATCCGTGTTGATCTGGCACATGTACTGGCCGCGGTCTTCCTCCTGCACGCTCTTTATGTGCAGATACCACGTGGAGTGGTCCGCGTGCGACACGGACACGCGCGGGTTGTGCGTGATCACGTGCTCGTGTATGGCTTGAATGGCTTTCGTGTCTGCTTTCACCCAGCCGACCTGCGACAAATAGAGTAAGATGAAATGAAGCAGTGTCGTCATGGGCTTCTTGTCAGTCTCCGTAGCCTAGTTGGTAGATAACTACGAGGCAGGAGGTTTCGGGTTTGAATTCCGGCGAGGACATTTTTTTTGTACGCTCCGTGGGCTTAGTTGCCTATGTACCTACTTAAGTATAAATAAATAAATATCTTAGGGACATCTTACACAAATCGACATAGTCCCACGGTAAGTTCTATTAAGGTTTGTGATGTGGGTACTAGGCGACGATATATATAATAGATAGTTCATATAGTTACTTAAATACTTAGACAGCCATGACCAAGGAACAAATATTTATGATAAATAAATACACTACTGGTGGGAACCTATAATTGGCTATTTGTTACTTAATTTGTATTACTACTCTGTATTGTAAGCTGTTGGTTCTCCGAACAATAAATAAATAAATACACAAAATAATGCCCTTGCCGGGATTCGAACCCGGAACCTCTAGCTTCGTAGGCAGAATCACTACCAACTAACTACAGAGGTTGACAAGGCTGAGTATATGTATCAATATATTTGATGATCAAACGAACTTACCAAGTGAAGTTCGATCACAATTATGTGAGCAACTTCATTCGACGCGATTTAAGGTTTACATATTGTAGTAGCGCCCGACGCATCAGCCTTGCACGGTGTTTAAAGGTTTTTTTTTTTTTTTTTATGTTAGCAACACTAAAAACATTCCCACTATCTTTCACGCCCTCTATCGGGGTTCCATCCATAGTCGGCTCACTGACTGCCTTCACTTGGTAAGTTCGTTTGATCATCAATTATATTTCACAACTTCATTCTTTGCGATTTAAGGTTTACATATTGTAGGATGTTCAGAGCACAAATGTGAAATAAATCTCAAACGCAGAGACGAAACGTAAAATAAACAGTAAAGGTACTCTCAGAACAGCAAATCTTTTATTAGGTAAGTTTAAAATAAACTAAAGAGTTTTAATTCTTATTTTGATTTAGGTATTTAACAATATGCTAATCATGGTTATTATAAAATTTATGAATTATTTTTATTTTACAGGTTTTTTGACGATGACGACAAATATCTTAGCAAATTGATTGCAATCATCTACAATTTCATTATTATGAAACTAGGCAAAAATAAAAGAAAAAATCGCTTCAACTGGCAATTTTGCGTATGATGTCTACAAGTACTGACAACGAACTTGTTGGCTATACCAACATAGAAGTGGCAGAATGCCTAGTGCTATACTGTGCAGTGAACATATATGTGTTGATATTGATACCACTATTGTGAAATCCAGCGACTCAATATTTGCGATGAGTCTTTGGCATATGTTTTGTTTTTTTTTTTTTGTTTTGTAACTGATAAATAAAGTGTCTATGTTGAAACCGCAAAGTGAATTAGTTATTATTTTAGTACGTCTGTATACATTGAGATGACAAAGTTCTGGTTTCTCGTTAAAAAATGGAAGTTAATATCGGTTGTGTACAATTCCGCAGAGAAATTTTATTATAAATTTCGGAAGTAGTTGTACTTCTGTGTGCGTGTCAATATTTTGTGTTCGGATCAATATAAAGATTTGTACGCAGTGTGCGGTAGTCAGGGCCAATAAAATAAGTGTTTCTAGATCTTCATTAGGTCATTTACGTGTCAAAAAATTTAGCATCTCGCTAGAATCTGTTTTTTCCAATAATGACAGCGCATATCTATAATTATTAATAGTTCCATATTTTAATCAAATATTTGGATGGAGTTGTATGGATTCTGAAACCAATAACTTTTCAAAGAATGGAAGCCAGGGTTGTGTTGGCCAATGCATTTTTAAAATGAAGTCTGTTAATTAAAGCGAATGAAGGAAATGCATAAAAAGTTTTAAGTTTCTGCTGGAAAAGCGTTACTTTATTATTATATTTTTATTGTAAAAGCGTATTTGAGGCATTTTGTTTTTAATCGGCTTGCAAATAAATCTACTTCCGGTTCAACAAGTATTTGTTTTATTTGTTTATAGGCATAATTTCCTAACTCCCATCCAGTTGCTAAATTATCTACGAGATAATTGATCAGCGTGTATATTTTTCTTAGAGTTTATTTATGAAGCCAAAAACATAATTTCACAATTGTATATATTGTGGGCTAAAACATTTTTAAGCCAAAAACGTGCTACTTTTAATTTCAAATTATTAATGTGACATCTTAGTTTCGTATCTTTCCAATAACAGTGTGCTTCTTTAACAACGTTGAAAGCTCCCCAGCCAGTAGTGGAAGCAATAGAAAATAATTATTATTGCTTGAAACTGATTTTAACCTGAAGGGATTAAATTTTAGTTATGTCCACCACATTTGCAGAGGTACGAAGACTAATTAATTTTGCGATATTCCGTAATTTGTACTTTATTTACTTCTGACGATGGGATGGTAGTCTTAATTGCATATACATAATATGTTTCGAATTGAATATAAATAACAAGATATAAATAACTCTTTGCATCCAAGGTATTCATAAACTAGTTTTAGAATCCTTGTAAATACGTACGGTGATCATGATTAAACCAGCGCTAAACAATTAAATTCATATAAAATATCCAACATAAATTGGAGATAATATTTTCTGTGTGGTTCGTAAATGGGTATTAAATAATACGCATCTTATAAGTCTATTATCATCTTATTAGTCTTTACATGTAACAATTATTTTTTATTAATTTTGAAACTGTGTCGTAATCTTCCATTTGAAAACGTGGTGGTTTTTACAAATGTATTCATACATTTTAAATTTAATATATCAATATTATTAACAGTAAGGGTACAATGTCACATCTGTTAGCATATTTTAGTAAGTATTAAATACGTGTAACAGAAGATCCAGCAAGGAATTTGTTGGTGTGATGGCGTTGATTTAACACTTTGAGCGCGGGGAACTCTCGAGGGGAGTTCTCTGTGGGAGGTCAATTTTTGCTACAAAGCGAAAAAAAAATCACGGGATCGGCTATGAGCGTAGCGCGTAGCACTCGTCCGCAATGAAATGTTAACGGTCTACGCTTTAGCTTATTAGACACGTTTTTGCCGAACAAAAATTTGTCTCGTTCTGCATTATTTACAGTAACGTATCCTTTAAATTTGCATTTATTGCAGAAATGCCAAAATTCCTTCTCGTTTTTGTCTGTGTAAAATGAGAATCGCATAGAACACGACATGCGTCGCTTATAGGTTTTAGAAGGGGTATGACTAGAAGGCGGCAATTGGCCATATATGACCTTCTTCAGCTAGTTTGTCCAGTGAATTGACGATTTCCTCGTCCAATTTTATTTCCTCGAGCGAGAACGGTGTGCATTCAGTGGGTACATTCTGGTGCCGATGACCGGTTGACGTGCCAGGTTGAAAAGATGTCATGCGTACAGAATCTGGGCTGGGCTGTGCTGATGGTGCTCGTGTGATGATCCCAAAATTGGAGATACAGGCGTACATAGCTAAATTGTTAGCTAGTTTGGCGTAACAGTACCTTTGTATGGTTACCCTTTAAACGTGACAGTAACAGCCCCATTTGGCGCTACGCATACGATTAAGTTTTCCTTTTGTTTCTATTTTTAGCATCAAATAGACATTTTTCATTTAATTTCATCAGCGTTGTAGAAACTGGACCTTGCTGAAATTCAGCGGTAGCTACATATTCGGACAGTAACTGCCCGATTTGGCAGTAACGTATCAGTGTTGCAGAAACTCTGCGTTGCCGAAACTGGGCCTTGCGTTGTAGAAAACTGCGTTGTAGAAATTCAGCGTCAGCTATTGTTAGCTAGCTTGGTGTAACAGTACCTTTGTATGGTTACTGGTTTAGTCTTAAAACATGAGTAGCATGACAGTATCTGCCCGGTTTGGCAGTAACGTATCAGCGTTGCAGAAAACTCTGCGTTGCAGAAACTCGGCCTTGCGTTGTAGAAATTCAGCATCAGCTACTGTTAGCTAGCTTGGCGTAACAGTACCTTTGTATGGTTACTGGTTACCCTTTAAGCATGACAGTATCTGCCCTGTTAGGGTCTCACCAAACCAATCGACGCGGAGTCGGCTTTCGCCGAGTGTTTTACACCACACTATTCGCATTTAGCCGATCGACCGTCTCCGCGGTTGAACACCTGCGTTAAGCAGTCTCACCCTCCTTACGGCCGTCGAAACGCTCGATCGGCTGCGATTTGCTACCGCAACAGTTGTAAAGCGGCGGCCGGCTCTCCCGTGCTCCGTCTTGCCGTCGAGACGTCAGACAGCACGCGTACAGCCGCTGAGTCCGACGAACAGATAGATAGGACAACGGGTGATCGGCAATCGTAAATCTCATTTTTGGAGACTAGTTGTTAGTAACTAGTTTGAAATTGAACAGACGTGTAAGATTTTGACAGTATTACTTCGTGTTATCAGATCTATTGCAGATTTTAATGTGGGTAATAATTCAAAATATTAAAGTACAAACGCATCAGTAGCTACTTCGGCCGTCATCGGCTCTTTTCGGCCGTCGTCAGCTATGTTCGGCCGTCGAAGACGCTGAACGGCTTCCGCCAGCTTTGACCGGTCCTTATCGTAGGCACTCGGCCGTGATCGGAGCCGTTCGACTCTTTCCGGCACCGTACGGCGGTATTAGGAGATTTAGGAATGCGAACGTGTGCGTTAGGCTGCAAACAGGGTCGTACGAATGCGAACAGCTTTATGGCAAAACGCCGTTTTCCCGTCGAAAGACGTCGTTTCGCGTGGGCCGAGCCGATTTACGATGTCCTCGCTCTTATTGCGTTGACATAAAGCTTTTTCCGTACGTGATTAGCCGAAACGGCGTCGACTAGTTTGGTGAGACCCTTAGCAGTAACGTATCAGCATGGCAGAAACTCTGCGTTGTAAATATTCTGCGTTGCAGAAACTCGGCGTTGCAGAAACTCGGCGTTGTTAGAAACTCGACGTTGAAGAAAACTCGGCGTTGCATATATTCGGCGTTAGCTATTGTTAGCTAGCTTGGCGTAACAGTACATTTGGGCTACTTGTTACCCTTTATGCATGACAGTATCTGCCCTGTTAGCAGTAACGTATCAGCGTTGTAAATATTCTGCGTTGCAGAAACTCGGTGTTGCAGAAACTCGGCGTTGCAGAAACTCGACGTTGAAGAAAACTCGACGTTGAAGAAAACTCGGCGTTGAAGAAAACTCGGCGTTGCATATATTCGGCGTTAGCTATTGTTAGCTAGCTTGGCGTAACAGTACCTTTGGGCTACTTGTTACCCTTTAAGCATGACAGTATCTGCCCTGTTAGCAGTAACGTATCAGCGTTGTAAATATTCTGCGTTGCAGAAAACTCGACGTTGAAGACTTTAAGCATGACAGTATCTGCCCTGTTAGCAGTAACGTATCAGCATTGTAAATATTCTGCGTTGCAGAAAACTCGACGTTGAAGACTTTAAGCATGACAGTATCTGCCCTGTTAGCAGTAACGTATCAGCATTGTAAATATTCTGCGTTGCAGAAAACTCGACGTTGAAGACTATAAGCATGACAGTATCTGCCCTGTTAGCAGTAACGTATCAGCGTTGCAGAAACTCTGCGTTGTAAAAACTCGGCGTTGAAGATGAAAGCAAAGAATGAAGTTGTGAAATATAATTTACATATCGTCGCTTATTACCCACAATGCAAGCTTTAATTGAGCTAACCGTGGGAGGATCTCTTTCTTTCATATAATTTTTTTCAAAACTTGGAGCAATATAATATGATAGGTGAAAATCTAGCTTTTAAAAAGATCATTTCAGATCATCGGCTTTTATAAATCCTACATTAACTAATATGTCAAGTTGTAATAAATTCCTTTATACCGATATACAGTGAAATAACCAGAACATTCCATTATAATTATTTCCAGGCCTGACAAAACGTGCCTAAGTAGCCCGCATGCAATATTATTTGAATCGCCTATTTGTGACATTACTTAATTATGGCTTAGGGCGTAGTTACATATTAAAGCTTAATGATTTTGCAAGCTTTTGTGACATTAATTCTAGTTAGTATGAATATTGGCCTTGCACTATAAAATAATAGTACATTACTGCAAACGCCTGGATGCCAAGCTAAGCAGGCTGTGAAGTTACATACATTCGGCCGAATTGGCCGAAGGTAGCGAGTTTTCTCAATGATATAAAAATATCAGTCAGCCTCCGTAGCCTAGTTGGTTGTGACCCTGCCTACGAAGCTGGAGGTTCCGGGTTCGAATCCCGGCGAGGACATTATTTGTGTATTTATTTATCACAAATATTTGTTCTTTGGTCATGGCTGTCTATCTATGTAAGTATATATATGTATGTATCAATTATATATATCGTCGCCTAGTACCTATATACAAGCCTTAATTGAGCTTACCGTGGGACTAGATCGATTTGTGTAAGATGTCCCAAGATATTTATATAGGAAGGCAATTTCATAGCACAAGCAAATCTACAATCTTACTTTATTTCAACTTAAGCGTTATTTTATTTTAAATCTGTGTTAATATTTTACACTATTATGGTAACATTGACCTTGGTTTTATTTTGTTTACTGATAAAATGGCAAGACGTTACGTTACGTGACCTATCAAAAGAACCAAGTTACTTCCGAAGATGCTGCGATTTTCCATTTCATATTTATCAAGTTCAGTTATCCTACCAGCGACATTGACGTACCTACGCAATGTCAACATTTCACTGCAAGTTTGAGAAAACGTAGTTTATTTGAACAAGAAAATTTAATTGAATTATACGATTTAGTTTTTAGTTACGTGCCATGTTAAGAACGAGAAAAGTATAATGACGCAAAATTCATTCCATTAATAAATACAAATGAAAACATTTTATGTTATTTATCCTAATTTGATAAGTATAGACATAATAATATGCTTAGGAGTATAATATAACGGACAAAGTTATGATGGTTCACACACTTCACAAAATATTCTGTTGCCAAATCAATCAATTATGAATACCTAGGTACATATAAAAAAAATCTTACAGGAATACTTGGCGCTATTGGTTTCTGGTGAATGTGAAGCATACAATTATATTTTTAGGCAGTTAATTGTTTGTAAATAATTATACTCACTCGGTAGTTGCCAAGGTTGACTACTATACATTTGAAGGTGGCGTCTCGCCCAATGGGAATAGTGAGATTTGTGATTGGCTCTCCAAATTCTGGCACCTCCACTCCTCCTGTGAACAAAGAAATAATAGTTTTTAAGCAAGCATGGTCATTGACATTACTAGTATGACTTAAACGGGATATTACCACGTTAATTACGTCGTTTTAAGTCATGCTAATATCAAAGAAATACACTGTATTCAGCAACATATAGTACTTTGGAGATTAGTGGTCTAGTGAAAACGTGAATTGCTTGAATTTCCTAATTCCCAAAACAAATATAGGTGTGTGTGTGTATGTGTGAGAATGTGACTGTGAGTTAGTGTGTGTGTGGGTGTAGGTATATGTTGTAAGTGAGTTGAGAGAAGAAGGAGATCTGTAGAGCTCCGTTAGGACGATTGTGGTATACAAATATGTATGTCGTGTCCTAAGTAGGTCCACCCAAAACTAAGGTGGTCACTTGGAAGCAAGCGGGCAGCCGCGCGTTTCAATCGTTTATTTACTAGGTACAGCCCAAGCTTTAAATTGTTTGTAGCCGTACCATAAGATGGCAAGTAACGGTCACGCTAGCGTTTACACTCTCGCTACAATATGTGCATAAATATTGGCTCGAGTATGTAGAGATCCCTACCAGTAGGCTTGGCGGCTCCGTGTTTATCATGTTATGAATAATTATTGATGAACATATTGATTGTGGCAATTAGTAACCAAAATTATCCATAGTAAATATTTAGTGGAAAGTCGAATAGATGCGATGCCGAAGTCCCTACACTAATAAATTGGTGAAAAAATGTGAGCAACCAAAGGGTCGGTAACTTATGTTGTCTCCGGAAACAGCAAAAAGATATTTCGTGGTTAGTAAATTGTAATTTAGAAAATCCGTAAATATGTAGTTTTCCTATGAACGCTAAATAAACATTATAACATTTGGCTTATTTTGATATAGGAGACTTAGTGGGGTTTCGAGTGTAAATAGAATAAAGCACCAACAGAAGTAACAAATGTTTTATTAGTTTTTACTCGGGCTTGAGAGCGCTTTACCGCTTAATTTCAGTTTTACATTAATAATCCGAGGTAGGTAAGCCGGAACTGGAATGTACATACGTTAGTGCAAAAGGACTGGTTCAATTAAAAATTTAGTTCTTAATTTACGACGGACTTTAACGCTTTTATGCAGCCATAAGTAAGTAAACGCAATAGTTTTTAAGCGTTAAAACACTGAAGGATTACGATTGCTTTTATAGGTGCTTTATACAAAGTATAAAACAAACAGTTAGTGATTCGTTTTCACTAATGATATTGGGATTAGCAAAAAGGGGAAATAAACGTTTCATATTTTTATACAGAGTAGGATGTCTTTAAATTTTATATAGACCAAACCACCACACATAAAAACAAAAAAAACGTGAAAATCTTTACCCTTTTTTCTACAAAACAAAACACAATATTGAGCAATTCCCCTTACCGCATAAATAAAAAAATAAATTGTTGTAATTTTAACTCTAATGGCAATCAATTATATAGCGGCCATATATGCAGTAAGGGCAGATGAAAACTACGAAAAAACTATTTCCAATACTAACATAATAGAAAACAAACCTTGAAACGTGCATGCATTTTAAAACAGGTAGATACTCTATAAATTAAATAAATCGACGACGCACAAAAGGATGAATGTTAAACAAAATGCTATAATGTGCTTCACCGCATGACTATTTTATGAAAGCAAAGACGATTCCTTATTTGCTGCTCATAGTCGAGACTGCATATCAAGCATTACGCTATGCGGCGCGAATTAGTTCGCAAGACAATCGTTTAAATTGCGCACCCGTGGAGACTGATGAGCGACGAACTAAGTTTCCCTGACATTAGTTTGTGGGGCGCGCTAGTGGGGCTTATCGCGAGAAAACCGCCAAGTTGCCGCGAGCTCGTTGTCGGCGCTCGCGATACTGTCAACCGCAGTTGCACCTCACTGCTAAGACCTTGCAACAAAGTGTCAACTATCCACTTCAACTTGGACTGCTCGCCTAACTTTAGAAATGTGACACGAATATCTTCACAGATTGTAAGTAGCACGGGCAACCTGTGATTACTGTTGTCGTTCTGCTTATTTTCGTATCAATTATTCAATTGTTAAAAGTGGTGCTTTATGAGTAAAAATAATATGATTTTTCATGTTTGGGTGAAGTTGAACCTTTATTCAGATTACAGATATTATTGTTTGATTTGTCAAATGGTAATTTGATTCCGTGTTTACAAATATGATTGCTAAAGCAGTTATCAACTTTATATTAAAGGTTCAACCTTCTGAACTTTGTAGGGATCTAAACAGTCTATTTCTACGAAATTGAGAATTATTACTACGCGATGTTAATGTAATCAAAAGCATTTAAGCGTGTTACTATATAATCAGTATTTAACATAACGTTCTGAAATATTAAAGTATCTATTGCAAGAATATTACCTATAGTTTAACTTTATAGCAATAGTTTCCAAGTGCCATACGCTAAGAACATGGCCACATTGGCCATAATATAACGTGGCTAAGTAATTTTGCAGCTGTGTCCGAAATATGGTGAGAGGAAACTAGATATGGCGCTTTGTCGCTTTTATGACCGTCCAGAGGTAGCGAAATAGCGCACCTCGTGTGCTAGCATTCATTTCACATTTTTCCGACATTCATAAGGCATGTTCTAGGGTTCCCACGAAACGGAAGAAGCTTATAAATCTTGTTAGTCGACTTTTAAACTGATCGAATGAATTTATAGAGGTAGGTATAACGTCACATTTAAAAACGTAGAATACTGTGTGTTCAATAATGTGGCAGAGCGGAGAATACCCAAGGGCGAACTGCGTTGGAAATAGAATGTTTGCAGTGCAAGGCGAAAAAAGTATGGCCATGTTTTTACGATGTTACATTTGTTATACATAAATTTAATATTCTTTTATTCAGCAAAAGGTTCATTTTATAACAACTACCAAGATGTGAGGTTAGTGAACGGTCATGGAGGGCAGTAAAAAATGTCGTTTTGGCCCGACGGTGTTCACAATATCGTCGCAGACTGGGACGCAGTAAAATGTTTACAAAATACCTCGGTTTGTTGGTGCCTCTGAAAGTGTTTGATATTGCTTTAGTATTACCATTTTAGTGTAAACTGAGTCAGCCACTTCCCGCACCTGCGGCCAATCTCTATTTTAACGGCAAGTATTTACGTAAATTTTCCTGTCGTCTTTAACCTGCCGAGAGTGGGGCGGGAAAATGATAACGAGTAGGTATGTGGCAGAGTGTGATGTACTTTTACCCGTATATAAAATGAACTTTAAACGTTCCTTCATTTATACGGCATATTTATAGAAATAGTTTATGATTGCATACTTTGTGAAGTTACAAACTAAATAAAAGAAAGAATACTACGTAAAGAGTTTAATTACATCGCGACGCTTCAAATAGGGGAAGTACGTCCAAAATGACACATAGTTTTGATTTTGTGTCATAACGTTTTTCCTGGTATTTCACAGCACTGCCATAGTTTATGTCAATAATATTTGGTCCTTCAGTTATCGAAACACATACACATATCTATCAAAATATCAACCAAAAAAATATTAAAAAATAATTAGCGGAGACTAGTCAAAATTCATTTTGTCCATATGCATCGGACAAAATGACATATTGCTAATGGACAAAATGACACATTACAAAATTATTGCTATAATTCGCAAATGAAACATCTATTTCTTCTTGGATTGCTGGTGCATGAAATGTGAACCCAAATTGAACACTTTACACACGACAATCGGTCTTCTCCGGGCTAAGAGTGTGAATGAAGGCTGTTACAAGATATACAAGTGCAGTTTTCTTCATCGCTGTAAGAAACATTAGGAAAATCGTCTTTATCATTAATATCTTCAAACGAGTTCAGTGTCCTTGCATTCTTACTTTACCGGGAGAGCTTTAGGAGGATTTTTGTAGTTCATCAAACATTTGAGGAGCATAAGCCAACACTAAGTATGCCACACACCCTATGTTATTTTGTCCAATTTTATGTATGTCGTTATGTCCGTATAGCAATTTAAAAAAATAAAAATTTAAAATAAATATGTAAAGGCTTCTTTATCTAACAGTAAGTTGTCCAATCTAAAGATAAATGATTGCGGCATGAAAAAAATGGTACATCGAAGGGTACAACACCAAAAAAGATAACATTTGATCAAAAACTTTATAGGCAAGAAAAAAAGTCACAACGCGTGAATACTTATTTTCCGTCATGCCAACGGCACTAATTAAGTAGATGCGTCTAAAAGTTGCCAGACCATAGAAAACCGTTATAGCTGCATAGTGTCACTGTCAGTTTCGTTTTAAAGTCCGCCAAATTCAAAATAACCCGCATGTGTCGTTTTGTACGTATGTGTCATTTTGGACGTATTTCCCCTACTTTACAGGGTTTGTGGTCTACGGATGTCGGAGGGGAGCAAAATTTTAAATTTACCTCAATGAAAATAAGACAATAATGTAGAAAACTACCTACATAGTTACAAAATATACTAAATCACAGACGATACACTTTAAGGGTACCAAATTGGTTAATAAAGCTAGTAATTCATTACAAGTGTTTTTTTACATGAAAACAAAAAACGTAAAAATGAGCTACGCCGGTTTTAACCCTATACGAATATAAATTGTAAATAAATCCCTGCCCTTCTATAATTGTGTTAGGAAGATATCCCAATTCTGGAACCAGCAAGAAACTCAGTGGTACATTTTTGTTAATAAAAAAAAATTGCATGTTATTTTAAAATCAACGTCATCAAAAACTCGGGAGCAGCTGGTGTTTAACCAATATCGTCAAAAAAATTATCGTCGACTTTATCAAGTTAAGGCCTTGACTATTGGAGTTCCTCGAAATGTTAGATGTACTTATTTATCTTCTGTATATGAATTGTTTCAAAGATCGACAGTGCACTTGTAGAGGTGTCACAGCAGGGTGCTTAGACAAGTTGCCAATCGCTAACGCTTAATCGACAATCGTAAACGAAAGGCAGCTGCCTTTGTCGCACTAATATGGAAGAGTGACAGAGAGGAAAAACTACGATACGTTACTAAGCGTTAGCGATTGGCAACTTGGGTAAGCATCCAGGCCTAGCCACGATGCCATCCTGCAATCATAAACGATAAGCGATAAGTAATGAATGGCACCTTGGCTAGGCCAGCAGGTGCACCGGTCGATAGGGACATATCCGCATATTCAAAATATAATGAGGAATTTCATATGCTAGGTCGGTATAGAATTGTTATAGGATTATTTGATGCCATATATGTGCCTGTACGATAAACAGTTAAAGATATTTGATGGTGGCGCTGCCGTGAAGTATGCTCTACAGCAGCGCCACAATGAAATGAAGCTCACGATAAAGCTAGTGATATAGATATTTTTTTAACTAGTCTAGAATTTTATAGACATTATGTAGATATTTTCCTATATACTCATATTCAAAAAAGCTATGGTGGCGCTGCTGTGGAGCATGACATGACAAACTGTACAAAGCGATCAGAAAAAAAACTAGGAAATAAAAAGCTAGTAGGTATAAACAAGATTTATCATAACTATTATATACCTACTTGTAATATTTGAAGTGAGAATCCGTTTCACCAGTGCCTGAAGGGTGTAGGTAAATATAACACTTCTACGTAGGCGATCCACAATAATTTGTAGGTATAGGGATGTTTTTATATTCAACAACATATCAAAATTACATTATTAGAGAGGTGCTTTTACAAGGATGAGAAAACATTAAGTACCCACATTACAGCTAGGGCTTCCAATTGGAATATTCGAAACTTAAAAATGTTCGAATATTCGGTTCATTTTAATATTCGAATAATGCGGGTTGAGGGTATACCATAAACCCAAAAAAATATAATTAGGTACTACTTTACAGCAACACTTGTACTGGAAAATTATTTAGTCACTTTTTACTAATGTTTTTGAAATACTGGTATTAAAACAAGGTTTCTTTAAATAAGCCAAGCGGACTGTTAGGATGTACTTTGCAACGTGATAATGTCTAGTTATACCTATTTATTGATTATTACTGAATTTACATGTCTTATTGAAATATTTGACGTAGAAATGCAAATCAAAGTAATTCCGTTGTTGTTGTTGTATTCTGGCCATTTTTTCCGCAACTCGAAATCAAGCGTGCCAATTTTGCTGGCCCAGTATTTTTTTGTTGGGGACTTCACATAAACCCTTGAATTTCTTCACAGATGCATGCAAGTTTCCTCACGATGTTGTCCTTCACCTTAAAGCACTTGTAAATATCAAATGATATTTCATACATAAGTTTTTGGAATAACTCATTGGTACGAGCCGGGGATGGAAACCACGACCGTTATATATTATATTTACAAATGTTATTCGTCAAAATCGAATATCACAAAAATACTTTCGAATATTTGGAAGCCCTAATTACAGCCGAAAGTCGTAATGCCATCCTCATAATGTAATAGAGGTTTAGAGGTCGGCTGTAGTAGGTTTAGAGACGAGGACCCAGTAAAGTTCGGCTTGCCAATGTGCTGTTACTGCCAGATGGTTGAACATTTACATTAAGAACTTTCTATTATTGGACTTGTATGTTCGGTTGTTCTTACTAAGTGGGTATGGTGCAGGTACAAAGAGAATAGCGTATACAAATATGATTTGTAAGGAATGTTTCCTGAGTCACTATACTTATACTTATAATAACTCATAGCTACTTTTAGTACTCATTTGTACTCGGTCGAGTGGCTGAGCACGTGGTGTACTAAAAGTTGTTCAATACCTATGAGTTATTATAAGTATAAGTACTTATAGTGACTCAGGAAACATCCTGGTGGGTTCGATTCCCACCACTGCCGTTGGTGATGTTGGTCGTTTTTTTTCGGTATATGACATCCAATATTTATAATTTATAAGAATATTATATAACATTGGTACTCCCCCAAACCGGCTTTTAATAAAACTCGCACCGAATACTACAATCACCATAATTTTCACACTTCTCATAAAATCACTAATATTTATCAGAAAATTTAAAATTCATTTTTATTTTTTCTACCGCCACTGTTCACATTTATGTATATAGATATTTGTACTGGGACTACTTACGTTTTTGAGTTTTGCATCTTAAGAAAACTTGAAATAGGCTTTTTGAATAATTTCCCAAGTGTTTTTCGCGTCCAAATTTCGAAAGGAATTCGGGTAGTGATACGTTCATAAATTCAATGAAATTACCCATCTTTTGCGTTTCAAAGGGGCCATATATTTCCCGGTGGAGACAGCGCGTAGCTATGTAGGACATCATGCGAATGATAAATCAGTATGGCAAGCGATATTACGAAGAAAGCTTTCCAGTAGGTAATGTACGAGTATATACGTACCTACTGTGTAGATCTGTAGACAATAATGGTTTTGTTACTCAAATTTAGCAATGTTTGACTGAGATTAATTAGTTTTATAACTGAAAGTGTGTTGTGGTCATACTTGTATACATGAATGATTATGTACCCCTTTCTGTGCATATCTATCGTACGGGTAATTGAGAGACACATAGAAAAGTAAATTATAAAGACGCTGGCGATCTCCTGCCTCCGTACCTACCTAACCACGCGATAAAGAAACAAGTAGAAACTAACCAATACTTTATTATATAATTTATTAATATTATCAGACATCGAAAATTGTACCTCCAACATAATTATTTGGCACAGCGTTGTTGCGTTGTAGTCATCTATATTCCTAATTGTAGCTTACTCAGTATTCCGTACTTAATTACTGTTCTTAATAGTAAAACAAACCTTAATTAATAACCTTCCTAGAAAATATTCACAGATATAACATTACGATGTCTGAATATTACACATACTTAGATACTTCAATTAATTTACCGCTATTAATTAAACGTATAAATAAAATAATCACATCAAATTAAATTAATTTATGTTACATTTTGGATCAGTCTGAATCTGATGGACTCCTAAGGGACTTAGTCTCGTCAATCGCTGTACAGAAATATGACCATGTAAACAATTAAAAAAATTATGACGACGACTTCATTCCGGTCGCCGTGGAAACGTCTGGGCCGTGGTGCAACTTTTAAGGGACCTGGGGCGGCGTCTATATGTTAGAGGTGGCGATCCCCGTTCCGGCTCCTACCTTGTCCAGCCGGAGTCCAGCGAATATCGTTGGCCATCCAGCGCGGGAATGCTGCTAGCATTCTCGGCACGTTTGGGCCGGGTGGTAGCCGGAACGAGGTTTAGGTCTCTACGGTTAAGTAGTTTGTATTTTAGATTTAGTTTAATTTTTATTATTTAATTAAAAAAATAACTACGCCTACGCCTGAGTATTAAAATACTTCAAAATGCTTAAACTAGTAAAATCGAAATACAAGTTTAGTATTACTCACACGATTGTCTAAAAATGTCTAGACTCACGGAACGGGCGGAAGAAAGACATTTTGCCTCATTATTATCATAAGGCTGGGATTACACCTGTAAGTTCTTACATACGTTGTAGGGACGGAGCTATACTAAGGAATGAGATAGCGATATTCACCTCTCATTCCTTAGTATAGCTCCGTCCCTACAACTTACGTAAGAACTCACAGGTGTAATTCAGGCCTAACAGCCTTATATTCCGTCTAACATAAGCGCGGATATTTTTAAGCTTCGTCAAAATTATTGGACAAAATTAGTTATAATATAAGTAGTAATTTTTATACACAGCCGAATTTCCTTGTAAATTATAATATGTATGTACGCATACCTACATGTCCTTAGGATACCGTTAGGTCACAAATACACCTAAATACTTAATTTAATTTTAAATCAAACATTTCCAGTATCATTCGCGATAAATATCAAAACATGCAGTATCTGAACGTTTCCTTTTGCAACGGAACAGCCTGTGCTACCACATTAATAATTTATCAGCCAAGTGACGGTTGTTTACTAATAAAGCCTGGATTCGCTGGAAATATTAATAAAAGCCTGCACCGAGTCGCCAGACCAATGATAAATGACCAGCTGGAAACTAGCAACAATTTTCAGTTAAATAAGCACGCAAAGCAATTCCTGCTAGTTTAGAAGTACATTATTTTCAAAGACGCACAATTATTTTTCTTATAGCTTATGAAGTGGCCACCCAACCCTTTCCGTGGGTGTCGTAATAGTAAACTAAGGGACTGAAGTATAACTGACCATTCGGTTATTGAACACTGATGATGGGCAGCAGCGTCATTAAAGTGGACACACTACTGCGATCACCAATTCGCTTGCCCAGCGTGGCAATAATGGGCATTGTAACTCCTAGCTATTCACACGCATAGCCAATAGGTAAGTAAGAGAGCCTAACAGAGATCGTCCGGCAGTGGACAATATACCTAATGATGATGATGATGATGGTCATGAAGCACTCTAATTAAAGTAGGTTGATTGCTGCCGTCAGATATGCAATTAGAAAACGACCTGAATAACTAAGGACAAAATGAGAATATTTTAATAGATAAAGTTGCTGAATAATGAATTCAGATTCGACTTAAGAGGTTTTTTTTTTTAATACGGTACTTACTTCGCATATTACGTTTCTAATTTTCTGGCTATGTACATTTCACATTGTGATTTTATTATGAACGATTTAGCTGAAAGGATGTCTATTAAAAGTAAATGTAACTAAAAATAACATAGATATCGTATGCCGTGCAGTGTATGTTTATGCTACTGATACATATATCAATACAATAATAAAGGTTTTGAAGGATTGATCATGTATATTCATAATAATACGTTTTATTTTTTATTTTATTTGGAGATCCAATAGCTGTTACATAGACATTAGACATAAAGTAAAAACAAGGAGCCAATTATAGGATCCCACAGATTTTTTTTGATATTTTTAGTTTCTTGGGAAGGTTTGTAATTATTACAATAAAGTTAAATGTGAAGGATAAAAATAGAAAATAAACTAGGCCAAGGACTCGAATCGATCGGATAAACCGCAAGTTTTACCTTAACTTACATTACTATTATTTCATACCTGTCCGGTTTTGTCTAGAGAGGTGAATACATACCAGGCAATATGCGTATGTCAAAATCAATGACGAGGGTTAAACACAATGTAGCGTTAGTGATTACAATGGGCTTATACGTAAAGGTTGCATGATATGCCAGTATAAATGTAGCTTAAGAAAATATTTTGTGAGGAACGTAAGCGTGTGGTAGGTAATGTGATCACCGCTTTTGTGTAAAGTAGGATAAGACCGGGAGAGCAAGCGGAGGTAAATTTTATCCTCGTGTCATAATTTCTTTTTACATGAAGAAATAATTTTCCTTTTCTGCGGGTGGAATCCAGCGCGTACTAAAACAAGAAAGTAAAAAATGGTAGAAAGTGTGTTGTCGTGTTGTTTAAGTGCTTTATGTTGTTTAGATTTCGCATGTAAAATATTTAATGATTATTATGATTCAGCTACGGCAAATAGGTAGAACAACCAGATTTAACGTTGAAAATACGGGTATATACCTATATAAATTGCATGAAAATAGTGGTCTCAAACTTGCAATGAATTATTGAACCTCGAAATACCATGTCGTCGGTTTGATGACTGAACATGATTAATTGATTCGGTATGTAATGGAATTGTATACTACTTTACAGTACTCCTAAAAAGCTAAGTACTATAAGTAACCTTCTTTGACAAGTCACATTGAAATAATATTTAGGCATTTAATCGTATAAAAAAAGTTAAAACTAATTGTTGGGTAAAACATTACCTCAAAAAAAAGATAGCAACAAATGACGCGCAAGTTGAAAAAAAAACACGAACGAAAAGAAACTGTTGTGCTTGCAATGATTTTTTTTATTTATTATTTTCTTGTAAATGTAAGGAAAATACTATACCTTCCTACCTGGAAACCAAAAATGAAATAGGCTCTGTACGTATGTCTACCCTAAGCGGCCTACGAAGTTTGATTTCTCTGTGTCTGCAATAATGTACAACTTTATAATAAAAATGTTGTATGGGATTAGATGTAACAGTTTAGTTTATTGAAAAATAATGTTTATAATATTAATAAATCAAAACCCATGTAGGGGAGACCGGGGCAAGACGGGATAGTTAAGAAAAAAATCGACTGTTTATGGAAATTATAATGTTTATTAAAAATGTCTTACAACAAAAGCAACACTTATAGTTTTAACTAACATATGTTTTATCTTTTATGGCACTAAATCACTTATTTTTTATGCAATTAGGAACTGGTTGTTACATGTAAAAAATCCCGTTTTGCCCCATCGTTGGGGCAAAATGGGAAACGCTATTAGCCAAACGAGCACACCTTTAATAGGGTTGGCAACCTTTACAAATATGTGCCTCTTCATCATCATCGTCTACACTTATGGGCCCAGCCATAACACACTGCAAATAACCCATCCTTCAGTGGACTGTGAATATAAGTACCCACAATATATGCAAGTACATACGTCTTCAGATGAATTTACATCCGTGCCACTTTTTTTTGTTTGTTGGTCTGTCTTACGCTATAAACAAATATAAAACAGTTTTATAACCAAATTAGAAATTATCAATATACTATCTACTCATATGGGGCAAAACGGGATAGTATCCCATTTTACCCCAACCATTTTGCCCCAACGGACAGATTTTACAAAAATATCAACAGTTCTAACCTACAAAATAATTGTTCGTAAAAGTAACCTAAATTCGTCAGTTTTACACTGATGCAACATGTATATAGTAAGGAACAACAATAGCACTGATATCTACTTTTATGCCCATCGATCAAAACCAAAGAACTTCTTAACAAATCACCAAAAATCAGTTCTTTCTTGCTGTGCGACAAAAACAGGTAGTAACACGCACCCGCCGCTTTGACTCGTGTGAGGCGACGGAAGTTGGCGTGAATGGCGCTGTGTCGCGCTCTATCGCGCGCACCAGTTACGCACACAATTACATTTCCCGTTCTGCCCCGAGCTTCGTTTTGCCCCGGTCTCCCCTACCCTTTTTTTCCTAGCTTACAGTCACAGTGTGTGTGGGCGTGAGTGTGTGCGTGTGAGAGAGAGTTTGATTACCTACTTCTATGGACTAACATGTAATAGAAATACACTCGCGGTCAGTGAATACGGGTCAGGTGGATTTTTTCATAGAAAATCCTGGAAACATGCTAATTACAAATATTTAAAATAAATATAATACAACCTGATTCAAAAATAGATTTTACCTACACTGTAAACATTTTGAAAAAATATTTGATATCAGCATTATTTTCTATGAAAAAAACCACCTGACCCGTATTCATTGACCGAATGTGTAAGTCAATTGGCAAAGGACTCCGGACCACCATAACCGCGATGGGCAAGCAAAAGCCAATAGAAAAATAAACAGACTAAGAAGCGTCAATTAGCAAATTTGCCTGCTCGGGTATCGCTTTTGACCGGGAATTTCAGTTTGCAGTTCATTGAGTGGGAAGCGGCCAAAACTTAACGGTCGGTTGCGTTGCATTTGCAGGTCAAAAGATCATCGTACAGACAAAAACAACTCATGTATTAATTTAATTTACTGAAGAACTAATATTGTTGGACTTCATGGCTTCTCGAATTCTTTGCAGGTTCACGAAAAGTGCTTTTTTGAAACCACTTTTGCTTTCCGGGCTACATCCTAACATGCAAGGTAAAAAGACCCATAAAGTATCCTTATATCTGCATCCATTAAATTCCTAGCTATTTAAATACATTCCATCTTACTCGAAATCATTTTATCGTTAGAATATAAGCAAATACTTACAATGTAATATACACAAGTAACATATTATAACGTAATTACATAAAACAATTACAAAAAGTTAATATTTCAGCAATTTATCGATGATCAACCATACCTTTCTTAACAATAGTGTTGGTTCTGTAACAGTCTTTCAATAGTTTCTGCAAACTCGGGCCGATTATTGTTGCCGCTCGTGACATAATTTAGTTTTCGCGTTAGTTATTTAGGTGAGTTGAGTAAATACGCCTGAGTTTCGCTCGTTATCGACTATCAGTTCGGTTGTCTGGTTCCTGTTGTCTTGCATGAACTTAGTTCGATAGACTAGTTTATGCGGTGCGAAGGCAACTTAAAGCGGTGAATTTCCGCGACTGGATCGCGATAGTACACGTTCCAGGTGGTATTTTCAAAACTGATACTAAACGTGCTTCGTGAATAAAAATCTGGTTCAGCAAAAGGTGAACCAAAGCAGATACTTTCGATTTTATGCCGTGAGAGAAGATGCAAAAGTTAAATTAAAGAAATTAATAAATGCGTCAGGGTCACAAATGATTTAATATAGTGGTAAATCACATTTTTGGGACAGAGGACAGGGTAGGTGTTATAATTATGCTTAATTATACTCCATTTCAAATACCATGGCCCGATGCCACTTCAAAGTTTTATGGGGCATCGGGCCATGGTATTTGAAATGGAGTATACTAGTGTCTATACATTGTAAATAGTTGTTATTATTGATTAGTGTAAAAATGAAGAATTTGTTCAAGTGCGAATCAGACTTCGAGTTCCATTTTTGTGACAATTAAGAGGACTACATAAAGTGATTAAATACAAATTTTATTAAGTGATTAGTTAATTATCAATGTTCCCACAATTTCGTGTTTAGTACGGGCCTATATTGGAGAAACATTAAACACAAATGATTAAAGAAAATCTCATTGTGATATATTTAACAGTGTAAGACCCTCTCGAGAGATCAATAGCGCTGGGAAGAAAGCCTATTTGTACAGTTAATTACGCTTGCCAAAGAAAGAAGATTAAAAAAAACCTGATCGCGTTTCTAAGCAGCCAATGATTGAATGATTATGTTGTAGGCGAAATTTTCCTTTGTTAAAGAAAACTTTTGTCGCATAGTACGAAAAAATAGAAAACGATTGAAATGAACTTAGATTAGGTCAAAGTAAATAAAGAATATAAAAACCTGAATGGACATTTCTCATCTAGTTTCGTGAGTTGTTACAACCCATGTACAGAAAGTTAATGTTACCTAAACTTAATTTTCTATATTTTTATACCACGTGTAAATCTATTATCGGCGATAAATTAAGCCAGGCATGAGATTCATTAGCTATTTTTCTTATTTTGATGGAGGTAGATCAATCACCACCACCATCACCATTGTCTGTCACCCGTACAACGCAAAGCCTGTAAAGTATTTGTAACGTCAGGATGTAGTTAGGTACATTTAATTAATATCCGCGATATTAATCCGTTTAAATAGTTTTATTTCATGAGTAATCATCGCGATAACCGGGGAAAATATTTCGTTTTTATTATATTGATTTCAATATATAATAATAGGACTTTGCCCAACAGTGAGACACAAAACAGGGTAACTAACTAAATAAATAATAGAATGTCGCTCAGCACGGCAAACACTTGAGCCTATATAAATGTGACAAAAATAAATAGCGGTTATTTTCCGAAAAGCGTGGTAGCAGCTATTAAATATCCAATTTTCATATTTCATAATTACGTAGGTAATTCTAAAGATCAAATCGGCAAGTTCTAATATTACGCCAAAGTAGGGTCATTCCCTCGCGGTTGGAATCCAATGCGAACTCCAAGCCGAGAATTAACTTAATTTTCTTAACGGTAATAACCTGCTCCGGCATATCAAAGGTACAAAATTAATCTTAGCTCACGCGTAAACATCTGTATAAATTGTACCTAACAAATTTTGTCGTTACTCATCTTTTGATCGTAATGAACTTTTGTCACTGCCATTGGTTTTCGTAATGTGATCACGACGTAAGTAAATACATAAATGTCAATGACATAAGGTGAAAAACTACATATAAAAGTTCACATTTTTGCCCTTGAGTTTATGTATTACAATATAGTATAGAGTCATAGTCAGTCGTTTTTGTCAACCTCTGTATCCCAGTTGGTAGTAACTCTGCCGACGACCAGGATATCAATTTTATTACGTTTTATCAACGTACCTTGACTGTCAGTGAACACTACGCGTACATACATACACTATTTTTTTATTTATTAAATACCTAAGCATAAAAGTTTAAGATTTAAGGTAGGTTTAAGATTATAAGCTTACATGGCTGGACATTATTAGTAGGTATGGTTTGAAACGGTCTATTTATCGTGTAAATTCAAAGTAGAATCATGTAGGTGAACACCCATTTTAATTTATATTAACAATTAAAATAAAAACCTAAAATAAGTTATTTTATTTTTACCATAGAAAAAACATTGAAGAGATTTGTGTGTTGATAAGGAGTAGAAACTGTACAAAATCACTCTATAAATAGATCATGTTATTAATTATTGTAATATTGTATGCAATAAAAAAAAACTCCTTAAAATAACCTTTCCCTTTTGGCTTGGTGGTGACAAAGAGGTAATTAAGCTCATTGACACTTCAGAAATAAAAGACACTTAATAAAATTTATTCGACATAAGACATTGAATGTCATTATCGTCATTTCATTGCATATGACAGCGATAAATAGTGCATTACATCAGAGGCCGGAAGTGACGATTTCCGGCCAAGTTGGTATATACTAGCTGATGGATAGGTAACGAGGCCGGGAATCCGGTTTCACGCCGAGGCATGTATAGTGCTTTTCTCAAACATATAATGAAGTACAAACAATGACAATGTTGTCGAAATTAAAAAAAAAATACTTTGCAGGCCTAGGCCTGAAAAGTGATATGAAATTTCATTTTCGTCCCAGTGAGGTACTGCGCCCTTAAAGCGATACTTTCGAGTCTATTTTAAGGAACGTAAATTAGACAATAAATATTATTGCATGTTTGAGTAAAATATAAAAATTGTGTCTGTGTAGGTAGTTATTATTTCATCTTAAACCGGTTTGAAACGGACGTGGTTGATATAAAAACTTACTGGATCTCAGGTAACATAAAATAAATATAGCCATTGAATTTATTATAAAAGATCAAATGCTTGTAATTGGCGGAAAGGTCAAATATGATAAGATATTTTTCTACTCCTGACCTTTTTTTGCTAGTTACATAGCTACGCATACTATTGTAAAGATATACATAATTACATCTGTCAAAAGTCTATAGTCTATTTCTCAAAAACGCACTCTCAGCCGGTATCGTAATGCCGCAGCGTTGTTCGGAAAGAGAAGGCACGCGAGATATATGGGCGTCTCTCGCTGCCAAACGTCGTCACTTTCCGAGCAGACTCAAAAACGTACTGCGGTCTGCCACAGACTGCCACATCACACCCATGATGGACGCCATATTGGATTTGTTCCCATCTTCGAGTTTTTACACTGCTACCAACATTAGTACGAGATTATTTATTACAATAATTACAATTATTAACTAAATATTTAGAAAATATAATGAAAATTAGTTTTTTCAATTATTTTAATTTGATAATATTATATTTTTGTACCAATAACTAATTTCATATTATGCCAAAGTATTTTTATCACAGGCAAGTAAGCACGATTTTAAAAGAAAGTTATCCATAGACAATGACAGCTGCATTAAGAAAAACCTTTCCGCTTTCCGCTAGCAGTTGAAAGTCCTGCCGCGAACTCCGATATCGAGTTTCGATCATTTGTCTCTGTCACTTGAACAAAATTATTATTAGAGTAACAGAGACGGATGCTCGACTTTTGCGAATTTCGAAGTTCGTGGACAGCCCCCAGTTCAGTATAGCGCTCAGTTTGATTTGAGTCGATTTGCATTAAAGTTTGTGCAGTGCCTAAATTCTATCTAAAATATGGGTATTTCATCATTAATTTCTAATGTTCTGCCTGCTCTTCTTGGGAATGCAGGTACGGCTGAGCTATCAATGTTATATTAGTTATACAAACTATGTGCTTATTGGTGACAACGGGAATACGTGTGTGGCGCTTAGTAATATAGGATATTTTATGAGTTCTGTGTATGCTATGCCTCTTAGTCGTAGAAAAAGTATAGTATGCAACGTTGTATTACTAGTTCAAAAAATGCTCGCGACGTCTTCAATTGCGATACTCGCCCTTCGGGCTCGTATCGCAACTCGCGCCGCTCGCACTTTTTGACCCTTGTAATACCACTATTGCATAAAATACTATAGGTAATGAGCGAATCAAATTATAGATTTGAGCAAACCGTTCAGTAAACTCATTATTTCTGTGTTCGTAAATAAATATTTGTCAGGCTCCGTAGCCTAGTTGGTAGTGACCCTGCCTACGAAGCTGGAGGTTCCAAATTCTAATCCCGCCGAGGGCATTATTTGGGTATTTGGGCATTTTTATTTTTAGGGACACAATGGCCTGTGATTATAAAACCTTAACTTTAGTTCGATTTATTACGACAGTTAAGTACGATATCTTTAAGAATATAAACTTTATCGGCGTCACAATATGAAACCTCGTATTGCTTATAAAATTAACTAAACACCAAATCTGAGATTTTCTTGAAATGTAGTGATAAATTGTCACAAACCTGACTAAAATAAGTCTAGTAATAAATAATTATTATATTTTATTGTAGGTATTCTTGTATATAGTCGTAGAGTACAATTATGACACATCAATATAAATTGGTTACGATCACATGAAATACGGGACAGGATTTAGTACAAGAAAATTAGATCCAAGTGAAGCATTTTGCCTATGACAGCGATCATCTTATCGAACGAAAGCTTTATGTCCTAACTATGAGTCAACGGTGTGAGTAAACTTTATAGGCTTAATCCTTTTCCTCTCGCTCGCACATATACGCCATCATTAACAGGAGGAACAGAAAGTCAATTACGCAAACATTCATGTTTTTTCACACGATCACATTATGCTACTTACTCGTAAAGATACAGATAACATTGCATCTATTCTACGACGTTTTGCAGTGATTGAAGTATTACCATGTTATTTCAAACATAAAACCTTTGAAAAATGTTTTCTGTATGGGAAATAAGGATAATTTTATAATCAATGTATCGGAGTAACTATTGAAATAATGAAATTAAAGTAAAAAAATATATAACATGGTGATAATTAGGTTAAGAACAAATATTAACAAGCATTTTAATAATTTAAAGTAGTTACAGTCAATAAGTATAATAAAACACCTCGTGCGATGCAACGAGTAAATAAATGTTATATTAATTTACCTTTTTAGCTCGGAGAGCTGAGAGGATTTTGATGAAATTTTAATAACGAAAATGAGCAAGAAAGACAGGTACGAAGAAAAACTATTTAATAATAGAATTCTCTTAACCCTGACTATATTTTCATATCGAAAAACTTAATGGACGTTAAAAAAGACTTCCTGGAAGAGGAATCCATTTAAAACACATATTTTGTTGTGGACGGCTGGTTTTATTTTCGAATAAATTTTGTAATAAATACAGGGTGACATCTGCGCGAAGCAAGAGTAAACTGAGTAGGTACTAGTAGCATTTGTACCGAAGAGAAGTTTTATAAGTTGCGGAACTTGCATAGAGAATGTTCTCGGGAATCTCAATTTAACAAATAATCTAATCAAGCCAAGACCGTACTAGATACATGCCTTATGAGTTTATTTACTGCCTTGTTTATTTATTTACGATATGAAATATTTATTTATAGCACATTTTTTTAATATCTCATGGAAACATTCTCAATTAGAACTTAGGTACTCTTAAATTCTCATGAAAATCCTCGGAAATTTCCGAGGATATTCCCGCAATTTTGAGAATGTTTTTATTGTATGTATGTAGGTTATATGTATGTATATAAATATTTGTAATATTTTTTACAATGTGATAAATATATATATATTATTATAGTGAGCCATGTGTTTGTTGTTAATATTATTTCAGTTTACTTGTTACATACCCAAGATAGCACCGCCCACACCTTCTCTGCTTTGCCTTAAGGTTGACTGGTAGAGAATGCCCTTGGTATTAAGTTCGCCTTTTGTACTTTAAGATTTTCTTTTGTGCAATAAATTTAAATAAATAAATAAATGTTCTGCAACTTGTACATTGCTAGGTACTAGGGATGTTCACGCTGAGCATGCAACTTTCACTATGGAGATGGGGCCTTAATTGATTTTTAAGTATCAATGAAGTCTTAATTACGAGATTTTTTTCGCATTTTCTTGGTTATCTCCATGGTGAAAGTTACCCAGCCTGACCATCATTGTACCCTGTTCACTCTTGCTCCACGACCACCCAGATGTCACCCTATATACTTGACGTAATTATGAGACCAGTAGATAATTTTATTTAACGGATTTGCTCATATTTGTGATGCTATATTTGAGGATCTAATAAGAATTGTTTTAGCGTTTTACCCCCTTTTTCATAAACGTCTGCTAACTTAACAAGCCGCTAATCATTGTTTGCCCCTTTTGCTCTTAAGGACACATTGTTAAGACCGAAAGGGACAAACAATTATTAGCGACTTGTTAAGTTAGCAGACGTTTATAAATAAGAGGTTAGCATATTACAGAAGATAATTTCAATTCGGATGGAATGAGTGGATTTTTTTTGCTTTTGTTTTTCATGTTTTAAAAATGCACCTTAATTTACGGGCTGTTTAGCGATTTTTGGAGTAAGAAATAAATGTTATAGGCTTTTTATTATCAAAGTACTATGTCAGTAGTGTGCTTGTGTTAAAAAATGAGTCATCTAAGGAATAAGTGGAACAAATACATGTTAACCTGGGTGAATATCTGAGCGTTTAAACCGCCTAATTTTGGTGGCATCGTTTTTGCCGAAGTGTCTAAACGTCTCAATGTTATACTTCGTCATTTGTATAACGTACCGTGCTTCCTTCAAATTACTAAGTCGCATATTATAAAGAGTATAAACTTTGGCAAAAATGATGCCACCAAAATTAGGCGGTTGAAACGCTCAGATATTCACCCCTCTAATCAAGAAAAAATGCCTAAGCTTAGCAAAAAAAAATAGTCTATACATAATATATTTCATAAAAAGTAATGCAAAGGGGTTTGGGTATTTTTGTATGGACTAGTGGCGTCATTTTTTTTTCAGCGGCCATCGTTTATGTTACTACTATTTTGTAGTGCTACCTTAGACTAGCTTATTTTCAAAATAAGTTTTGCCGTAAGCTGTAAGTAATATCGGAGCCCAGATATGGCCCTTCAAACAATGTTATTGGACCAGTGAATATACCTAACTAAGACAGGTTTAGGAGACAGCTTAGATGACTACAGGCTTATTTAACTCGATAATACTACTAACAAAGATACAAGGATATTGCTCTTAAAGTATAATAGTTAATTTAACCGACTTAAAAAAAGAAGATCTTAGGTATATGAAAATGCAACTGTATTTTCTTATGCGATTTCTATGCTGTCGGTTTAGTGAACGTTAAAAATGTAGCAAAATGGTTTCAATAGACGGTTCACCCTCTGACTACACCATAAGGAAACACAGGTGTGATGCACACATGCAAAATGTTTTGACATATTTCCAAGTAGGAAATGTACCTAATTATGTTAGTATTTAGATTGGAATTGTTACTAATGCTTTCTTATGTATACAACACAACATATGACAATATTTGGGATAAGGGGCCTTATTGTCGATGGCTCTTACGTCCGTCCGGTGACGTCGTATTTATATACAAACATCGCTCATAACGCCGTAAGCGCCAATGACAATAATGTCCCTTTTCCCAGATAACGTCATTTGTAATTTATAGTATTACGTTGAATTACTATTTTACACATTTTCTGGCTCGTCGTAAACTTCATTCTCAATATTATCTTGGCGAATCACTCTCTCTCTAAAAACTGTGCCGGTGCGGTGGATCAAGATGTTTTTGATACCTACCCCATCCCAAGAACCATATAATTGACATTACATTGTGAGCATATAAAACCTTTGACATAATTACCTTCAATAGAACGTTCATCGACATCCGTCATAAAATCGCCGTGTTAAAGAAAAAAGGAACTATCTCTAAAATAATCATTGACTGAGAAAGAACCTTATGTCCAAGGTTACTTTTTGAGTTAAGGTTAGGTTTTACGTGGCATACACAATAGTTGGCCGTATGGTGACGGCAGAAAGAATACATTTGTCACGACCCCAACTCCTCCTGCGGGTGTCGTAAGAGTCGACTAAGGGATTGAAGTGTCACTGACCATATTTGTTTAAAGATTGATGATGGGCAGCAGCGTCATCACAGTGGACACATTACTGTGATCGCCAATCCCCCTGCCCAGCGTGGCGATTATGGGCATCTACCTCCTAATGCGTCTATAAGCATAGTTAATAGGAAAGGCCTACGTCCAGCAGTGGACTATCATAGGCTGATGATGATGATGATGATGAATTGATGACACAATAGTAGTTTTACCTCATTCCGTTGCATTTCAAAAATAAATATGAGTCTTTACTATAAAACTTTAAAGTATGATATCTCGGCTCCGATATAATTTAGCTATGTGCACTCCATAATAAAATAAGTTTATTTTAAATTGCTCTTTTCAAATTTACCACTTTCATGAGTGGCCGCCAAAATATAAAAACGACGCCAACTTTACCCAAACCCCTTTAAACTTGATTATATGCCTAAATTCTGTTTTGGAAAATTAATTAGGAGGTATCAAAACTAATAAATCTAGTTATTTAGCAAAACAAGCTCCCTTGTAATCGTATTTACGATTAAGATACGAGTATGTACGATTATTATCAATAATAAGGATACTAAAATGGCAGGTATCCGGACCTCTTTTCTATAGCTCCATCTCTGATACATCTAACCTTCATCATCAGAGCCCATTAGTATTTTCCTTTAATTGTCAATAGTCTCCATCTATACTTCTGCTGGAACTCGTTCACAGATGTCTATTGTTGGTACTCGTGAATGGGTTGCAGCAGACGTACAACACAGCAAATTTTCTCTTTGAAATCGTTATCGGACTCGTAATGGCAGAACTGCCTACCTGGATGAGTGAACTTTACTCGTTGATTTTAAAACACGGGTATTCCTATAAAATACCAAGGTAAAACAATTGCCTACCCCCTATAATCCCAACTAAACAAAATATTCTACAAATGGTCAGACCGCTCGAGATTGTATGATAAATGACATCGGCGACTCAGTTTTTGTCATGTCTCTTTTTGTACCACAATGGTTACAAGATAACCCGACATCACCCCGCCCGACATCAAGAAGATACCGTAGCCTATGGACGCCTGCAACTCCAGGGGCTTTCTCCTTTAAAAATGTATTAACACCTTTTTTGAAGAATCCCATAGTTGTATTCCGTTGAGAAATCCTCACTATGAGGATATTCGACAGCAGAAGGACACCGGAGACGTGCAGGAGGAAATTAAACAGAATAGTGCGTAACACAAAGTGTATGTCTTTGGCAGTGTCTGTTTTCAATCGCCATTTCTTTGATTTTTAATGTTTTAATTTTAGTTACAAGTATGAGACAAGACAGATCATACAAATTAGTATAAAGTTAAAACGGATTATAATTCAAAAATAAAGTGACTGGTAATAATATTTGTAGCTATTTCGATACAAAAATGTGAGACGGTCTACTAGGTCTCTTATTGTAAAGAAGTTATGAAAAATCCCTTTAAGGGAGACATAACATTCAACATTGTCACTGTGTTACCAGAATGATGTATAGCAAATTGCTTATTTGAGTCGTAACAACCCACATCGTTGTGTTCCTGCTTGCGGAACAATAAGGGTTAGACTCCCATTTTGTTTATACTACAAACTTTTTCGAACAAATTCGGAATAAAGAGGCAAATTAATTTTTCATGTCAAAAAAATGAGCCAGCCGTTTCAAGCTTCATTAAAAATTTTTGGCCACAACTCGATGCCGCCGGAATTAACTTTTCTCATTTCTCATTTCCGTAATGACTCCTAATTGAAGAAAAGATAAAAGTGGTTTAGCTCGACTAAGCTAGATGGAGCGATAGAACTGAACTGTGGTGCAGTTTGGATTTGCAAATTACTTTTGTACCTATTTGAACTCAAACTAGTTTGTATCTGGACTATATTGATGACAAAATAATGTTTATAGTTCACTAGCCGATGCTCGTGTTCACACAGTAGTTATAAATTGTAGCCTATTTGTGATCCTGATGATAAAGAAATATCTTGGGACATCTTACACAAATCGACCGATTTTAACGGTAATCGCAATTAAGGTTTGTGATGCGGGTACCAAACGACGATATATAAACTCGTAATAAATAGATATATACTTAAATACAGGGTGTCCGGTGGCAGATTTCTGTTTTCAAAGTCAATTATAAAATTTAAAAAAAAACTTAGGTTTTGATATTTGGCGGGAATACATTACTGAATATTGCGGATTTTGTTTTCAATATGTCTCAATGGTCAGAACACTACCGTTCTTATGCAATTGAAGCGTTTTTTAAAGCTAATGATTCGTTAGTTATTGCACGCCGACAATTTTGTTTACATTTCAATATTCGTCGTATAAGTAACGGCTGAGTGTAAATTTGATTCGATCATGGGTGCAAAAGTTTCGAAAAACTTCCTCAGCACAAAACATCCCGAGATCAGGCCCAAACCGACACACAAGGACGCCAGAAAACATCTCGAGTGTTCAACGGAGTTTGCAAGAAATGGCCGTATTTTTTTGAAAATTCAAGGGGTCAGGCAGTTAATGCAAATAGTGACAACTATAGACAGATGATAGTGGATTACTTTTTGCCTAATTTGCAAGAACATCCATTTTATTCGTCAGACACGTTATTTCAGCAGGATGGTGCTACTCCCCA
>JALPQI010000538.1:0-52442 GCA_025490895.1 Thaumatotibia leucotreta
TATACCGTTTTCTAATTTCAGGCCGACTAGCCCACGGACTATATAGGATACCTACAATATTGTAAGCATTATAATTTATTTTTTTATTAACTTCGGTACCTAGATATGTTTTAGTACATATGCTTCAAGATTGTTGGTATGGTAGTGATATAGCAGTTTTACTAATGTTTCTGATTTGATTTAGTTTTGTAATACATTAAAAATGTTTTTTTTAGTACAGATGGTGACTTTTTTAGGCTCTAGTGCGAGAAGTGTGTCATTTTACGTCAGGTTCAAAACTTCGGAGGGCCATCTGTACTAAAAAAACGTCGTACAGTCGCCTTCAAAGATATCGTTACAGTTTAAGTGCCAAAAATATGTTTACAATTTAAGACTTTGTTGCCTTGACGTTAAGGTCGTGTAAATATATTTTTGGCACCTAAACAGTAACTACATATATCTTTGACGTCGACTGTACGCGACAAGTGCAAAAACGAAATTCGTAACTCGTGTCGATTTAAAACACTCCCTGTCGGTCGTGTTTTAAAACATCGCCACTCGTTTCGAATTTCAAGTTTTTCGCACTTGTTTCGTAATGTACCATTATGTATGTATATATAATAAACTAAAGTTCTCTAGTGTGATGGATGACGTATAGGAAAGCAGGAAGATAAATACGGGACTACTGCATCCGTTGAGGTGGGTTTACATGAAACGAGCGAATGCTCACGAATTTTCACCAATTTTGTAGAGTGAGAATAGAAATCCCCACTCTACAAAATTCGTTCGTTACAAAAAACGTAATTCGCTAAAATTCGTTGATTTCGTAGATTGGGGGATAGATTGAGCATTCACTCGTGATGTAAGCCTACCTTTATATGAGTTAAGAAGTTCGCGATCCACTTACCGAGAATAATGCATTCTCATAAAATATTAAAAAAAATGATGCAATAGGTAATTCATTTGTTCAGTACTCGTACTTATAACGTATGTGCGAGGTGATTATAGTGACTCATAAAGCACCGTCTATAAATAGTTTTTTGCCTGCTTCCAGAAAACATGTTCGCGAGAACCGCGTTGAGCTTAGCGAGTTGTCTGCTGGCGGCAGCAGCCGCGCCCGTCACCCCCCGATGTCACCACCCCCCGTCACCCCTGTCACCACCCCCAGCACCGCCCTCGACGCCGTGGTCTCCCAGTCCGGCCTGCTCCACACCGCTGCACACCGCGTCACTCGCCTCGGAGTACTCTTCGGCCCCAGCGGCGGTTTGGAAAACAACGTCATCTTCTATATAGAGTCCAACGACAACGAACAGGGCCAGAGAACCGACTACGGCCTTTTCGCGTCGACTAAAGAGTCTAAAGATAGTAAAGACACAAACCGCACTGTAACTAAACTGCTTGACGCCGCAAGCGATATCCTTGTAATCAACCTAACAGGCCCCGTATACTTCGCCGGCAAGGATGGGATATACATCTACAACAAGGAGAAAAACTCTGCGGAGAAATATGGCTCCGTCGAAGAGGAGGTAATATCCGTGGCGGTTAATGGCTCAACGCTGTACTATGTGAACCGCCAGAATCAGCTTTATAGCTTAAACGAAGACGGTAGCAAAGCTACCATCGTTGATGCAGTAAGCGCCGAGCAAATCACATTCGACTATAACGGCCGAATGTACTACACAGCTGATAATAAAGTCTACGTGTATGATGGAGAGAACGCCAAGCGAATTGAAGACATCTCTGATGCGAAGCAAATATGGTTGATGCGGACGCCGATGATGGCAGGCGAGTATGGCTTTGTAATGGCGGACGATCAGTTCTACATGGTGCAGGGCTCAAACGCGAGCGCCCGCGCCATGGGAGAAAACAAGATGGCCGCCAACGCCGTGTCAGCTGACGCGGGGCTGGTTGCGTACTTCGCCGTCGACCGCAACATCTACGAGTTTAACATTATACAGAGACTTGTGGAGGGGCTGATGGGCGCAGTCACTGACGGACTGAAGAACATGATGAGGGATATACGGAACTCGTTTAATTCGGTCTTCGGAGTAGGTTTGAATTTATAGAGCGATTGAAGATGCTTTTATAAATAAAACAGTACAGATGGTTTATGTTCATTTGTGTTACTCTTTGAATCATAATGAAATGTTCTACCTACATATATTTATGCCCTTGACCTTGACCGTCCCTTCCTGTCACATCAATAATTGCATTTTTCCTCCAAACCTTATTTATTACCTACAATATTGGGAGTACTGGTGGCAAATTGCACACGAAAGATATGGAGTCATTCTTATAACTATTATTTTAGGCTTATATAATAAAATTATTAATTTACCTAATGTACTTAGTACCTACCTACCCGTAAATTGGAAGTAAGTGAACATTTACCTGGTGCAAAATGCAAGTTTTTACTGCGATAGACATTTTGACGTGATTAAAAATGTTGTGATGCAATGAGGGTTTTCGAGAATTTTTCTGCCACCAGGCGGCGCTTCGTACGCACCTGGTCTCGACAGCTGTCAGATTCATACTATTCATAGGCACCTGGGCCTAAAATATTGAAATTCTATTTTATTTGGAAGAGAATTGATTTTGTAATGGATTACGACTAATACATGGTCGTCGAAGTGAAGATTGAACTCTAAAACAGGCGCTCAAAGTCACTAGTATTCAAAATAATTACTATAACTTTGTTAATTTCATGAGAATTGACTTGGAACTATTTTATTTATTTATTTTAGGTAACAATATGACTAAAGTAATAGTTTTCAGAATAAATAAACCTATAAATATGTTGAAAATTAAATGCGCGTATTTATTTTAACAGTTCGTTATACGGTCGGCTCAGTGCTGCCATCTCACCTCCCCATAGCGGCAGAAAAAGTATCAGAAACCCTCATTGAACAGTAAAGAAGTTATTGCCATTAGAAAAGCCCAGAAGTTGATTGAAAATGAAAATTTTAAAACGAATTCAGCTTTATAAAAAAATATTACGAAAATATACTTGAATCGATAGAAAATTTTGAATGCACTAAAATTCCCATAGAAGAAAGTTTTCTGGTAATAGATACATTCGATACTTATAGTTAGGAGTATTTTAAACCTCCAAGGAAGTGAAACCGTGCGAAATCGTATATTTTCAGCTTCGTAAATTCAACATTAAGCTAGAAATAACATCAAATAACACCTTAATACCCCAAGTCGAACAAACAAAATACTTAGGCTTTATTTTTGACTCTGGTTTGACTTGGTCTGCCCACATTGATGCAACTTGTGACAGATTATCCTCTGCAGCTTACGCGCTATCTAGACTTGCTCCATCTCTCTCAACTGATAACATTAAGAAGGCATACTATGGATATTTCCATTCAGTTTTAATTTATGGGGTTGATCTCTGGGGGACTGCGGCCGAACGTGAGCGAGAATTTAAACTCCAAAAGCGAGCGATACGAATAATCGCGAGGAAACCCTACGACCATCCGGCCAAAGCCCTATTCACTAAACTGAAAATCCTCACATTACCTAGCGTCTATATTGGAAGCGTGTAAGTACGTCAGGGAAAATTTCACCTCTTACAAGAGCCGAGAGCAACAGTCTGGAAGGAGCACGCGCGGAGGTCATCTCCTCCTGGTGCCTGCTCATTCCACAGCTAAATCCAAAAGGTCTGTGGGGGTGTTAGGAGTAAAAATGTTTAATGCATTGCCTATCAGTATTAGGAACTCCTCTAGTGACGCAGTGTTTTCGAATAATATTAAAAAAATATTACTTGAGATGGCTTGTTATCATCATCATCATCATCATCATCATCAGCCTATGTTAGTCCACTGCTGGACGTAGGCCTCTCCTATTAACTATGCGTGTAGACGCATTAGGAGGTAATTGCCCATAATCGCCACGCTGGGCAAGCGGATTGGCGATCGCAGTAATGTGTCCCCTATGATGACGCTGCTGCCCATCATCAATCTTTTATCAAATAATGGTCAGTGACACTTCAATCCCTTAGTCGACTCTTACGACACCCACAGGAGGAGTTGGGGTGGTGACAAATGTATTCTTACTGCCGTCAACCACACGGCTTGTTATGCCATCGACGAATTCTTTGATAAAATACCAGAGACCCACACATAGTACCTAATTACAGGAATTGTCTTATTTTTTTATTATACTAATACACGGTGGAATTTAATCGGTGAACAGGAACCCATTTTTCTAATTCAGTAATCGATGGCGGTCACGTTTATGTAGTACTTAAGTGGAACCAAGTTTTTTTTAGCATAATTTTTTTTTATGTTGAAATTAAAATTTATTGTCACCCTACTAATGGTTTAGTCTGAAAAGTTTAATACCTCTTTTCAAACCTATCAGCCATAGAAACTTAAAACATAAATGAGCAATAACCACTCACATGCTTTAATTTTTGCGATAGACTCTATTCCTATGTAAAATAAGAGCGATGCATGGCTGATAGTTTGAAAAGAGGTATTAAACTTTTCAGACTAAACCATTAGTAGGGTGACAATAAATTTTAATTAAAGTTTAATTTCAACATAAAAATTTGTTATGCTAAAAAAAAAACTTTGTTCCACTTAAGTACTACATAAACGTGACCGCCATCGATTACTGAATTAGAAAAATGGGTTCCTGTTCACCGATTAAATTCCACCGTGTATATTTTTAGATTTTATGATATACATGCGACATTAATTAATTATCTTTGTATGAAAATTGCTTGACATTGTTATATTTCTTATTATTATTTTGACATTTAAATTTGATTTCGTGTAATGTGTATTTGATACAAAATTGTCATGTCATATATGTGACATAGTTTTTAAAATAATAAATAATAAATTAATACGTATAAATAAGTTCGTAATATTTTATGTATACTACAAGTATAAAAATGACATGTAATGAATTATTATGAATAAATGAACTTGAACTTGAAATAAACTCGAATTGGTTCTAAATAGAAACCCAGATGCTGACGAATTAAGGAATATGATAAAAATGGAAAATTATAAACAAGTTCTTAAACATGCAACCATTATGTAGAGCGATTAAATTGTTTTCCACTCATAAATGGATCTTAAATAAATTAAGAAACCGATTCACTCTGAAAAACCAAGAACATGTGGCCATAGTCCAGTCATTTTATAACATGTTATAACATTAGTTAGCGTGACAGATAATTGAATTAAAGGATGGAAGAATGTAAGTGTGGAAAATAAATAAAGTTTCACTTTTTTCCCATAGTATATGTATACAAACGGATGAACCTCCGGTTCTAAATGAAAAGTCGGTGTAACTTTATAACCGCTCTATCTAAGCACAAATCCACTTAAACTCCTAAACAATCTGTTCTAACAACATATCGAAAACAGTTATAGTTTTACGGTGAAACTTTCGTTATCAAGTTTGCTTTCCAGACAGCGCCATCTCTCGGACCATTTACGCAGCACAAAATATTAAAATTAAAACTACGAATTGGACAACATGTATTGTTTTTCTTAAATGTTTGGCTTTTTTGTACAATACCGTAAGTTGACCCCTAGAAAACTGTTGATAATTTATAGGAATAGAATCGATTTGAAAAAAAAATAATGAAAATTGCAATAAATGACATTTATTGCGATTTAATCGCAATAAATAAAATTTCTAACTTTCATACAATTTGTATGGGATTCTTAATTCTTGATTTGCGGCTTTTATAGCTGAATAAAACTTTATTTTTATTTTTATTGGTGCCATACAAGCTTATGATCCCGAACAGAAGCAAGATCGATGGGCATAAAAAACAAGTTAGTCAAAAATGACCATTTTCTCGCACCCGTTGTGATTTTTTTTTGTTCCGAAATATACAACGCTAATTTTCATTAATTTAAAATCAAGGCCTTCCTTCTAAGACCATTTTCGCGTAGTTACTCTGGATCTGGTAGCTGCCCTCACTGACCCAAAAATAATTTCTACCCTGTATACACGGTGCTCGCGAGCATTGCGAGAGATTTTAACTATACATTTTAGACATCAAAATAAACAAAAAATATAGGGACCTAATGCCAAATTAAACAAAAAAAAATATTTTTTACTTTTTCATTAGGTACTTTTTAGCATTTCCAAAACTTTTTATCATAACAACAATTAGTTAAAATTACTTTTTTAAATGATTTTTTTAGGGAGTTTTTTTTTCGTCAAATCTATTCATATTTTTTTTTATTGTCAAGCAAAAAGTGTGGTAATATTAGAACACATTGTAATCACAAAGAAGTTTTATGACGGGTCACGTAGAAAAACTTATTTCGAAAAGAGGTTGATTATCTCTGGAACTAAGCCGAATCCAGGAAATTTTATATAACATTAACTACTCTAAATATGGTCAGGAATTCAGCATTAAAATGTTTCGGAATGCTAAAGAACACCGTGTATACAAATAAACTGGCATGTATATGAAACTGTTGTAGGTTAGGTTCAGAGTTAGGTGGCTCTCTATGGAGCACCCGTGTGGGCAGACCGGTTAAAGGAGCGTGCTAAGCGCATGCTCCGTCGCCCGCAGAAGGTGGTGGCGCAAAGAATGGCGAGGGCCTACCGCACCACGGCCTATGCCGCAGTGTGTCTTTTGGCCGGCACCCCGCCGTGGGAGCTGGACGCCGAGGTGCTGGCGGAAAGATACCGGTGGAGGGCTGAGGCAAGGAGGGCAAATGAGCCTCCCGACCCAGAGGAAGGGGAGAGGATGGCGCGGGCAGCGGCAGAGCGCCTGCAAGAGAAGTGGAGGGACGCCTTGGAGGATAGCCTTTATGGTCTTCGAACCATAGCGGCTATCCTCCCAAGCATGGACCAGTGGGTGGTCAGGAAAAAGGGGACCCTGACCTACCGCATGACGCAGGTGTTGTCCGGGCATGGATGCTTTGGACAATACCTGCACAGGATTGGGAGGGAGCCGGGGCCCGAGTGCCCAGAATGCGGAGCACCGGAGGACACGGCCCAGCACACCCTAGAAGAGTGCGATCGCTGGGTCGTCGAAAGAACGGCTCTCGTTGCAGACACGGGGCTGAGGGACCTCTCGCTGCACGCCATCGTCACATCGATGCTGAGCAGCGAGAGGAACTGGGAGGCGGTAGCCTCCTTCTGCGAACGAGTGATGCTGCAGAAGGAGGCGGCGGAGCGCGAGCGCGAGGCGGCACCAGATGCCCCGCCCATGCGACGCAGACAACGGGGTCGAAGGCGAAGAAATTTTCTACGCCTAGACCCCTAGTGGGGCCAGCGGTTACGGGACCCGCATTGCACGGCCCCACACACGACGTTGTCGGGGGCGAGACCAAGCGTTTCGGTCTCGTCCTCCTTAGTGCGGGTGCCCTGGCACTTGGCCGGGGCCGCCGGAGGGCGTCATGGTGACATGTTCGCGATCCCATGGCGCCTTCGAAAACGGCTCAGAGGGAGAAACGCCGGAGTGGAGTTCTAGTGGGTAGGGCTAGGCTCTCCCCCTCTCGCAGGAGAGGGACCCGAGAGCGGCGAGTCCCACATACCCCCCCATTGCACGGTCTACCCGCGACCAGGGGGGGATGCGTAAATGCATTCTCCACTCCGTCAACAAAAAAAAAAAAAAAAAAGGTTCAGAGTTAGGTTAGGTTCAGAGTTAGGTTAGGTTCAGAGTTAGGTTAGGTTCAGAGTTAGGTGGGGTGCAGGGCTGGTTCCTCCTCGTGGTGCACCCTGGGAGGGGGAGGATAGCCGCTCAGATGCGCGTTTGCTATCTTCCCTCTGCGAATACCAGTCACAGGCGGTTGCAGTCGAGTCTTCTCCTGCGTGGGCTTAATGCCGGGTTGAGTGGCTGTGGAATAAAACCACATTAAAAAAAATTGAAGTGTGGGTCGCTCCAGAAATGGAGGCGACGGGTGCGGTGATGTGCCAGGTGCACTCGACTCTTAGTCGACGCCGGACCAACCCGTTGCTCGTACTGAGCACCGGGGGCCTTGCCTTAACCGGCCGGGCCGCGAGGAAGAAAACCTCTATAAAAAATTACCCCCAATCTTAAGCGTGGTGCACCGTGAGAAGATGCATGGCTGAGGTGGAGTCAGTCGCTAGTGCACCAACCTGCAGTACCGCCCGACCCTGCAGCGTAATAGGGGCACTCTGGTTACTGGGGTTCTCTGACCAGTGTGCAGCCAACGTCACCCTACTCGTGGGAATTTTATGGAAACTTATAAGGAAAAAACCCAAAACGGCCCTTCTCAGGGCCAACCCAAAAACGGCCCTTCTCAGGGCCAACCCAAAAACGGCTCTTCTCAGGGCCAACCTGAAAACGGCCCTTCTCAGGGCCTGCCAGCGAGGAATGACGACAATGTCGTTGATGTCTCGCAGAGGGATCTGAGTCCGGATCTGGCCTTAGAGGAGCGGTCAAGGCAGAGAGTGCGGCGTCTCTCTCAGGACACGGACTCCGAAGACACAATGGTACATTGTGAGAAAGAGAGGGACCAACATAGACAGTCGGCCCAAAAAAGGGTCCGCAATCCGGAAGACGACACAATTCTGGCTGAACACATGCCGAAGATAAACACCGCCCGCAGAGGTGGAAAGACGGGCAAGACCCGTGGAGCTCAGGCGGGTATAATGAAGTCCAAGGCCTCGGTAGCGTATAGAGGGAGTACTAAGGCCAAAAACCTTATTAAGAAAGTGGACCTCTCTGCGTCCGCAGAGCCCTATAAACTGGCCTTCCCCGTGACGAGGGAACAGATTGTGGAAATAACGTCGGACCTCGAAGAGTTGCCTGACGAAAGCCCAACTGACGGGAGGATATCCCCAGCCGCGGACGGAGATGTTGCTGACGTAGCGCGTAAGGCAGCACAAACAGTGATCGAATACGTAAAGAAATCACTGAACCTAAAGGGGACAATTCGTGGACGTATCTATAATAAGTGCCACGAAATTATCGAGGCCATGAACTCCATGGGCACAAAAGAGGAAAGCGATGAAATAAAGGTCCTTCGAGCAAATAACAAAAGGCTCAAAGAAGAGCTGGAGCATGCCGCTTCCGAAGTCAAGGCACTCAGAAAGGCCTTTTCTGAGCGTGGCAAGAAGCAGGTCCCAACGCCGAGTCCAGTGCCAACCATCACGGCTGGCGATGCCATGCTGGGGGCGGTAACGCAGGCCTTGACCAAATTCAAAGAGGACTTGTCCAAGAATCTGCATGAGTCCATAGGAAGTATGGTCAATACCCGGATAGAGGAAATAAGGAGCCGCCTTCCTCCGGAGCCACCTCTTCGCCCGCCATTAGCGGCAGATCGCAAAAAAGCCGCATCGGCTGCCGCTGTGACCACGCCGGCTCCTTTGCCAGACGACCCCTGGACTCCACTGCCTGATCTTTCCTCTGCCCCTGTAGCGGCAGAGACGCGCTCAGCAACATCGGGATCCACTCTGATGCCTCCTGCGAGGCCTGCCCCTGTCCCAAAGCGACAGAAAGCGGCCACCAGGCATGCACGACAGGAGCTAGGTGGAGTTCCCCCCCCTGCTCCCCGAACGAAGAGGGTCAACAAGACGGCTCCGCAGCCGCCGCTGTTACCACCACCACCGGTGACTAAGGAGCAGGAATGGACGAAAGCAGGGAGCCGTAAACAGCGTAGGAGGCAAAAGAAAGCCGCCCATGCTTCCGCTCCGGCCAAGCTACCGCCGAAAAAGTCGTCCCCGGTAGCCAAGAAGAAAACACTTGCTGTGCCTAAAACAGCGGCTGTGGTGGTAGCTCTCAAGCCAGAGGCTACGGAGTCTTATGCTTCTGTAATGCTGAGAGCCACCCAAGCATTCCAGCTGGCTGAGGTTGGCCTCGGTAGCGTCAGAATGAAGAGGACTGCGGATGGGGCCCGTATTCTTGAGGTTGCCGGGACGGACAACGGCCGCACCGCCGAAGCTCTGAAAGAGCGCTTGATAGCGGCAATAGGAGACGCGGCCCGAGTCTACAGGCCCATAAAGATGGCGCGTCTCCGTGTCACCGAGCTGGACGAAACTGCCACCACAGACGCAGTTGCTAGGGCTATCGCGAACGAGGGGGGCTGTGCACCAGCTGACGTCAGGGTGGGGAAAATCAGCTTTAGTTTTAATGGTCTCGGCTCGACCCTAATTCAATGCCCCATCGAAGTGGCAAGTAAGGTGGCAGCAAAAAGGATCCAGGTAGGGTGGTCTGTTGCCAAGGTAAGGGCACTTGAGACGGAGGCACTTAGGTGTTATAAATGCCTAGGTACTGGCCACACCAGGGCTACGTGCCCATCTCAAGTTGAAAGGCGTGACCTTTGCTTCCGCTGCAGCAAACCGGGTCACCAAGCGGCTGACTGCAAAAGCAAAGCCTTCTGCGCGGTCTGTCACCAGGCGAAACGGCCAGCGGGGCACAGGATGGGTGGCTTCAGCTGCAATCCCCCAAAGGCGAAAGGTGTTGTACCTGGCAGAGGTGGAAACAAGGCCCTCGAGGCACAAGCCACGGTAGCCGATAGCCCCCCGGAGGAAATCATGATGGACGGGTAATGCCAGCACACCCTCATCAAAGTTTTAAAGAGGTCCTGCAGTGCAACATCGGTCGCTCCGCGCGGGCACAAGACCTGCTCATGCAGAACCTTGCGGAGTGGGATGTTGCGCTGGCCGCAGTGTCAGAGCCTTACACCGTCCTCCCACGGCCCAACTGGCTAGGGTCTACCGACAACAAGGCAGCGTTGGTAGGCCCAGCGACGGGAGAGATCCTTGTTGGCACCGGAAGGGGACAGGGGTACGTGGCTGCAAAGTGGGGAGGGATGGTTGTCGTGTCGGTTTACTTCTCCCCCATTCCGCCTTTCGATGCCTTCGAAAGGTTTCTGGAGGATCTTGAGGGGGTGGTGAGAGGGGCTGGCCAGACACCCATCCTCCTAATGGGAGACCTCAATGCCAAGAGCCGTGCATGGGGTTGCCCTAACACTGACCTGAGAGGCGCAGAAGTGGAGAGCTGGGCGGCGGCGCTCGGATTGGTCGTCCTCAATCGCGGCAACATGCAAACGTGCGTCCGCAGAAATGGGGGATCCATCATTGATGTCACGTTTGCATCCCCGACAATTGCGGCGCGTATTGCCGACTGGCGAGTTGTCCGGGACGTGGAGACCCTCTCGGATCACTTGTACATTCGTATGAGGGTCTCCAAGCTACAGAGAAGCACTCCACTTGGACCCGGCAGTCATAAAGCTCAGTTCCGGAGATGGTCCATGGCACGCCTAGACCGGGAAATGGCGGAAGAGGCTGCCATTATGGAGGCGTGGAACAGTCCCCCACCCGCTCAAGGAGGCATTGAAGAGAGGGCGGCCCAGTTCCGGACATCGCTGACGGCTGTTTGCGATGCGTCCATGCCTCGTGCCCGGCCTTTTAAGGGCGAACGGCAGGTCTATTGGTGGACTCCGGAAATCGCCGTCCTACGTACAACCTGCAACGTTGCCCGTCGGGCATACACTCGATGCAGGAGACGACGGCACACTGACGAAGAAGAGGAGCTGCTCCACACCGCGCTGGATGATAGCAAAAAGGCCCTTAAGCTGGCTATACAGACGGCGAAGAATGGGGCCTGGGAGGAGTTTCTGGTGACCCTTAACAGAGACCCATGGGGGAGACCATATAGAATGGTCCGAAATAAACTCCAACGCGCCTCTCCCATGGAAACCATGGAGCCAGATCTCCTCCGGCAGGTTGTGGAGGGTCTCTTCCCCGAAGCGCCGGAGTTCGTCCCACCGGTGATGGCCGCTCCGGAAGCCGATCCAATAGTTCCCACCGAGCCCCCTCCCATCACTGACGATGAAATGGAATGGGCTATTGGGAAAGTGAGGGCCACCCGTAAGGCGCCGGGGCCTGATGGCGTGCCGGGAAAAGTGCTCTTCCTGGCACTCAAGCATCTCGGAAACCGCCTCAGAACTCTCCTGGAGGACTGCCTCAGGGAAGGGCGATTTCCGAGATGCTGGAAAGAAGGTCGGTTATGCCTCATCAGGAAGGAGGGTCGTCCACCAGACTCCCCTGCTGGCTACCGTCCCATAGTTCTCCTGGACGAAGTCGGAAAGCTCTTTGAGCGGATCCTCGCGGCGCGCATCCAGCGGCACCTGGAGGAAATGGGCCCCAACCTGAGCATTAACCAGTTCGGGTTTCGTAGGGGACGGTCAACGCTGGATGCGGTGGGTGCGCTTCGGGAGTTTGCGGTTCTCGCCGAGGGCGAAAGGGAGGGAGTAGTGGCAGTGTCACTTGACATAGCCAACGCCTTCGGCTCTCTCCCCTACGCGGTAATCGGTGAGGCCCTCCGTTACCACGGCGTGCCCCAGTACATTAGAGGGGTCGTAGAACACTACCTGACGGGACGGGTAGTGCTCTACGAGCAGACCGGTGTTCGCCGCGCAAGGGCCATGGAGTGCGGGGTTCCACAGGGATCCGTTCTCGGACCCCTTTTGTGGAACCTCGGATATGACTGGGTGCTCCGGGGGCCGCAACTGCCGCGAATGACCACCCTGTGCTATGCCGACGACACGCTTGTGGCCGTGCGGGGGAAGCCAAAGGAGGTCATGAGGCAGGCAGAGGTGGCAACAGAACTGACAGTGAGCCGCATACGTCTCCTCGGGCTCCGGGTCGCCCTTCAGAAAACCGAAGCCATGGTCCTCGGAGGACGTTGGAGGGTGCCAGCCAACGCGGAGATCAAGGTCGAGGGTGAAGCCATCCAAGTCGGGGCCCACATAAAGTACTTGGGCCTCGTCCTGGACAGAGGGTGGAAGTTCGAGGAGCACTTTGCCAAATTAGCGCCCCGTCTAGTTGGAGCGGCCTCGGCACTGAGGCGCCTGCTGCCGAACTTGAGAGGCCCGAACGCCCCATGCAGGCGATTATACGCGGGGGTAGTGAGAAGTATGGCTCTCTATGGAGCACCCGTTTGGGCCGACCGGCTGAACGAGCGGGCTAAGCGCCTGCTCCGTCGCCCGCAGAAGGTGGTGGCGCAAAGGATGTCGAGGGCTTACCGCACCACGGCCTATGCCGCGGTGTGCCTTTTGGCTGGCACCCCGCCGTGGGAGCTGGACGCAGAGGTACAGGCGGAAAGATACCGGCGGAGGGCAGAGGCACGGAGGGCAAACGAGCCTCCCGACCCGGAGGAAGGGGAGAGGATGGCGCGGGCAGCGGCAGAACGCCTGCAAAGGAAGTGGAGGGATGCTTTGGAGGATAGCCCCTATGGTCTTCAAACCATAGCCGCTATCCTTCCAAGCATGGACAAGTGGGTGCAAAGGAGGAGGGGAACCCTGACCTACCGCATGACGCAGGTGTTGTCCGGGCACGGATGCTTTGGGCAATACCTGCACAGGATTGGGAGGGAGCCGGGGCCCGAGTGCCCAGAGTGCGGAGCACCGGAGGACACGGCCCAGCACACTCTAGAAGAGTGCAATCGCTGGGTCGTCGAAAGAACGGCTCTCGTTGCCGACACGGGGCTGAGGGACCTCTCGCTGCACGCCATCGTCACATCGATGCTGAGCAGCGAGAGGAACTGGGAGGCGGTAGCCTCCTTCTGCGAACAAGTGATGCTGCAGAAGGAGGCGGCGGAGCGCGAGCGCGAGGCGGCACCAGATGCCCCGCCCATGCGACGCAGACAACGGGGTCGAAGGCGAAGAAATTTTCTACGCCTAGACCCCTAGTGGGGCCAGCGGGTACGGGACCCGCATTGCACGGCCCCACACACGACGTTGTCGGGGGCGAGACCAAGCGTTTCGGTCTCGCCCTCCTTAGTGCGGGTGCCCTGGCACTTGGCCGGGGCCGCCGGAGGGCGTCATGGTGACATGTTCGCGATCCCATGGCGCCTTCGAAAACGGCTCAGAGGGAGAAACGCCGGAGTGGAGTTCTAGTGGGTAGGGCTAGGCTCTCCCCCTCTCGCAGGAGAGGGACCCGAGAGCGGCGAGTCCCACATACCCCCCCATTGCACGGTCTACCCGCGACCAGGGGGGGATGCGTAAATGCATTCTCCACTCCGTCAACAAAAAAAAAAAAAAAAAAAAAGGTTCAGAGTTAGGTTAGGTTCAGAGTTAGGTTAGGTTCAGAGTTAGGTTAGGTTCAGAGTTAGGTTAGGTTCAGAGTTAGGTTAGGTTCAGAGTTAGGTTAGGTTCAGAGTTAGGTTAGGTTCAGAGTTAGGTTAGGTTCAGAGTTAGGTTAAGTTCAGAGTTAGGTTAGGTTCAGAGTTAGGTTAGGTTAGGTTAGGTTAGGTTAGGTTAGGTTAGGTTAGGTTTTTTTTTTTGGGAGTGAATGGAGTGTTATTACCCCATCCGTACAGATTGGCGTTAAGCTTTTGAGCCCGCGGTGCTATCGGTTTACACGTTGTGCTCAGCCATGAGTTAGGTCTTAGTGTTTAATGTTTAGTTTGTAATACTGTAGAAGAAATTTAGGGGGGAAAAATATGAGTTGAGTATTTACGTGGAATTAAACGATTTTAGGTTATTGATTATGTATTTAAGCAGGTTAAGGAAGCTTTCGGCGGTAGATTCTCTGGAGGAACATTCGAGAATGTTTCCAGGGTCCACACGGAAGTTTTGGCATATGATGTTATGGTCATGACGTTGTCGGGCGAATTTGGGACATTCGGTCAGGAGGTGGGTGAATGTTTGCTTGATGGGTAAAGTGTTGTCGCACGGGCAGTGATCATTTGCCGTGATATTGAATCGGTGGAGGTATTGTTTGTGGAAGGCATGGTTGCTTATGTATTGGGTGATGTAGAAATTAGGAGTGAACTTAGAGATGAATTCTTTAAGTTCTCGGTGGGTGGGGAAGATTGATTTTGTATACTGACATTTGTTGTTGTTATTGTAGAATTTTTCGGAGGCTGATTCTAATGTTTGTACGTTGTGCAGTTTAATATGGGAGATTGGAATTTGATTATAGATCGGAGTCTTGTGAGCTGTGGCGGCTTCCTTGGCTGCTTGGTCAGCAAGCTCATTCCCCGGTATTCCGCAGTGTGCCTTAGCCCAGAAAAAATGTGTTGATGTGTTTGAGTGTGTGTGAATTAGTGTGTGTATTTGTACAACGATGTTGTTGAAGTTGTTGGGGTCTTGTATTGCCATAAGTGAGGACTTACTGTCTGAGAACAGGAGGAGCTCGCGTGGATGGTGTTTGTAGGCATAAGTGAGGGATTCCCTGATTGCGACGAGCTCCGCCTGGAAGACAGAGCAGCAGTCGTGGAGTTTGTGTTTTTTAGTGATCGTCGGGTGGTCGGGTCTGACGATCACAAAAGCTGCTCCAACCCCGTCTTCGCTTTTGCTTCCGTCGGTGTATATTCTCCATATGTCAGGTGTGGTGAGTGTATAAGTGATTATTGTTTCGTCATGTTCGGCGATATTGTTTACTTCGGTAAACGGAATAGTGACTCTATTGGATGGATGAAGAAGCTCCGACGGAGCTGCTAGGCGCTCGATTGGGAGGTCCTGCGGGAGGTAAGAAGCGTGCCCAGATCGCCTGGCATTCTCCACTTCCGCAGTACACGCTATGCGTGCTGGTAAAGGTGGCAGTTTGGCAAGTGTGATGGAGAGTATAGTGCTTAAGGTCTTGAATCCCCGAATGATTTTAATGGCGAATAGTCGCTGTAGTGAGAGCAATTTGCTCTCGACACACTTGAACTTTAGGGCGTCCACCCAGATGGAAGCCGAGTAAGTGATGATCGGAGTGATGACTCCGTAGTATATGGTCCTGATGTTCTCTGGGTGGACTCCCCAGGTTGGGCGTATGAAGGCTTGGAGCTTCATAAACAGCTTTTTGGCTTTGTCCACGACATAGTTTGCGTGTTTGACAAACTTTAGCCTGCTGTCTATGAAGACTCCAAGATATTTTAGGTGAGGGACAAAGGGAACTTGGGTGCCTTCGCAAATGATTTGGATCTTGGCGGCCTTGTTTGTGAAGGCAATGGCCTGGGTCTTGTCCGCTCCAAACGTGAGCTTAACGCTGTTGCCCCACTCAACAATGCGCTCGATGGCTCGATTGGTGCGACGTTCCAGGTCCTCGGCGTATTTGGCACTACAGATCAGCAGCACGTCGTCAGCGTAGGCTTGAAGGTGACAACCCGGGGGCATCTCGGTCTCGAGGAGCTCGTCCAAGATAAGGTTCCATAAGACCGGTCCTACGACCGACCCTTGGACGCATCCCCTGGTCATCACCTTTCTCGCTGAGCAGTCCGAGAAGTTAACGGAAACTGATCTGTCCGTGACGTAACTTCGTAACACCTGATAAATGTTACGCGGACAGTCAATGTGCTGTAGTCTTGCAAATATCGCAGGCCACCACGCCATGTCGAACGCCGACTTTATGTCGAGCGAGATGGCCAGCACGTGCTCGCCGGTGTTCTTGGCGTCAGAAATGATGTCGAGAGCGTCTTGGATGGCAGTAGTGGTGTTCGTTTGTAGGCGGAAGCCATACTGCCGACGAACGATTTTGCCCTTAAGGTGTAGATGGTGAGTTAGCCGATTAATAAGGAGTTTTTCAAGGAGCTTACCAAAGACCTTCACCAAGCCAATAGGCCGATAGGACGATGTCTTGGTGTAGTCGTCCTTATTCGGCTTTGGTATGATTTTAGTGAGGGTGGACTTCCAGGTGGTCGGGAAGTATTCGAGTGATAAGCACCTATTCATGATTTGTGTTACCAAGTCCGGGAAGCAGTCAGCGAATTGGTAACAGATGTCAGAAGTCAAGTGGTCGTCGCCGGGGGCCTTTTTGTGACCAATGGTTTTAAGAGTCTCAAGGACTTCGGTCTTAGTGAATGGCGGCTCGTCTGGGTGTTCTGGCACATTATTCACTTGGCTTCTGACATCCCTCTGCTGGTCGGTGTCTTTGTGTGGGTCATCATCTGGATAAAATATTTTTAGGAGATTCTCGGCGGTGTCTTTGGAGTCAGTCGTGTAGCTGCCATCAGGGAGTAAGAGGGTGGCCGGGGGTCGGGTAATTGGTCGGGTGCGCATAATGCGGTTTGTAACGGACCACACGTCCTCCTTCCCCTGTCGCTCACAAAAAGACCGAAAAGATGCGGTAGAGGCGGCGCAGCAAGCATCAGAATACTGTTTCCTTAATTTGTCTCTCGCTTGAACGATTTCGGTGATCGGGAGGCCTCGTTTCACAGCCTTACTGAGCTGGTGATGGTTTTTGATAACCTGTGATTTAAGCGCCGTGAGGTCATCGCTCCACCAGAGTGGGCGGCGGGGTGGTTTTTTGGAGCGGGGTAAGAGGTCGTCGCAAGTTGCCTGTATGGCATTAGTGGTTGCTTTGATGATGTCATCAAGCTCATTTTCAGTGCAATGCTGAATTTCGGCGGTATTGGGGATTTTATTCATCAGGCTGGATCGAAACTGTTCCCTGAGGGCGTCCCACTTGACATTGGTTGTGTTATAGCGGAAGGTGGATAGTTTGAGTGTTTTGTTAAAGTGATTGGCATTGTTATTGGAGAATGGGATAGAAAAGGTGATGGCATTGTGGTCAGAGGAGGGACAGATGTTAGGGTCAACGCGCCAATTTTCAACGTTAATTTGGTTCTGCCCACACCGGGAGTGGTTACTGATAAGAGTAAGGTCGACTATTGATGCCCGAGGGAGGCCATGGGTAACAGTTTCGAAAGTAGGGTAGGTGCCGACGTTGCAAATGGAGAGGTCGTGTGATATTATTAAATCAGCAATGAGGTTGCCCCTGGCGTTTGGTTGTTTACATCCCCATGACGGATGCCAGCCATTAAAGTCTCCTCCAATAATGTGCAGATCTCCGGGTGAATCATTGAGGAGTTTCTCGAGTTGCGACAGGGTGTTGTGTCTATCAGTCCTGGGTTCGACGTAGATAGACGACAGGAGCAACTTCTTGCCGGTTTTCTGCGTCAATTGGACGATACTTAGATTGGGAGTGGAAAATTTAGTTATTCCTAGTGTGCAAATGCCAGAGTCTCTGATAAGGAGAGCGGCCTTAATTGATCTATCAGGGGAGGGAAACTGGTATGTAGTGTACCCTGGTACATCCCTCATAGTGTTACTTCCGGCTGGTACGTATGGTTCGCTGACGAAAACGAAATCGCAGGCGTCCTGCCCGCTCAGGTGCACTGCCATTTCCTGGTAAGCGTTCCTGCCATGGCCCAAGTTTATTTGCAGTATACTATATTTGTGATTGGGTGGATTGACGTTAACCTGTGAGTTTCTATGATCCATAATTAATGCGCGCTTTAACTTTGGATTCCATTAGAATTCGGAGTGGGCAGGTGACGGAGGTGGCACTGTGATTATGGGAGGGGGCAGGTAAGCGGGAGGTGGTGTTTGGTTTGGAGGGAGTGCAGTTGAAGCACTTAATAGCATTTGGGGAACCCTTAACAGGGCATCCCGCAAATTCATGTTCAGTCGATGCGCAATGAGAGCATGCCGCACCGCCCTTGCAGTGCTTTTTGGTGTGCCCGAATTGTAGGCACTTAAAGCACTGCAGCAAGGGGACATGCTCGCACGCGTGAACCCTCTGGTGGTCAATGTTGACCTTGCCTATGGAGACTATGGCTTTGAAGACATCTGGGGAGGCAAGAAGGACTGCATTGTAAAGATGGGACTTGCGGTTGCCCCTGCTGAACTGGTAGACGAGGTCCGCGTCCGATTGGGCCTTGTTTTTAATATCTGGATTCTGCTGCAGAATGATTTCTGCTAGCAGGTCCTTGGGCGTGTCTACGCTGATGCCCTTGATAATGATAGATGGTTTGAGGGTGCGCGCTGGTTCTGCTGTGACATCACTGTAAGCGGAGTTGGATTTCGCCAGTGCCGCGTCCCGCTGCACGACATTATCAAACTCGATCCGAACTTTGTTGTTCGAAACGAACTTGGCGGCAGCAGGGGCAAAGGTCATATCCCGGAAGGACACGGTGCTTCTCCAGGCTTGGAGGGTTTCTGAGGGGGACTTGACAGGTTTTTTGGCAGCGATGATCATTGCCGGTCTGCTGGATGGAGGGTTTGGGCGTTGAGGGGGACGAGACTCCTTCACATGTTCCCGACGTGTTGCAGCCGAGGCTGCTTTGCTGGCATAAGTTTCCGGCGGATCCGGGGGAGTGGGTGCAGTAGTAGATGCCTGATGGTGACGGGTGGTGAGCTCCTTCAGCTCCTCTCGAATGGCGGCTCTGATCACTGTAACCGTTGAGGCGCTGGTAGTGACGTATGCGCCATCACAGTCAGTCTGAGTGCTAATCGAGCGGGTAGTGAGACTCCGTGAAACTGCTTGGTTGAAAGAGGGGGTGAAGGAGGGCCTTCCAGGGGAGGTCGTGTATGGATCATTTTCCGAACCCAACGTTTCGACTTCCCGAACATAGGTTTGAATGTGGTTGCGCAAGTCATTGACGCATTTATCTATCGCCACTCTGTTGCTTTTAGTTACGCTCTTATTCGCGTGCAGCTGTGTGTGTATCTCATCCAGACTGGGCTTGAGAAGCGTCCAGAGGCGTGACGCTCGGCCTCCGTCTGTTGAAGTTCCGCTGAGCCACAGCCTGTCCATCTCGGAGGTTTCTGCAAGACTCGGGGCATCCGGCGTGAGGTTCGCCGGTGCCGCCCCGAGGGCTGCCCGCTCCGGTGTTCTTTGTGGTGTGGCTGCGGGTTTGTCCTGTACTGTGACGTGCGGTCTGGGTGGCAATGTGCCAGTCTGGACAAGTTGGTTTGCTATTGCGGGAGGGAGCAAGACGTCCGAACGATTTTCGACTGTGAAGGTCGCGTTGTGTGTCTCTCCCGCAACTCCAGCTCGCTCTGGGGCAGAATTCTGCGACCCTAGTTCCGCCTCCTGAGGCGCTTGGGGGACTTGCTCTTGCTGTGGTTGCATAGAGCTTATTTCCTGAGCCCCACGGGCTTTGTGAGGCGATTGGGGAGGTGTCCTGTACATTCCGTACATTCCGTATGTGCAAAAAATAAGAAAATTTGAAAAATTAATAACAGGTGAACTATTGCTTGGAAAATTATTTTTGTTAGTTCAAAAAGTAGGTCTCGTTTAGATCTTTATTTGTGCCAACTAACTGATTTTTAGGTCTATAAATAGCGAAGATAAAAATTTATTTCTGTGTACTTTTTAATTTAATGAAAAAATGAATTTAAGGGACGAAGAAGCTATTTGTAAGAGAGCGGTGTTAATAAAAGATGGAGATATGATTAAGAGCTATTGATTGAGTAAATAAAATCAAGAATTGACCGTTTGGAAACAGAAATATTGAGGCTCAAAGTGCGTTGCTAAGGCACTTTTTGCAGGCGCCGAAAAAATTGGGGGAGTTTGAAAATATTTGTATAAGGAGTGACAGAAATTCCAAGTTTTAGCAGAAGGATAATTTAATGTGTACACAGATCTACTAATATGCGAAAACAGATAAGAAAAATACTAATAAATGGCAAAATGGCAGATGGTTGAAATTTCGAACTTACAAAAACTACTAAAAAATTAATATCTTAAAAACTACTGAAGTTAGAGAGGTGAAAATAGCACTGAAAAAACGGGGCAACAATTCTTTAAATTATAAGTGAAAATCAGAATTTTCCAAACAATTCGGCTGAACAAAATTTTCAAAAACGTTGATTTTCTATAAAAAAGATGAGGGAGATGACTTTTCAAATTTACAGGAAAACTATTGGAGATATCGGGAAAATGGTTATGACATGAAAGATTGGAAAAAATTTAAGGAATCTAAATTGCTAAACAAAATAAAAATTGACCGGCGGAAACTAAAGTTATGTGTTAAAAACAAGATTGCTCAGAGGTTTTCATGAGGGTACGAATTTTTTGTAGAAATGTTAAAATTTAAGACTGAAGCTAAGTAGAAAGAATTTATTATAGTTACAGGTAATTTAAAACTAATTAAAAGGAACAAAATTCAAAAAGAAAATTTGAAAAATTTTGATAAATGAATTAATTATGAATTTTTGAAAATTTGCAAAGTTGAGTTAGAGAAAAAATTAAATAATTCCGGAACCAGAAGGGCTAGGGGGCTACTAGTGGTATCAAAAAAGTGGGGCAAATTAGGTTCACAATTGTGTCAAAATGGGTCACTTTCGTGTGTTTAGAAGTTGGTTGGTTAGGTTAGGTTAGGTTAGGTTAGGTTAGGTTAGGTTGGGGTGCAGGGCTGGTTCCTCCTCGTGGTGCACCCTGGGAGGGGGAGGATAGCCGCTCAGTTGCGCGCTTGCTATCCTCCCTCTGCGAATACCAGCCACAGGCGGTTGCGGTTGAGTTCAGTGGACTCCCGCGAGGGCTTCGATGCCGGGTTTTTGTTAGCTGCTCCCAGCTTGCCTCAGGTCAGCTGAGATGGCAAGGGAGGCAGCGTGGCCGTTTGGGCAGTGACGGTGGTGCGTGGCACCTGGTTGTTGGGGCTCTACTGGAGCCAGTGGCCGCTGAGCGGCGTGGGATGGCGAGCCTTCAAGGCCCGCGGCGCGGCGGGTGGGTTTTCCGGCCCCCCGTCGGGCAGCCCGTAATCCGCACTGAGCGGACCGGGGGCGCTGCTCACTGAGAGTAGTGCCGAGTGGAACAAACCACTATAAAAATGAACCGGAGGGTGTCGCTCCAGAAATGGAGGCGACGGGTGCGGCGATGTGCCAGGTGCACTCGACAATGTCGACGCCGGACCAACCGTTGCCCAAACCGAGTCCGTGGTCATGTTTTACGGCTCTGGTTGGGCACCGGGGGCCTTGCCTTAATTGGCTGGGCCGCGAGGAAGACAACCTCAATAAAAAATCACTCCCAATCCTAAGCGGCGCAGCACCGCGAGAGGATGCATGGCTGAGGTGGTGTCAGCCGCTAGTGCTTCCCCCCGTCAGTGTACCGGCCGACACACTGATGGGTATCCTAGGCTTATCCAGGTGCAGAGGGCACCGCCTGGATGGACAACGTAGATCCCTCCCACTCGTGGGAACAAGTTCATATGTCTTCCGAAATTAAAAACAAACAAAACGGTCCTTTTCAGGGCCAACCCGAAAACGGCCCTTCTCAGGGCCAAACAGAAGAGAGTATGGGAGCAGAAGAGATCGAGCGCATCTCTGGCTCAATAAACAAACAGGGCGAGAAACCAGCTAAGAAGCTGCGGGAAGTGAGGGTGTCGCTGGAGCGACTAAATAGCCCTCGAAAGGGAAGGGCAGCCAAGGCAACGAACAGTCGAAGGTCTACTTCGGAAACATTAGAGACGGTCCGCTCAAGGTCCAACTCCGGTTCTTCCAGAGCGTCAAGCAGGAACCGCTTCTGGGCGGACATTGACGCTAAGCGGACCTGCCTCAATGATAGCGAGGGTGAGGAATGGCCACCACTGCCAGCACAGAGTTCGCCGCCGGTAGCGGTGGAATACAAAAAGGGGAGAGGCCGTCCCGCAACAACTGGGGAGTATGTGGGCCTAGCAGCAGCTCAGAGAGAGCTCAATGCAGCTAAACAAGAGGCCCTAAGGATTGAGGCGGAGCAAGAGATTGCTGACAGCATGGCCAGAGCACGGCAGCATCGGATGTCCCGTCTGTCAGAGTCGTCAACATCCAATGACGAAACGGAAAAGTCGTCCGTAGATCTAGTTAAGTCAGCCAAAGACCAGCTTAACATCATCGTCGGAGTAGCCACGAAGTCAGGCAACCTGAAGGGGACCTATGTTAAAGCTCTTAAGGAAGCCGCTTCTGTGATCGGAAACAACCTGGAGGACCTCTGCAGGCGAACAATCACAAAAGAGACCAGCTTGCTCCAGGCTGCTAATAAGCAGATGGAAATCCAGGTGGCCTATCTGCAACAGAAAGTTGCCAAAATGGAAGAGGAAATGGAAAGAAATAGAAGGGCAGCAGTCCTCCCTCAACCTCAGTCAATCCCGGAATGGCTGTCTGGTGACGTACAGCCTTCCCAAGACACAGATATGGAAGAGGTCTCGAAAGCGAAGAAGCAGGGTGCCAAAAGAAAGGTGCAAGAGGCGACCCAAGCGAAAAGAGGCAGAACTGAGGAAGCCGGACCCTCCTCATCTCTTGCACCCGCACCAGAAGACGAGGGCCTGATGCGCAGCATTATGGACCGGGTTGGCAACATGGTGAATGCCAGACTCGAGTCCTTGGAGAAGGAAGAGAGATTACTGCCAGCCAAGAATCTTCGGCCACCACTGGCTGCGGATCGACAGCTGAAGCCAGCGTCTAAGCCGGCAGGGGGCGCCAAGGGCCAAAAACCTAGTGTGACAAAGCCCACATCAAGCTCAACCACAGCAAGGGGCAAACAAGATAAGGGCAAAAAGACGAAGGGGGCATCCCAGCCAGCTCCAGTAGTCAATGAACCCCGTCCGCTGCCACCACCACCAAAATCCATGGACCAGCAATGGAGCAAAGTGGTGGGAAAAAACAAGAAGAAAGCGGCAAAATCGCAGGAAGTGCGGTCTCAACCGCAACGGAAGGAACAACAGCGACCTCAAGTGCAGGCAGCCCGCAAACTGAGGCCACCCCGCTCTGCAGCGGTGGTAATATCGATACAGCCCGAGGCTGAAGGAAAAGGTATCACATATAAGAGTGTGCTTGCCGAAGCCAAGACGAAGGTGAAACTGGCTGAGTTAGATATTCAGTCAGTGCGCTTTAAAGTCGCAGCAACCGGCGCACGACTCTTGGAAGTGCCAGGAGTCGCTAGCGGCCCGAAAGCTGATAAACTGGCGGAGAAGCTCAGCCAATTATTCAGCGCGGACGAGGTCCGTGTGTCTCGGCCAACTAAAAGTGTAGAGCTTCGATTATCCGGCCTAGACGATTCCGTCACGACGGAAGACATCGCGGCGGCAATCGCGCAAGCGGGAGGCTGCACAACCCAGGATGTCAAAGTAGGGGACATAAGAGCAGACCCCAGGGGCTTAGGTTCTGCTTGGGTCCGTTGCCCTGTTACTGCGGCAAAAGTAGTGGCCGAAGCGGGAAGGCTGCTAGTGGGCTGGGTTTCTGCGCAAGTGAAACTTCTTGAAGCCCGCCCTCAGAGGTGTTTCCGTTGCATGGAAGCAGGTCATGTGAGGGCGAACTGTCAGTCGGAGATCGACAGATCAGACCTATGCTACCGATGTAGCCAGCCAGGTCATAAGGCAAAGGACTGCTCAGCGACACCACACTGCGCTGTTTGTGCGGCGCTGAATAAAGGAGCGGGACACAGAACGGGCAGCAAAAGCTGCTCTGCCCCGCCCAAGAGATCGAAAGCAAAGGCTCGTGATGGTCTCCGGACCTCCTCACAGCCTGCCCCCCCGACCAATCCTACCATAGCCGGGGTACAGGAAGAGACGACAATGGAAACCAATTAATATGGCCACATTAGTACTGCAGGCGAACCTTAACCACTGTGCCCGAGCGCAGGATCTCCTATTTCAAAGCATGGCACAGTGGTTAATTAACATTGCTGTAGTGGCAGAGCCATATTCCGTTCCTGACCGAGCGGGATGGATTGGGGACCTCGACAAAACTGTTGCTCTTGTGTCACGGAGTAACACTGGTTCGTCGCCCTTCGTAAATGTTATAAGGGGTCACGGTTTTGTCGCAGCCACATTTGACAAGATAGCAGTCCTGGGAGGTTACTTCTCGCCCAACAAAAGCCTGGCAGAGTTTGAGCAGTTCCTCGGAGAGGTAGGCGCAGTAGTCAGGCAACTGCACCCCACTCCCGTGTTAGTTGCCGGAGATCTAAATGCAAAGTCCGGGGCGTGGGGTTCTGCAGTAACGGACGCCCGGGGCCAGTGTCTCGAAGAATGGGCAGAGACTTACGGCCTGGTGGTGCTGAACCGTGGAACTGCTCTAACCTGCGTGCGACGAGAGGGTGGCTCAATCGTGGACGTTACATTTGCAGACACCACACTAGCAAGGCGGGTCCAAAACTGGGAGGTGTTGGAGGACGCAGAAACCTTATCAGACCACAGATACATAAGGTTCAGTATAACTGCGTCCCCAACAATACCACAGTTCACAGAAATGAGAACCCAGGTAGACGCCACTCCACGATGGGCGTTAAAACGAATGGATCGAGAGGTGCTCGAGGAGGCAGCAATTGTTAAGTCTTGGTTACCTGCTCCGGATGATCGCCTAGACATCGAAAATGAAGCGAGATGGCTTAAAGAGGCCATGACTAATACCTGCGATGCGGCCATGCCACGGGTCGGGCCCCGCCCACCGCAACGCAAGGTGTACTGGTGGTCAGCTGATCTAGCTGAAATACGAGAGTCCTGCGTTGCAGCTCGTCGTCAATACACTAGATGCCGCCGACGACAACAGCGCAACATCGATGAGGAGGCACGTCTATACGCAACGTACCGGGATCTAGTTGTGTCCTTCCAGGCTGCCATTGGAAGAGCCAAAGATCTGGCTGAGGAGGAAATGCTGGAGAGTCTCAACAAAGACCCCTGGGGCAGGTCGTACAAGATGGTGAGAGGCAAGCTCCGTCCTTGGGCCCCACCACTGACGCAGACTCTCCAGCCGGTACTCCTTAACCGAGTGGTGGATACCCTCTTTCCGGAGACAGGTGGTCACATTCCACCTCCAATGGCACCGCCCGAACATCCGGCTGTAAACGATCCCACTGCCATGGAAGTAACTGAGGGCGAATTAGGTGCGGCAGTGCTGCGCCTAAAACAAAAGAACACTGCTCCGGGCCTCGACGGTATCCCGGGCCGGGCATGGGTTGTGGCGTTGGGTCCTCTTGGTTCACGAGTGAGGGCTCTTTTCACTGCCTGCTTTCAGCAGAGCTCGATCCCACGAGATTGGAAAGCAGGCAAACTAGTCCTCATTCAGAAAGAGGGACGGCCGGTCGACTCACCTTCGGCATATCGGCCCATAGTGCTGCTTGACGAGGTCAGCAAGCTCTTCGAGCGTGTCATCTCTATGCGACTCGTCAAGCACCTAGAAAGTGTTGGGCCAAACCTGAGCGACAACCAGTTCGGCTTCCGGCGTTGCCGATCAACGGTGGATGCCATCGCTCGGGTAAAAGCGCTAACTGAGGAGGCCGTGTCCCAAGGCGGGGTAGTCATCGCAGTATCGCTTGACATTTCCAATGCGTTTAACACCCTACCTTGGGGCTGTATCAAGGAGGCGCTCAGATACCACGCTGTGCCGCAATACCTGCGCCACATCTTAGACGCATATCTGGCAGAACGAGAGGTACGATACCCAGCGCAAACCAGCTGGAGCAGTAAGCGTATGGCGTGCGGAGTTCCACAGGGGTCGGTTCTCGGGCCCCTCCTGTGGAACATAGGCTATGACTGGGTTCTGCGGGGCAGAAATTTATCGGGGGTCGAACTGACGTGCTACGCCGATGACACTCTTGTTACGGCCAAAGCTAGCACGTACAGGGAGGCCTCCATAATTGCGACGGCAGGAGTGGCCCAAGTGGTGGCCAGAATTAGGAAATTAGGGCTGGAGGTCGCCCTCCACAAATCTGAAGCCCTCTGTTTTCATGGGCCCCGAAAAGCACCTCCAGTTGGGGCCAATCTGGTGGTGGGTGGTGTTTCCATCGGAGTCAAGTCGACGATGAAATACCTGGGACTCGTCCTTGACAGCCGGTGGAACTTTAAGGAGCACTTCACAAGATTGGCCCCAAAACTATTGAGAGCAGCAGGTGCGCTGAGTAGGCTTCTCCCAAACGTGACTGGACCGAAAATCGGCTGCCGTCGTCTCTATACGACGGTAGTACGATCAATGGCTATGTACGGAGCGCCCATTTGGAGTGACGCCCTAAACGACCACAACAAGACCCTCCTACGGAGACCACAGAGGGTCATGGCCACTAGAGTTATAAGAGGGTACAGAACCATCTCCTACGAGGCGGCCTGCGCACTAGCCGGCACCCCGCCATGGGATCTGGATGCTGAAGCCCTTGCTAGTATTTACAGGCGCATTGCGGACTGGCGAGCACGAGGCCAGGAACCCATGGCGGAGGAGGTGAAGCGCTGGAGGGACATTGCGCGAGACATAGTCGTCCGAAAGTGGAGTGAGCGACTGGAGGCTCCCAGTGCTGGGCAGCGGACTATTGGCGCCATTCAGCCCATACTGAAGGAATGGATAGAGAGGCAGCACGGAATTGTAACGTTCCACCTTGCACAGGTCCTCTCGGGCCATGGATGTTTCGGCAGACACCTGTGCAAGGTGTCTGCGAGGGAGCCGACACCGGCCTGCCATCACTGCGGCAGTGCGGAAGACACGGCGGCACACACACTAGAAGTGTGCCCAGCTTGGACTGACCAACGCGCCACACTTGTGGCCGTAGTGGGAAACGATCTCTCACTGTCTGCCCTGACAAAAGCCATGGTAGACAGTGAGAGGTCGTGGAAAGCGGTGGCGGCATTTAGTGAGGAAGTCCTCACCATAAAAGAAAAGGCAGAGCGCGACAGAGAGGACGATCCGGCCTCCCATGAAATGCGCCGCAAACGAATAGGAAGGCGACGGTTGGCATACGACCGCCGACTTCCCCCATAAGGGCACCTGTGGGTGGCTGACACGGGGACATCAGTCACCTACACAACGGTCCCAGAGGAGGAAAGCGTGTCCATATAGGCATGCCCAACCGCCGGCCGGAGTTCAAACTCCCCAAGACGAGTCCGATGTCTGGACAGCCGCCAGCGAGGTCACGGAAGTGTTCTTCGGAGTTCCCGTGGCCTCGCCCAAATGCGGCGAGTCGGAAGACCGTGGGGTTTTAGTGGGTATACCAGGGCCTTATTAGCCCTGGGAGTCCCACATAACCACCTGGGTCCGTCCCCGCGCCCGGGTGGTATGCGTAACGCATTTCCCCACGTAAAAAAAAAAAAAAAAAAAAAAAAAAAAAAAAAAAAAAAAAAAAAAAAAAAAAAAAAGGTTAGGTTAGGTTAGGTTAGGTTAGGTTAGGTTGGGGTGCAGGGCTGGTTCCTCCTCGTGGTGCACCCTGGGAGAGGGAGGATAGCCGCTCAGTTGCGCGCTTGCTATCCTCCCTCTGCGAATACCAGCAACAGTGGTGGCAGCAGTCGAGTTTACTCCTGCGTGGGCTTCAGTGCCGGGTCTTGTCTCAGGCTGCTCCCAGCACGCCTCAGGTCATCTGAGATGGCATGGGATGCAGCCTGGCCCTTCGGGCAGCGGTGGTGGTGCGTGGCACCGTGTTGTCGGGGCTCTTTAGAGCCAGCGGCCGCTGAGCGGCGTGGGATGGCGGGCCTTCAAGGCTCGCGGCGCGGCGGGTGGGTTCCGTCCCTCCGTCGGGCAGACCGTAACCCGCACTGAGCGGGCCGGGGGCGCTGCTCACTGAGAGTAGTGCCGCGTGGAACAAACCACTATAAAAATGAAACGGAGGAGGGTCGCTCCAGAAATGGATGCGATGGGTGCGGCGATGTGCCAGGTGCACTCGACGTGTAGTCGACGCCGGACCGACCCGTTGCTCGTCAAGGCCGTAGTCATGTTTTGCGACTTTGGTCGGGCGGCGGGGGCCCTGCCTTAATTGGCCGGGCCGCGAGGAAGAAAACCTCAATAAAAAATTACCCCCAATCCTAAGCGGCGCAGCACCGCGAGAGGATGCATGGCTGAGGTGGAGTCAGTCGTTAGTGCTTGCCCCGTTAGTGTACCGGCCGACACACTGACGGGTTACGCTAGGCTTATCCAGGTGCAGAGGGCACCGCCTGGATGGACTTTTATATCCCTCACACTCGTGGGAACCATATGGCAACTGAACTCAAAAACAAAAAACATGATGAAAGGAGGAGAGAAACCCAAGATTAAGGGTACAAAAGTTGAAAAGCGCATCCGAAGAAGGAGTAGGGACGGCGCAGTAAAAATGGCGGAGAGCGTGGCGGACATGCTCGCAGTAGAGGAAGAAAGCGACCAGTCATCGGACTGCACGCTAATTTCTGTTCGATCACGATCGAGGTCGAACTCTAATAGCTCGGTGGGCCCTAGCGGGCGTTTTTGGCCCCAGCCCGGTCCCAACAGCAGAGAAGGTTCTCTTCACCTCTCGGACGATTCGTCGATGGACGAAACAGAGAAGGTGAAGCGCCCTAGAGGCCGCCCGCCAACGACTGGCCAATATGTCGGACTAGCAGCGGCGCAGAAAGCCCTCAATGATGCGAAACGTGAGGCTCTTGAAATAGAGGCGGAGAGGGCTGTTGCAAACCAGGCAAAGGCAGCGAGAGACAAGTGGGACAAACAGTTCCCAAAGCTGCTCCCTGCCAAACCAAATAAGGACGAGACGGCCACAGGCCTCACTGAATCGGTGACCGCCCAGGTGGCCATCATCAAGGACGTAGCGGTCAAATCCAAGCACCTGAAGGGCACATTTGTGCGCGCCCTCAAAGAGGCAGCGGAAACCATCGGGGAGGCTGTCCAAATTTTGAGTGAGCGCACAATCTCGGATGAGACTCGTCAATTGCAGGCGGCGAACAAAAGCCTGCAAGCGGAGATGGCCAGTCTTCGCTGCGAACTGGCCCAACTAAAGGCAGAGGTGGACAGGGCTAGGAGGAAAGAAAGCCTCGAGTTTCCATCCCCCGAGATAGTGCAGGACACTGAGATGCGCGACCCGGTGACACCTGCAGCTGAAAAACGGCTACTGACACGTGCAAGGGGCCCGGTGGGCAACCTTGAACCCGCTCTTGGGAACGAGGACCTCATGCGCGCAGTGGCTCTCAAGGTGGGAGAGATTGTGGGCGCACGCTTGGATGGGCTCGAAGCAGAGGGTCGCCTACTGCCGGCCAAACAATTGCGGCCGCCACTAGCAGCAACGAGGAAGAATCAGGCTGCGGCATCCTCAGCATCCGCTGCGGTTACAACAACAGCGAAGGCAAGTGGCAAGGCAATCGTCATCGACGCCACCAAGAAGCCGCAATCTGCTCCAGCTGTCAAAACCAACAAGAAGGATAATAGAAAGGGTGGAAACAGGAGAAACGAGGCCAGAACCCAAGCATCTAATGAGCCGCTCACGCCTCGCTCACTGCCACCAGCGCCTGCCACCATGAAAGAGGGCTGGAACGTGGTGGCAAGTAAAGGAAATAGACGTAAGGCTGCGCAACGTGCCGCCCCACGACTGCCTGTGGAAAAGGCGAAAGCTCAAAAGCTGAAAGCACCAAGATCGGCGGCCGTTGTGCTGACGCTACAACCAGAAGCAGCGGAGAGGGGCGTGACTTACAAGGATGTCATCGCTGAAGCCAGGACCAAGGTCCAACTAGCGGATTTGGACATCCCCACCGGACTGCGCTTCCGAAGAGCGGCCACCGGAGCGTGCATTCTCGAGGTCCCTGGCACAACCAGCGGGGATAAAGCCGACAAACTAGCCGAGGCGATTCGGCAACAGGTTGGCACAGATAAAGTGCGAGTGGCTAGGCCCTCAAAAACTGTGGACGTTAGGGTCACTGGCCTTGACGAATCCGTTACGGCAGATGAAGTGGCTGCTGCGGTGGCACGCAGTGGAGAGTGCGCCATTGACGCTGTAAAGGTTGGTGATATACGCCAAGGATTCTCGGGGCTCGGTACAGCATGGGTTCGGTGCCCAGTTATGGCCGCCAAAAAAATCGTATCCGGGGGTCGGCTTCTGGTAGGTTGGGTCTCTGCTCAGGTTAAACTGATGGATCAGAGACCCCTACGGTGCTACCGATGCTTCCGCAACGGCCACGTCAGTGCGCAGTGCCCAGCGGAAACAGACCGGTCGAACAGCTGCTTTCAATGCGGCAAAGACGGCCACAAAGCGGCCCAGTGCACTGCCTCGCCGCATTGTGCTGAATGTGCAACAGCCGGTTAGCCGTCTGGGCACAGAATTAGCAGCAAGACATGCACTGCACCCAAAGCTGCTGGGAAGAGAAAGGCGAAAAATGCTGCCAGTGGCCTCCAGGCCCCCTCGCAGCCTGCTGAATCGACCCTGACGGGACAGTCAACGGCAGAGGAGGATCTATCGATGGTTGTGGGTTAAATGGAAACTATCGAATTCCTACAGGCGAATCTCAACCACGATGCCAGGGCCCAGGACCTTCTCTGCCAGAGCGTAGCCCAGTGGGGGATACACATCGCCGTGATAGCGGAGCCCTACCGAGTGCCGATTAGAGACGACTGGGTTGGAGACCTGGACGGTACCGTGGCCTTAGTTACGCGGAGCGCTGCCGGCTCCAGTTTTAGAAGCGTAACAAAGGGCCACGGCTGCGTCGCTGCAGTCTGCGGGGAGTTGGCGGTAGTCGCTGTCTACTTCTCCCCAAACAAAAGCCTAGCAGACTTTGAGACGTTCCTGGTGGAGCTTGGTGCCCTTGTCGGCAGATTGCATCCTACCCCGGTGATTGTCGCGGGAGATTTCAATGCCAAGAGCACATCATGGGGATGCCCAGTAACTGATCCGCGGGGGCGTACTCTCTTAGAGTGGGCAATTGGCGCAAACCTGGCGGTCATGAACACAGGCACAATAAACACGTGTGTGCGGCAACAGGGCGGTTCCATCGTAGACATTACGTTTGCAAATACCGCCCTGGCGCACCGTGTTCATAGTTGGAAAGTCCTAGATGGCGTCGAATCTCTGTCAGATCACAGATACATCAGGTTTGCAGTCACGAAGCTCCCCAGGACCTGTCTCCCAAGACGGAACGACCCGGTTGGCGATGGTCCACGCTGGGTGCTCAAAAAGCTCGATCGAGAGTCGCTGGAACTGGCGGCATTAGTTCGATCATGGACACCGGAGCCGGAGGAGGCGGTCGATGTGGAGGTTGAAGCCGAATGGTTCCGCAAGTCCATGACCGAAGTGTGCGACGCGGCGATGCCTCGAGCCAAGACTTTCTCTCCCCGACGCGCAGTGTACTGGTGGTCTCCAGATCTTGCGCAGTTGCGCGAGGAGTGCGTGCTCAAGAGGCGCCAGTACACAAGGCAGAGAAGTCGCCGGCAGAGAGACGAAGAGGCGGAAGTGACCCTGTACACGGCGTACAAAGAGGCAAAAGCAGCCCTAAAAGCTGCCATCAGCAGTGCCATCGACCGGGCACGGGAAGAATTCCTAGAGACCCTAAACAGAGACCCATGGGGGAGGCCATACAAGCTCGTCAGGCAAAAGCTCCGCCCGTGGGCCCCTCCACTAACACAGAGTCTCCAGCCCCAGCTGCTGAATAACGTGGTTGCGACTCTGTTCCCCCATAGACCTCCACAACCCCCACCGCCCATGGCCATACCTGGGGCAGCTGATAGGCAGCAGGGAGCAGAAGCAGAGGCGCCTAACGTCACGGAAGGAGAGCTTGGAGCGGCGGTGCTGAGGCTAAGGGCAAAAAATACGGCGCCTGGGCTTGACGGAATCCCGGGTCGAGCCTGGGTCATAGCCATGAGTGCCCTGGAGCCAAGGCTGCGCCGCCTATTCAGCCAGTGCCTGGAGCAGGGTCGCTTCCCTGAAGCGTGGAAGATTGGTCGCCTAGTCCTGCTGAGGAAAGAGGGCCGTCCTGCGGAGTCACCGTCGGCCTACCGGCCCATCGTGTTGCTTGATGAGGTGGGCAAGCTCTTTGAGCGGATCATTGCAAACCGTCTCATCAAGCACCTCACCACCGACGGGCCGGGCTTGGCCGATTGCCAATACGGATTCCGCAGTGGTCGCTCAACCGTACACGCGATCCTGCAGGTGAAGAGGACAGCGGAGGATGCAGTCTCCCAGGGTGACGTCGTCTTGGCAGTGTCGCTTGACATTGCCAACGCCTTTAACACCCTCCCCTGGGGCTGCATCAATGAGGCGTTGCTGTACCACCAAGTACCCCACCATCTCAGCCGAATAGTAAAGGCCTACCTGCTTCGGAGGTTAGTGGCCTTTCCCGGGCAGTATGAGTGGGAGAGGCGGGAAATGGTGTGCGGTGTTCCACAGGGGTCGGTACTAGGACCACTCTTGTGGAACATCGGATACGATTGGGTGTTGCGAGGAGGTCGTCTGCGCGGGGTGGAGCTGGTGTGCTACGCAGACGACACCCTTGTCACAGCGCGTGGGGCATCACTCAGAGACGCGTCCATCTTAGCCACTGCAGCAGTAGCCCACGTCGTGGGAAAGATCAGGCGGCTAGGCCTAGAGGTTGCCCTCAATAAATCGGAGGCCATATGTTTCCACGGCCCCCGAAGAGCACCCAAGCCCGGATCCCACATAATTGTTGGCGGCGTGCGAATCCCCATCCAACGGACGATGCGGTACCTTGGCATCGTCCTGGATAGTCGGTGGTCCTTCGAGGCGCATTTCGAACGGCTGACTCCAAAGCTGCTGAGTGCGGCTGCTGCGCTCGGGCGCCTGCTCCCGAATCTTGGGGGCCCAAAAGCGTCGTGTCGGCGCCTATACTCGGGGGTGATACGATCCATTGCCCTCTACGGTGCCCCAGTATGGGCTAAAGATCTACACGCCGGGAATGCCAACCAACTGCGCAGAGCGCAGAGAGTAATGGCGATACGGTCCATACGGGGATATCGAACAATCTCCGGGGAGGCTGCATGTGCGCTGGCCGGATCTCTGCCGTGGGATCTGGACGCGAGGGCCCTTGCGACAGTCTTCTTCTGGCGCGAGGAGGCGCGATCTAGAGACTTCTGGCCGGCTCCGCGTGAGATTCAGGCCAAGCGCGAAGACCTGTGTCGCGAGGCGATATTGGAGTGGGTGGACCGGCTGGCCAGACCAACTGCGGGCGCCCGAACTATTGCGGCGATACGCCCGGTCATGACCCAGTGGCTGGAGCGGGCACATGGCGCTCTCACTTTCAGGCTCGTGCAGATCCTCTCGGGGCATGGGTGTTTCGGGAGGTATCTGCACAAAGTTGCCGGCAGAGAGCCCACGGAGGAGTGCCACGAGTGCGGAGCAGCGGTGGACACTGCTCAACACACGTTGGAGGAGTGCCCAGTGTGGGGGCCAGAAAGGGACGACCTGATGGCCATAGTGGGGCAGGATCTGTCGCTGCCAGCCGTGGTGAAATCCATGGTCGACAGCGCCAGGTCCTGGAACGCAGTGAAAACCTTCTGCGAGCTGGTCCTGCAACAGAAGGAGCTGGCGGAGCGGGCCAGAGAGGTCGACCCACTGGCCGACCAGAGGCGCCGCAAGCGTGCCGGGCGAAGACGGGCCGCACACGACCGCCGCCTGCCTCCGTAGAGTGGCCATAGGATGGCAGGCATGGGGACGCCTGCCATCCTGTACTAGCATTAGGCCACTGAAGGCGGAATGATGTGAGGGTGTTAAATTGAGGCCAAAACGGCCTCCGGAGGCGGCGCTCTTAAGTTCAGAGCGGTGCTGGTGGTGCTGCAGATGCAAGCGCGAGCGTTCCTGCAGCCCACCGTACAGCACAGCGGCGGCAGACGGAGAGGTTTTTTTTAGTGGGTAAACTCGGGGTCCCATCAGCCCATAACGAGGAGTCCCACATAACCACCCGGGTCTGTCCCCACACCCGGGTGGTATGCGTAACGCATTTTTCCTCTCCTTAAAAAAAAAAAAAAAAAAAAAAAAAAAAGGTTAGGTTAGGTTAGGTTAGGTTAGGTTTTTTTTTTTTTTTTTTTTTTTTTTTTATGTTATAACTGTGGATGAATCCAACTGTCCTCGCTAAGGATACGGGCGGCAGTTGGACTTTTACTGTTGGTCCCGCTAGTGATACGGGCTGCCAGAGTTTCCTATTTCAATGTTAGTGCTTTTGCTTAGTTATTGCTTTGAGTTTATTCACGTGTTATTAAATTTCTTTAATGTGTTTACAATGTATTTTGTATAGTCTATAAATGATTCTATTGTACTTTCTTTGTCAATTAGTTTATCTAATTGATATGGTTCGACGTTGTGAATGGTGCATACCGTTTCATGTTTTAGCCTTTGAATGGTGTACTTTGGGCAAACTTCTAAGAGATGTTTGATAGTTTGCGGTGTGGTGTTATCGCATGGGCAGGTATTGTCATCGGTGATTTTATGTCTGTGGAGGTAGACTTTGTTGAAGCCGTGGCCGGTAAGTATTTGAGTCAGATGGAAAGTGATCGGTGTTCGTTGTCGGATTTCTGTGATGTGATGTAAGGTGGGGAGCCATGCCTTCAGATGTTGTCCTGTGGTGCTGCTCTGATATATGCTATTATGCGTGTCCATAGTTTCTCTCCGGAGGTTTCTTCGGTGGTAGGATATCGGGAATTTACAATAGTCTGGTTTCTTGTGCAGCTGTGCCGCGTGTTTAGCTGCGGCATCAGCTGCCTCATTGCCAAGTAATCCGTTGTGAGCCTTTATCCAAGAGAACTGTATTTGGTGTCCTTTCGCTTTGATTTGCGTTATGCATTTTTGAGTACTATTGATGGTAGCGTTGGTACTGCTTCTGAACCTAAGTTCCTGTAAAGCTGACTTAGAGTCAGAGAAGATCGTTGAATTTTCCAGACCGAGTGTGAGACATAGCTTGCAAGCTTGCTCAATCGCCAGGCACTCAGCCTGGAAAACAGTGCAACTGCTATGCAATTTAAACTTTTTCACTGTTTCTCTTCCATCTGGGTGTTGTATAACTACTGCCGCGCCGACCAGCTCATCATATTTACTTCCGTCGGTGAATATTCTGTTCATATTTGTGGTGTAATAGGGCTCTAAGTCTTGTTGGTTAACAACTTCTTTTATTACTATCTCGGTCCTGTGCGCTGGATGCATAAGTTCTTCGACTGGAATCCTTTTGTCATATGCAATGTCGTCGGGTAGGAATTTAGTTTTGCATGATCGTTTTGCGTTTTCAATAGATGCCACTTCTTTTATTTTGAGTGGAAAGGGTATGAGGGCGGCAAGTGCTATCGATTCAGTGGTTGGGAGGGTCCTGAAACCACGAACTATTTTTATTGCGAACCCACGCTGGAGACTTAGCAAGGCATTTTGTGTCTTTTTGTAGTTTGCTGCGCTGTGCCAAATCTCAGCAGCGTAGGTTACAATGGGTTCAATGACTTGTTGGTAGATGATTTTTATGTTTTCGGAGTGGACACCCCACGTCGGTTTAACAAAGATACTTAGTCGTTTATATATTTTTAGGGATTTGTTAATGGCGTATTCGACGTGTTTCATGAATTTAAGATTCTGGTCAACTATGACACCCAAGAGCTTAAAGTCGTCGCTGAACACGATTGGCGTGTTGTTCATCGCTATTTTTGCTGCTTTAGCCTTGGGTGTTGGTGTGATCATTTTTGTTTTGTGTGCTCCGAAGTTCAATTTATTGTCCAGCCCCCACTGATATATATTTTCAAGTATTCCGTTAGTCTTTCGTTCCAGATGTTCTACGCTGTCAGCTGAGCAGATCAATAGTATATCATCAGCATATGCCTGCAGATGGCTACCTTCAGGCAAAGGAGAGTCCAGAAGCGTGTCCAGGATCGTGTTCCAGAATATAGGTCCCAGAACAGAACCCTGAACACATCCGAGAGACTGTTCCTTTGCGAAGGTAGCCTCTGCATAGTTAAGAATGACTTTCCTGTTTTCAAGATAGTTGCAAATGATATTGTAAATGTTGAGTGGGCATTTGACCTCTATTAGCCTATTTAATAGTGCTGGCCACCAGGCGTGGTCGAATGCCCCCTCAATGTCTAAGGATATTACTGCGACTAGTTTCTGTTCTAATTTGTACTTCTTTATTTGGTTTAGGGCCTTGTTTAACGCGTCTGTTGTTGAATTCTGCTCCTTGAATCCATATTGTTGCTGACTGCAGGCGTTGTGTGTGCGTAGGTAGTAAGTCAGTCTTTTGGCTATGATTTTTTCCAGAACTTTTCCAAGCACATTTATAAGCCCTATGGGTCTGAAAGCTGTGACTTCCTTATAGTTGTCCTTTCCTGGTTTGGGTATTGTTTTAACGACCGCGACTTTCCAGCTATTTGGAAAATAGTTAAGTTGTAGGCATTTATTGTATAATTTGGTTATTAGCTCCGGGTAGGCTGAAATTGCCTGCTTGCAAATATCAGCTGTTAGGTTATCCAGTCCAGGTGCTCTTTTGGGGCTCATGCTGTTTATAGTTTCTTCGATTTCAGCTGTTGTGAATGGTGGTTCGTTTTCTGTGTGATTATTGTTGTTGTGTATTTCATGGTTTCTAATTCTATTTCTTATTTCCAGGTGGTGAGCAGTGTCATTGGTAACGGAGTCGTCGGGGAAGAATCTATCGGCAAGTTTTTCAGCGGTGTCTATAGTGGAGGTCGTGTATGTGCCATTACAAGTTTTTAGTGTGGCTGGCGGCTGCGGTTGAGGTGCCTGTTTTAGGATGCGATTTGTTACGGACCATACGTCGTCTCTACCCTGGCTTTTACAGAATTCGCGGAAGTGCTCGGTAGAGGTATCACGGATTTTCCTTGCGTATTCAGCTCTGGCTTCGGCCAGTTCACGAACAATGTTATTCAGGTCCTTTCTGCCCCTTTTGAGGTCCTGCAGGCGATGGTGGAGGCGTATTACATTCTTTTTCATATTATTAAGTTCCTCGGTCCACCATGGGATCCTTATGTGTGGGGTTTTTCGTTGAAAAACTTTGTCACACGTGTTCTTCAGTACGTTTGTCAGATCAGTTATAAATAAGTCAACTCCGTCCCGGTCGAGTGTGTTAAAGTCAGTATTTTCTATTTCGGTGCGTTCAATATTTGTTTTTAGTTCTTGGATGAAGTTCGCCCAATTGGCCCTCTCTGTACTGTACTTGTATGTAGATGTGGAAGTTTTCTTTTTGGTGTGGCTATGATAAGTTATTATGTTAAATTCGATCCCATGGTGGTCCGAGGATGGCACTATATCTGGATTGACTTTCCAGTCGGTGATATTATTTGCCATGTTGATGGATGCTAATGTGAGGTCTACTATTGACGTCCTGACCTGTCCGTGCGTTACGGTTTCAAAGGTTGCAGTGTTGCCTACGTTGCATATCGCGAGGTCGTTAGCGATAGCGAGGTCGCAGATTGCTCGTCCCCTATCATTATTTTTCACTGAGCCCCATGAGGTGTGCCAGCCGTTTAGGTCTCCGCATATAATGTGTTCTACGTTGGTGTGTGAGTTAATGATTTGTTCTAAGTAGTTCAACGTGTTGTACGGGTCTTCTCCGGGTTCTATGTAAACGCATGTTAGTAACAATTTCCTATGTCCCATTGAAAGTTGTACGGTGGCTATGTTGGCGGTGGCATGTTGAGTGATGCCGATGTAATTGCTCATCTTCTTATTTATTGCGATGCAGGCTTTGGTTCTCTTGTGTGCATCTCCATATTGATAAGTGTCGTAACCGTCTATATTTTTCATAACGTTTTGGTTACCTACATAAGGCTCAGTGATAAATATTATGTCGTGCTTATTTTCTTTGGCGTACTGTACCAATTCCTGTGTGGCGTTAAACCCTTTGCCCAAGTTGCATTGTAACGCTGTTATGTCATTATTCCTGTTGGTGGTATTCTTCGGGACGCCCTTAGCAGTATCGTACAGCCGTTCTGGCTATACGATCCCATTTGATCCACTCTGGGCAGACCTGACTAAAGGCGTAGTGCCCGTGATCCCTTTCGCTGTTAATGCAGTTTACGCAGCGTGGAACGGACTCCCGGTTGCTACAGCTACGTGTGTCATGGTCTTCGGCGCAGTAAGCGCACTTGGTTGCTGATCGGCACTCCGTTGCGCGGTGCCCAAAACCATGACATTTGTAGCACTGCAAGATGGGCGTTTGGTCCACAGCCATTACCGCTTGATAGCCTATTTTAACTTTCTGGTCTTTAAGGGCGGCCCAGACCTGCGGGCTTACTTCAACGATAGCGTTTTTGACAGATTCGTTCCGTCCCTTAACAGCTCTAACATATTTAACGACTTTTTCCTCCTCAGCGATGTTTGCGAGGAGTTTGCTGTTTTGTTTTGTTATGGCATCTTCTATTTTCGCGTTTGCGTATTCTGGTATGACGCCAATAACACGCAGGTAAGGGTTTCGCAACTTAGGCACCCCCACCGTAATATTTGCTGTCTTTGCTTTGATGGCAGCGCTGAGTTTCTGCCTATCTTCGTTGCTATCACAGCTAATGACGACCTTGTTGTTGCGGGTCTCGCGCACGCTTTTAATTCCCACCCCGATGTCGACCACGTTGACCTTGTCCTTTACTTCCTTAAGGACTTCTTTGCCACCGTGTCGAGGGTCTATTGACTCTAGTAGGACGACAAAGTTGGACGGGGGCGGTGGGGGCGCCTGTGTTCGGGTGACCCTAGGTCTGTATGGCCTGCCGACTGCAGGCGACGCCATATCGTCCTCAAGTCTCGCTCCAGCCGCCGCCGCCAACGCAGCCTCGGATCTGGGTTTTCGATTCTTGTTCTTACCGACAACGGTGGCGAATGTCTCGTTTACTTCTCCATCTCTAATCTCTTTTTCAATATTTATTTTCGCCGCAAACATTTCTTTTAATGCCTGCTGTTCGGCACGTATTTTTGATATCTCAGCCTGGACCCCAGCGATGATATCATGTTTCAGCTGGGTTATGTCCATAGCCGATTCTTGTACTGTCGATGTCGGTGTTTTGTTCGCCTGTTCCGCGCCGATCACGTCCATCTCGCTCGTGAACCTTATGGTGGCATCGCGGATGGCTTCGACAGCCTTTAATATAGTAATTTTATTTACTTTTGTGACGCTCCTATTTTGTTTTAGTTGCGTCACAATATCGTCGAGATTGCGGGTTACCTCCGTGCGGTGTCTTCCCGCACGCGTTCTCGAGCCGGGGCTGCTAATGGATGTGTCTCTACTCATCCACAGCTGCCCCATTTCTGTTATGTCCGAGCTGGGACTACCAACGGCGACAATTGACCCTTCCATAGCAGGTGCCGGGGCCAGTGTCGTGTTCGGGGCGGTCTGTGCTGTGGCTAATAACGGAGTTGATGTGCCGGTCCCAATAGCGTGCGTGTGTACTTCCGCTTGCACCAAATATGTATTATTGTGTGTGTCATGCGCGTCATCCCGCAAGTCGACCAGCAGAGGGGCGCGATCGTTACCTTCGACCTGCTCAGCCTCTGTGGCTATTGCCTGTTCCTTGTCCGCAGGTTTTACGACAGTGACAGGTTCAGAGGGTGCTAGGCGCGCCTTTCTGGGCGATGCGGGAGGTGTGCGATACATTTTTCCTAGTGTCATTTGCCAGAAATTGAAAAATGTATATTTCTTAAACTATGTCGAATATCGTGTCAAAACAAAAAGATTTAAATAGGAACGTTAAATGTCTATATACTGTTCGATTTTTATATTTTTATCACTTAAGGGAGCTGAGATATAAAATTATTTCTGAACTTTTTTATTTAATTCTAAAAATCTAGATTTAGGATGAATAAGGGGTTTGTAAGGAAAACGTTTAAACAAAAAGTGAAGACATTAACAAGATCTTTCAAATAAAGCAATAAAAACTTAAGTCTACCGATTAATCTTTAAGGAATTTACGATCAAATGTGGTTGCCGCCACAATTTCTGCAGGCGCTATAAATCGAGTAGGTATTTATACCTATTTGTATGAAATTTTTTCTGAAATCCTGAATTACAATAACGGATTAAATAGAGAACGTTAAATGCGTGTATTATAAGGAAAAACTATTGAAATCTATGGTGAGAATAAAAAGTTATTGCAAATCTAAGTTTTGACTTTCAAAAAGTTACATAAAAATTAATAACTCTTGAACCCGTTGAGGTACTGAAATGGTTCTGATGTCTAAAAATGCGGGCAATTGAGTTTTAAATTATACCTGAAAACTAGATTTTTAGAGCAAAGTCGGCTGAACAAAATTATCAAAAAACTGGAAAACTACTAAAAATTACGAGGGAAGTGAACTTTGAATGTTGCAGGAAAACTAGTGGAGATATGGACAGAAGCTATATAACATTAAAGTTTGCAAAAAATTAGAGAAATCTAAATTCGAAAACAAAACAAAAATCTACCGGGGAAAACTAAAGTTATGGGCGAAAAACAAGATTGCTCAGATACTTTTATGGTTAGGTTAGGTTAGGTTAGGTTAGGTTAGGTTAGGTTTTTTTTTTATACTGCCTACCTCCAACATTATTGGAGCCTATTTTAACTGTTCTCGTTCATTCCAGTTCTCTCTTGTCATGCCTCTCGTACTTTCATTCCACATACTTTGTCTTTCTGACATTCATCATCTTTCATCCTGAATAGGGTGGGATTCCCTTCTACTATTTCTACGACTTTCTATTTTTATGGGGGTTTGGGATAAGACGACACAGGGTTTATTTTTATTCTCAACAACAGATATGTACATGGGACATAGTCCAGTTCCAGTTTTCTAAAACTATGCTATTTCCTAAATTTACAATTTATTATTCTAATATCTTATTTATACATATATTCCATCGTAATTACATCTTAATATCTACAAATATAAGTGTAATTTACTTTTCTTACGCTATCTATTTCTATACGCTACTTTTTTAACAATTTCTTTGCAATATCTTAAAAGTATGTCCCGCTTATTACTGGCAACTATTGTGCTAAGCGTGTCCTTTCTGATCTCGTCATCCAACAGTTGTTCTGTGTCGTGTCTCTCCAGAGCGTGGACTGGGCACTCTGTCAAGAGGTGCATGATGGTCTCTGCCTCCGCTGGGTCACAGATGCACGATGGGTTATCTTTGCACCTGAACCGGTTCAAGTACTCTGAGAACCCACCGTGCCCCGTTAGCGCCTGGGTCGTAGCACCGCACAGTCTGATCTTTTTAATAACTTTATGTGCCACTATGGCATTTGGGAAGTATATTTTTGTGACTGCTGCAGTGCTACCGGATACATATCTCCTGTTCCACACGTCGAGCGTCTCCATCCGGATGGATCGCTTGACGTGTGAAACTGGACACCTGTCATAGTCATGTCGTCTTTTGGAGCCTAATGCGGCCTCTTTCGCCAGCTGGTCAGCCCTTTCATTGCCTTCCAACCCCGCATGTGCCTTTATCCAAAACAAATGTACACATTTGTTTTGTTGGGAAAATGTTCTAATGTTTTCCCTGGCTTTAACGGCTAGCGGGTGAAGGCAACGATGGTTTGTGACTGTTTGAAGGGCTGCTCTGGAATCGCTGTAGACTCCAAAAGACGATGCCCTATGTTTGAGAATGAGCTGGATTGCCTCGCTTAGAGCGAGTAGTTCGGCTTGGTAGACCGTGCAGTATGCTGGCAGGGCGAGCTTGAGGGTTTTGGTCTCCACAGCGCCGGTCCAGATGGATAGCGCTGCTCCAACCTTGCCCTCAATCTTACTCCCGTCGGTGAAAATACGGACCTCATGTTCACTATTTTCATCCAGCATGTTTTGGTCTACCAAGTCGAGGAAGCCCAGCTTTATGTTCTCCGCCGGATGGGGCGCCTCCAATGCAGAAGCCATCATTTCCACCTCCCTGTCACCCAGCTCGGGCCGGGGCACCCCCTTCTTGGCCTCGTATAGCGAGGCCGCCTCACGGATTCGGAGGTCGAGAGGGAGAATCCCAGCCAGGACAAGCGCGGCATCCAGGGACACAGTTCGGTAGGCTTTACTGACCTTCTGCGCAATTCCACGCTGCAGGACGTCAAACTGCTTCCGAGTCATTAGCTTGTCGGCCGCTGGGGCCCAGACACTGGCCGCATACAGAATGATGGGTTCTATTGTGGCCAAGTATATTGTTTTAATTATTTCTGGGTGTAGTCCCCAGCTTACCTTCGCCGCTTTCGCCAGTTTCTTGTAGACGCCCGTGGCCTTTCTGCAGACGTGGGATATATGTGCGTTGAAGGTCAGTTTGTGGTCTATAGTGACCCCGAGCAACTTGATCTCCTCGGACATGCCAATCTCGACCCCACCCATGTTTAGACGTGGGGTGTCGTATTTTAGTTTTTTAGTTATGACCATCGCTTTCGTCTTAAGTGGTGCGAACCTAAGTTTGTTTTCGACACCCCATGTCCGAACATGTTCGAGAGCAAGATTGGCACGTCTTTCGATATCTGAGGCCTTGCCTCCGTGAAATACTAAAACTACATCATCAGCGAAGGCCTGGCAGAATTCACCTCTTGCCTCGAGGCTTTTCAAGAGGGGATCCAGCAAGAGATTCCATAGTATCGGGCCTCCAATTGAGCCCTGTACACATCCCTTATCAGTCCCCTTTGGGTACTCTACTCCTGCATACCTAACGGCAACTCTGCGATCTTGGAGGTAGCTGTCGATCGCTCGCCTCAAATTTATGGGACATTGTTCCTCCGCCAGTCGGACTCTTATGGCTGGCCACCATGCGCTGTCGAAGGCTCCCTCTATGTCTAGCGATATAAGCACCACGATCTCCTTATTTTCAAGTTTTTTGCGGATGTGCTTCATCAGGGCATAGAGGGAGTCTTCCGTGCTTCTTTGTGGCATGAATCCGTACTGGCGGGTACTCATCTTTGGTAGTAAATGATGCTTGAGGCGTGCGACCAACATCTTCTCGAAGATTTTGCCTAGGATAGGCAGGAGCCCTATTGGCCTATAGGATTTGGGGCTCGTGTAGGTTTCCCTGCCAGGCTTCCGCAGGACGATGACTGTAGCCCTCTTCCATATTTTTGGGAAATGGTGCAGTTTGAGGCACTTGTTGAGGAGTCCCAAGAAAAGCTCCGGGTGTTTGCTCACGAAATGGGAGCAGATGTCGGCTGTGAGTCCGTCGTCACCAGGAGCCTTCTTCGGGTTGAAAGACCTGCTGGCAGTGATCAGCTCTTCCATGGTGAATGGTGGATCACAAGCTCCTGCCTGTGACCCATCATTCACCATTTCGGCTTTTCGTCGGATGGCCTCATGGTGGACGCTGTCGCTGGACGCATGGTCCTCGGGGTAAAAAGTTTCAGCCAGGAGTTTGACCGAGTCCTTAGCATCCAACGCCACTCCATCGGCCTCTAGTGGCAGGTCTTCCTCCCTCCTGGTTGTTCTGCCTATGACCCGGTATATTCCCTCCCATACACCCTCCCGGTCCTGTTTGCAGCAGAACTCCCTCCAGCTGTTGACTTGGGCTTTTGCTACCTCTGACACATACTCCTCTTTTTGTTCCAGGTACTCACCTACTACCTTGTCCCTCCGAACTGGCGCGGCGTTGCGGATCCGGTTTTTCCTCCTCATGACCTCCCGTTTCATCTCGGCGAGTCTCTCGGACCACCACGGCACGGTAAGTTTTTCACTAAATTTTTTCAAGGGCATGGAGTGTGCACAGGCTTTGTCTATTGTGTTTGTAAGTTTTTGTGTTAGTATGTCTATTTCATCTTTGTTGCTAATTTGTGTTATTTTTGTTAAGTTTATATTTTCCCCGGTTAGCAATTGGTCGAGTTTCGCATGAAACTCGGGCCAATCTGCTTTTTTGGTATTGAATTTTCTAGTCGTCCTGTGCACCTGCATACCCCTTGACCTTTTCAGGTTTATGTTAAATACGATGCCGTTGTGGTCCGAGATTGTCAGACCTTTGTCCACTCTCCATTCGCCGATCAGATCCAGGAAGTCACTGGAGCAGGCCGTCACGTCCACAAAGCTCTGGTACTGTTTGCCTCCTCGGATGGTGTCGAAGGTTGGGGTTTTCCCACTATTTAAAATGGTCAGGTCTAGCTCATCCAGTGCTCCAGCCAGTTCTTCACCTCTGAGGTCGTTCTCGGGACTACCCCACCAGGTACACTTCGCGTTGGCGTCCCCTCCGATGACCCATCCTCTGGTGCCCAGCTTCCGACCCACCAGTGACAGGTGGTCCAGCTCTGGGCCAATAGGGTGGTTGCGTTGGGGGCAGTGAAAGTAAAAAGAGACAAGCGTGGCTTCCCATGCACTGGTTCGGATCCCCACCACCACGATATTGTTGGTAGTGAGTTTTGGGTACTGTACGACGTCCAGGTCTTTGTCGAAGACTGCAATGGCAGCCTTCACAGTCCCTTCTCCTGTGTCAGTGCATTGGTAGATTCGAACACCCCTGTGACTCTTCATTACCCTAGCCGCACCCACGTAGGGCTCCTGGATGAGCGCGATGGCTATCCCACGCTTCTCGGCTTCAATCAGCAGCTCACTAGTGGCAAGTCTGGATCTCTGGAGGTTTGCCTGCGCTATGTGATACCCTGCGTGGTTTCTTGTGGTGCCCTTAGCAATACGCCACAGACGAGCGTGCTATATCGTCCCACTTTTTTCGAATCGGGCATTCGTTACTGAAGGCGTTGTGGTCAGCCCGATCTAACTTTGCCCTGACACAGTTTTTGCAGGTGGGGGGAACGCAGGCCAGGAAGTCAGCACACTCCGCCTTCAGGTGTGGGCCTCCGCAGTGGCTGCACACGTCTACGGATTCCTGACAATGGCGTTTGCCATGTCCGTATCCCAAGCAGCGCGTGCATTGGACCAGGGGAGACTGGTCCTCCACCCTGACCCTTTGCAGGTCGATGTGGACGAATCCAGTGGCCGTCATCCTCTGCCACAACTCCGGGGACACACACACGACCACGTTGCTAATGTGTGGGTTTCTGGTTTTTCTTCTATACCTCACATTTATTCTGCTTTTCTCTTCGTCGAGGTCACCAAAAATATTCCGGTTTTGGTTTCTCAGTGCGTTTGTGATATCTTCGTCGGTGTTCACTGCGAGGACACCTCTGAGAAGCAGGAGCGGATCTCTATTTTTGACGTCCTCGACGGCCAGTCCTGTTCCTTCTTTCATCAGCCTCTCTTTCACTCTGTCTCTTTCTTGGGTGCTCCCTAACCCCATTATGACCTTTCTATCTTTCGCCTTCCTTACTTTTTCTACAGTTATCCATCCACTTTTAGCATCCATCGCCTTTCTTACTTTGCTTAGTACTGTCTCCCCAGTTTCTGACTCGTCATTCGAGGTAATGACCACCGAGTGCAGCGTTGGTTTTGGTGTGTTTTGCTTTACACACGCTTGCACACCGGGGGTCACTGCCGCGACACTCGCGTAACTTTCATACTTTCCCATTTTTTCTTTCATTTCTTTTAGCAGCGCGTTGTTCTCTTCTACGAGCCTTGTGTTAGCCTCCATCATCTCTTTCATTTCATTCATACTATCGTTTTCCATTCTTCCTCTGTCGCCACTTACCTTTCTTTCTGGTTCTATGGAAGTGAAGGTCGTGTCTGTAGTCCCGCATTTGGGTGCTGCTTCGCTCATTTTTTCCTCCCTCTCTCCTTTTCCCTCCGCTACGGCCTCTTTCACAATTTTATACAATTGATCCAGCGCTTTTATGACTTCATTTTTTATTTCCGTTTTTAAATTTTTGGCGCTGTTCAATTGTATTTTACCTTTTGTGAGGCAGTTTCTTGCCTCTCTTACCCTGTCTATGTCCTGGTCCGTTGTGGGGAGTCTTGCGGTTGTTTTTTGCGGTGACGTTTTTGCCGCTTTTGTTGGGGCCGCGTTTGGTTTCATTCCGGAGATAGAGGTCCGCGGCTTGATGTTTCCCTCTGGAGAGTTTTTCGCCGCTTCCCACTCACCTATGCTGCGCCTGACACTGCTCCCTGGTGCTTTGGTCGGAGGCGTTCTCATGCCGAAACCGCCCGACATTTTGGAGAGTTGTGCTAGAGTTTGTTGGATGATGTCAGAAGGGACACTCTAGCAACGCGGGCTGTTTGTATCTTAAGCCCCTGTATATGGGGGGTAGTCTTAATTACTAAGGTAAGCCTCTGTAGAGTGGAGGTTACAAGGGTCTAGTTTATACACATATATATCTAGGTGGCTTGCACCTAGAGTCTTATCTATAGAGTCACAGACTCTACTATCAACTTAACTACTAATATTAACTACAATTCTTAATTCTAGTACAATTTCAATTTTTTATAAAAAATTTTGTAGAGCCGAAAAATCTATTTGTGAGGTATCTCGAAAACGGCTCTATGTAGAGCGGTATTCTTTACTCCGTTCGATAGCTCTCCCCGCGCCCTTTCCAACAAGCCCAAACTCGACTTGGTTCCGCTCAGGGGTTCCGGAGCTACAGCTTCGGTAATTTTACCGGTAATCGAATCGGTGAAAAATCGATTAACCGGAAAATGCCGTATCTTCGGAACTACTGGGCGTACGAACCTGCGGTTTTGGGTGTTATCCGTTGCACGGCAAGAGCTATCGTCCTTGATGTTTGGTTGTCCAATTTGGGTCCTCGATTTTTCAGCTCCTGAAATTTTATATGTGGTCCTGAAAGATTCGGTTTCTGCTAGGTCTCTACCAGAGGGTACCTCCTGTGAAAACCGCTTCTCTCTACGACTTACCGTTGAGAAGTTATGGGGGTTTGAATTTTTGCCAAGATGGCGGCCCAGCTGTCAAAGTTCAACTTTCCCGTAAGATAGTGTCGCGTCTAGGGGTCGTAGGAAGACGCGGTTTTCAGCAATCCTATTAAGACGCACCTCCTCTGTCTGTGTTGCCCACTTTCAGGATCCTGAAATTTTGTCTCTCCGATCCGACTGAAAATACCCGGATGGGGTAGAGGACGGTTTTAGCACCTCTAAGTCGAAATCTGCGTTCCGATACTGCTATCGGTTCGCGTGCTACGTCAAATCGAAGAAATCCAAGATGGCGGCCGAACTGTCAAACCAGTTGTTAAAGTTTAAATATCTCTGGACCTAGGAGTCCTATCGGGCTCCGGTTTTTTCCTGACAGCTCGGCTTTACCTTGGCTACTTCCTGGAAGTGGTCAGATTCAAAAACCGGTTTGTCAGAGTTTCGGAAAAAATTTTTCGAAAAACCGGTGTTCCGAAAAATTTTTCCGAAAGTACCTTAAAAACAAATTTCCTTGGCGTTTCTCCGGTCTCTCTATGTCCTCCGGCTCCCGAGCTATGAATTTTTTAATTTTTCTAAAATTTTCGGTAAAAACCGGTAAATGTCCAAATTTTTTGTTTTAAAAGCTAGAGAAACCTGGTTTGGGCTTTATAAGGTGTTTATATATACTCTGAAGCTAATTCTGGGGCCAAAAAGTGTTATTTTATATTATTTTCCGATTTATTTGAATTTTTAGTAAAAAATCGGTATCTCGAGAACCACACGACCCAAAAATCCGGAAAAAACGCCAAAATAATTTTAAAACTAAGGCCTATAAAGCTAACTTAAAAACTAACACAATCCCAAAGAAAAACTTTTGGGAATTTCAAAATATAAAAATTTTTGGGAAATTTCAAAAATTTCGGTGAAAAACGTCTCTGATTTTCTTCGCTTTTCGTAGGCACGTTCTACAGGTTAGCGCGCAACAGGTTCCAAGTTAAAAAGTATATAGTCTGCCTGAAGTTTTTGAGATATACTTCATTGAATTTTGAATTTTAAAATTTTAATAGTTCCAAAAATAAAAGTCCAAAAATTTTTTCAAATGTACCAGGATACTCCAGGCGATGGGCCGCTTCTTTCTGCTTAGTCAGGTGGCACCGCACGCCGCTGGATCTCTGACCACGCCACCACGTGGTACTTGTTTTTTCAGCGATTGCGTCTCAGCCGATGGTCTCTGGGTAACGCTGATGGAGTCGGCGTGTAGGGCTTGCTGCGGCGCTTCTATTGGTGTATCGCACCTCAGGGGTGCGAATCTCTGGAGGCCGGAAAACGCCCGGAAAGGTCCACTTAACCTCCAAATTAGCAGTTTTCCGGGTTTTCCGCTTCCGGGTGAAGTCTGCAGCTAAAGCACTGTAATCCAGAGAATGGCTCGCACTGTCCCGCACCCAACAACACTTTTTGCAGGTCGCTACGACCAAAATTGCCACGTCCACGAATTTTTAAAGGCGGAGCTTAGCGAAAACAATGTTGCTCGGACGCCGGGTGGCTCGTGACTGGTTAGGTTAGGTTAGGTTAGGTTAGGTTAGGTTAGGTTCCCCTTCGACGTGCTGTCACCTTGTCGTGGTGAAGGGGCTTGCGTGCTCCAATGACCCTTAGGGCTATGCCGGACAGGGTCACCCAAACCGGACAGGCCTGAGGAGAGGAGCCAGACGAAGAGCAGCACACGGTGGGCTGCTCCGCGTGTCCCTCTGACCTAGCAGAGGGCACAGTGTGAGCAGCGAGGTCCCTCTCGGGACGGGCGGAGGGAGGATGGCCCACGGGCCATGCAGAGAGAGGAGGGCTGCTCCAAGCATGCCTCAGCCTATCTGAGGTGGCAGTGGAGCAGCGAGTAGGGACCCAAATCCTAAGGTGTGGCTGGCGTGCCGAGGGGATGAATGGCTGGGGGGCGTAATACCCAGTCCCAAACGTCGCAGAGGGGGGGCATACCCCCTCTTTAAAACAAAATAGCTAAAAATGAGTGGACACACGGCCGTACATGTACCTCAGGAGGGAACGATCCTCCATGTCATCACAGCACCGGCAGATGCCTGTGCTGTGGCGACATGCCGCCCAACCGTAATCTGGGGGGGCAATTCACTCGCGAGCGATTTACTCAACGACTTTGGCAAACGAACACTGGACACCGATTTGGCATTCGATAGGCATGTTCTGAGGTTGAGGGGCGGTGGTTCGCCACAACGGGACGTAAGCGAAGGGTCCCTCCCAAAACCAATACCTGAACGAGAAGAGGGAGAGAGTGTCGGCGAGGAGGCGGCGGGAAATTTGCCCTCGCCCGGACTTGTCCCGCCCTCTCCTAGGCCTGCGTTTGCGGGGTACCGACCACTGCGCGATGCCCTTGGCTGGTTTATAAACACGGAAACGGGGGCGGCAGATGCGCCCGCGCCCGCAGGGCCTAGGCAGTTTGTGCGCCCTCCCACCCCGATGCGATCCAGGATATTCAGTGGGAGGTATGCCGGCCCTCGCGGAGCAGAGGTAACCCGGTCACCGGAGAGGGAGGAGTTCTTCCACCCCTCAAGACTGAACGAGCGGGATCTCTTTGGTGAGGGAGAGGCCGACACTGGGGACTCGGAGGGCTCGGTCGAGATGGGGCCCTCGATGGCTCAAGTGAAGCTACCGGCATCTCACATCGACGGGAAGTTCTGGAGCCCCAGGCCAGACAAACGACCCGCTGAAGAGATCGCCCTGTCTTCTGGCTCGGAGAGCGACGTGGCATCCCTGACGGGCACTGCCAAGAAAGGAAAAAAGGGCAGAGGCCCTGAAAACGCCCGACAAAAGGCCAATGCCCCGGAGCTATCGCCCATCGTCGTGCTCGAGCGCATCCCTTCGTCATCCATACCAGGGCAAGAAACGCTAGACAGGCATAGTTCTGGGAGCCCCCTAACGGTCGGGCTGGATTCCGAGTCGGAGTTAGCGTTGGACGGTGGCCCCCGGGACGAAGACGGAAACCGGCCAGCTAAAATAGCGGCCGATATGGGCCTTGTTTTGGCGAAGCAGGAGCTCAACCGCCTCAGGCGGGAGGAGCTCCAGCGCAAGGCGGAGAAGGAGGTGGCTAGCCTCACGCGCTCCTTATCGTCCAGCAGCTCGCCGGGGACCGGTGAGATGGGCCCTGGTGGGTTGCAGGACGGCACTGCGGCGGCACTGCAGGAAAAGGTCAGGACCAGTTTGAAGACGGTCGAAATGGTGGCCTCCAAATCTGCCAACTTGAAGGGGTCGTTCGTACGCGCGCTTAGGGTAGCCGTTTCCTCGATCGGAGAAGCGTTTGAGGATCTAAAGGAGCGCACATCCTCGGAGGAGACAAGACGGCTGCAGAGGCTTAATGCCAACCTGAATGCAGAGGTCAGAGACCTGCGTTCCGAGGTGGAGGAGTTGAGAGTGGAGCTCCGGTCCCACATTAAGAAGCAGACCTTGGTCCCGTCTCCACCTAAACAGGCATCACGGTCTACTGCCGCCCCCGGACATCCTGACAGGGATGAACTGGTCGAGGCTATAACAGCCAGGGTAGGGCTTATTTTAGACGAGAAGCTAGTAGCCCTTGAGCGTGACGGCAGGCTTCTGCCGGCCAAAACGGGGCAGCCCCCACCGGTCCCAGACCTGGGACGACAGGCCGGGCAAAAGCCCAAACGGCCGAAGCCGGAAGCATCTACCCGGGGTCCTCCTAACTACACGGTAGAACCTCCAAAGGGTAGGAAGGAGAAGACCAAGGGTAGAAAGAACCCAAAGAAGAGCGCGCCGGAAGTAAAACCAGCAGAGAAGCCCACTACCACTGCGAGCCCTCTGCCTTCGAAGACAACACCCCCACCCGCTCCACAAGCGGCCGCTACGTCCACTGATGAGGGCTGGGAGGTGGTGGTCGGCGGCAGGAAAAAAGGAAAGAAGAAGGTAACGGCGAACAGGGACACGGTGCCCCAGCCCCAGCCAAAACCACAGCGGGCCCGGGAAACTTCGCCCGCCCCGCTCGGCGGCGGTGGTGTTAACCCTGCAGCCGAAGGCCATTGAAAATGGCCTCAACTACGCTGCAGTGCTTTCCCGGGCAAAAGAGACGGTAAACCTGGGGGAGTTAGGTATTACCGCCGTAAAGTTTAAGCGGGCAGCCACTGGCGGCAGGGTGCTGGAAATCCCAGGGGCAACCAGTGGTGCGAAAGCCGACTCGCTGGCCAAAGCGCTAGCAGAAAAAACTGGGGCCTGAAGTCGTCCGAGTCTCCAGACCAGTGAAGTGCGCGGAGCTGCGACTCACAGAGCTCGACGACTCAGTGTCGACCAATGAGGTGGGTCGCTTCGGTCGCGAGGGTCGGAGGCTGTGCAGAGAGCCAGATAACGGCTGGGGAGGTCAGACGGGGTGGCTCCGGTCTTGGTACGATCTGGCTCCGCTGCCCAGTCACGACAGCCAAGAAAGTGTTGGAGGCCGACCACGGACGACTCCAAGTAGGGTGGGTCCGGGGCCGCAGTACAGCTGCTGAATCAGCGTCCCTTGCGGTGCTACAAATGCCTCGAAACGGGGCACGTGAGGGCAAAGTGCACCAGCGACGCTGATCGCAGCGACGTCTGCTACCGCTGCGGCAAGCCCGGCCACAGAGCGGCTGTTTGCTCAGAGACACCACACTGCGCCAAATGCTCAGATGAGGGCACAAAGGCAGACCATATACTTGGTTCCAAGACCTGCCTAGCCCTCAAAAAAGCAAAGCCTAGAGCTGGAGTCGCAACCCGGGCCACATCCCAGCTCGAAAAGTCCCCAGCCATCGCCATGGAGACACAGGAGGAGGATCCAGCACCCAACCGAGCAGGGGTAAATGGCTCTGCGTGTACTCCAGACGAACCTCAACCACTGCGCCAGAGCCCAGGATCTTTTGTTCCAATCCTTGGCGCAGTGGATGATTGGCGTTGCCGTGGTGGCTGAGCCATATTCAATCCCTTCCCGCGATGACATCCTGGGCGACGTGGACGGTCTAGTGGCGCTGGTGGTGCGAACGGGTGGCGGGAGTCCCTCCGCCCACAGCCGTGGAAAAAGGGAAGGGGTACGTGGCGGCGCTATGTGGAGGAAATATGGTTTGTCGCAACCTATTTCTCCCCAAACCGCTGCCTGGCCGACTTTGAGCAGTTCCTGGGAGAATTAGGGGCGCTAACTGGGCGGCTCCTTCCGCGTCCCTGTGATCGTTGCCGGAGACTTCAATGCGAAGTCCACAGCCTGGGGTTCTCCGGCAACAGACGTGAAGGGCGCCGCCCTCGAGGAATGGGCAGTTACGGCGGGGCTGGTAGTGCTGAACCAGGGAACGGCACACACGTGCGTGCGGCAACAGGGTGGTTCCATTGTGGACATCACGTTCGCGAGCGCCACCCTGGCGCGCCGTGTCCAGGGGTGGGAGGTTATGGTGGGGGGTGGAGACGTTGTCAGATCACCGTAC
>JALPQI010000539.1:0-17966 GCA_025490895.1 Thaumatotibia leucotreta
AATCTGGCGCTGTCGTCGCGCACGGTCCAAATAGTGGAATTATATAAACAATTTCTTTTTTTTACAAATACCAAGTGATTATTTTCGAAAATTTTCACCTTACAAACAAGAATGCATTAAACACAAGCTTAATGCAAAAAGCAGCAAGTAGGAGTGAAACTGTTTTTATTTTCTTGTATGTATTTACGATCGGTTTAATAAAAGTTTTAATCCGAATGGTTGGCGTAGTTTTATAACCTCACAGGCTGCTGCAAAAATACTTTTTACGTTTATTATCTTCTTTCCGTGCCCTTTAAGGCACTTTCACTGTTTAAAAGTAAGCAGCTAGTTCAATTGTACGAAGTGTATCCCAGAAAGCGTGTGTTTTTTTCAGTAGATTTAACTTATTCAAGATAACGTTCAGAGAAAATGTTTTAGTTGAGTACTTACTTTTAAAGCTGGCAGAGAAATGAATGATTATTAACATTTTTATTTCAGTTTTATTTCTACTTAAGATTGCCTTCATGTCTAGTAGTAATAACATATATCATGCCTATTATATAATGTTTTAATACATATGTATAGTATTTGAAAGAGAAAAACCAGTAAATAATAAATGATTATGTTTTAAAATACAGTAATAGTAATTTGAAAATGTGAAGTACTGCTAACCTTTATATTAGGAGTAATATCGAGCGCATAAAGTGATATATACCTACTTACAGGGGGATGTGAAATGTGAGTGAAATAGGTAAGTGATTTTTCTCGACCACGGACATGAGTGTTCGATATTCAAAAATGGCACTCGAAGATAAAGGATATTCGGATTTCATAATTATATTATGTTACATAGGTACAGGAAGGGTTATATTATATAGAATTTTGTAAGTAACTTTGCTCCATCAGTTTCATGTAATTACAACATTGAGAAAAATATACCTCCATACCTATTTTGTTTAATTATACTCGCATTTACTTAAAAACATGCTAGTATTTTTACAACGATCAAATAAATATGATTATTTTATCAAAAATATGCACATTTCTTACTACCTACTTATTAAGATCGGCTGCATTGATTGGTTGTACTTACCAGTTGGATTTCGTGGAATGTAAGTAGACATTGCCGCTTTTCAAAGATAATTGCCATTGCTCAGCGTCAAAACCTAGAAGACAACGAGTACAAAAAACAATCAATCGACTTGAGAACTTCCTCCCTTTTTTAAAGTCGGTTACTTTATTGATAAATCGTTGCTGTCGTTGCTGTTGGTAAAATGTGTGTTGGTAACAGTGACTGGTAACATCCTGACTCATCCAGTGCAAGATTCTACATTCCAAACGTCTAATACTGTTAAATCAACTGAAACGGACCGTAACTTCAGTTGATTAATTGAGAAGATACTGAACTCTGGAAACAGCATAAAGATAAAATACTTATTTATAAAAATATTCGCTAGGTATTAAATAAACATAAACATTAATTAATATAAACATTGGTTACTCCTCATATTAATGAGTTCATCACATAAAAATAAAAGACTATAAGTTTCGGGATTCGATTTGAAACAATTTGATCTGTCAGTAAAAGGGTGGCCTTGAAATGAGTTTAAAAAGGCACATTTGGTATACAGTGTGTTTCCATGACCCGGGCTTTTACGAAAATGGGGTAGTAATTCGCATTATTAGCAATCGTTTTCAACTATTAACATTTGACAAATAATTAAATTGACCGTACAATTAAATTGATTTCCTCCGAACGATCAATGTAACGCGTGTACTGCTTAGTTGTCAAACGTTGTGAGTGGCTGTGATCTGCTATTGTCAAGTGCAAATTAACGATTCATTTTGAAGTACATTGCTTCTCAATTAACTTTTCTTAGACAGTTAATTACTTTTATAATTAGCATTTTGAATCGAATAATGTTCACGGTTTGGCTAGAAATCTGCATCGCATTCCTCGGTTTCGATACAAGCCAGTATCATAGACACACACTGTATAAATATTGAACACAACAACGAATACTAAAATGAAGCAGTGTATGTACCTTGTACCTCATTATTATTAGTTTATTTACCTTTTACTATAACTACCACATCTTAGCTTTAAGTAAGAAAAAATTTAATTATACTATTATTTAAACCTACTTTGTCAATTGTAATGTAATCGTAGGCTGTTTAGGAGCAAAAAATTAAACCGTAAATTATAATTATCTCAACAACTATTTCCGTGTGGTTTAAGGTGAATAAAAAAAACAATTTCCTTTTATTTTTTGTCTAAATATAATGAACGTATATTTGTTTACCCTTCCAGAGTGATAGTATTAACTATTTCCATAAAAAAAAAATAAATAATTCAAACATGGATTAGACTTGCTATTTGATGTTACTTCAAAATGAGCTTTTGATTTTCCCGGCTACGATCACGTGGTGAAGGAATACATTACCTCAATGTAGGTACTTTGTATAACCTTTTTTTCGAATTGGAGCAAACAATTAAACCGTAAATTATAAATTATCTCAACAAGTATTTCCGTGTGGTTTAAGGTGAATAAAAAACAATTTCCTTAAGTATATTTTTTGTCTAAATATAATGAACGTATATTTGTTTACCCTTCCAGAGTGATAGTATTAACTATTTCCATAAAAAAACTTTAAATCAATAATTCAAACATGGTAAACATGGCCTTGCTATTTGATGTTACTTCAAAATGAGCTTTTGAATTTCCTGGCTACGATCACGTGGTGAAGGAATACATTACCTCAAGGTAGCAACATTGAATAACTTTTTTTTCGAATTGGAAAAAGATTAAAAACATTTGGGAATCAGGGGGGTCAATGAAGATGCTCTAAGGAATCGCTGGTTACATTTTTAACTTTAGTTGTAGGGCCCACCCCGTGTGTTATTTATATACTCGTACTTTACTGAAGCTGACACTCAATAATCCGATTAATAATTGCGAGGACATATTTCAATAGACGATCGTACGTATGTATAAAGACGTTGTGAGACTAATGGGACGTTAATAATTTGCGCAAGTCTATTCAATGGGAGCCTCGTAAGATTTATCACTCCAGGATCCTGGCAAGATGCCTCCTGGCACAAGCTGATTATGCACTTTTTAAATGCTTTCGCGGCGCGTGGAGACAATTAAAGTTATGCCTGTTCAAAACAGGTTTTGGGTATTTAAAGAATGTTGTAATGAAATCTGTTATGTGTGACACCTGTGGACCAGTAGGAAACGAAAAGAGTGTAAACAAACATAAAAACTTGCATTATTTCATCATCACGTACTTTCAGAACACAAGCTTGATGGACAATCTTAGCACCAACTTAAAAACTTAAACCTTGAGTTAAAATTATTGATATTTATTAGTATTAACGTATAAATAAATCTATACGAACGTGTTTTCCGAAATGTACAACAAATATATTCTTACCTTAATTTTTACGGTTCCGCGTGCGCCTAATAAAACCCTGTTTCTAAGACATCACTGTCCGTCTGTCTGACTGGTATAAGGCTGTATCTCATGAATCATGATAGTTATGTAGAATATTAAATAACAAATATGTACCCACTAAAAACATAAATAAAAGAAACATTTTAGAATTATAATTAACGTGAGACTCAAACATATTTAAATATTGATCACACGGGTTACTCACGTAATTTAAGTCGATAATTGCTCGACATGTTTCGATCCATTTAGAGGATCCTCATCATGGAGTATCGGCGACCAAACGACGTCGGCGCCCGACGTGTACTGCGGGCTCGCGCTCTGCTAGAGCGGGTGCTGGCCGCGGGTAGCGCTGGCGGGGGCGGCGAAGGAGGAAAACTACCCTCATTGTCACTTTTCCAATAATGAGGATCCTCTAAATGGATCGAAACATGTCGAGCAATTATCGACTTAAATTACGTGAGTAACCCGTGTGATAAATATTTAAATATAAGTAAACATATTAATATAAAAGCAAGACGGAGACTGTCGACATACTTAATCAGTAACCGCAGATTATTTAGTTTTTTATTCACTTTAAAACATATCATTGAAACATATCTCATAGTACAGAGTCCTTAGTGAACGTTTCAAACTCGCACTTGAACCTTTTTTTTCAAATGCGATTAGCATATAAAAATATTATATTTCCGCTGGAGAAATCTACGCGAATAATCGCGTGTAAAAATGAATAAAGTCTCTCGGGCAGCGGGTAAACTACTTGAACAGTTTAATTAATCCCTTTACCATAATTTTTGTACGTTCACAGGTATTATGCAGGCACGGTAATTTTATTATCTGGTGTACACCAAGTCGTAAAGCTCCGTATCGCCGTCACAAAAGTTTGCTTTGGCAGAACAGGTCGTAACATAAAATTTTACAACAACTTTAGACGTTACGATATTATGGCTTTTTGATATCTTGCCCCATCTAATAATAGGTTTATGTTTTATAATTTCGAGTTTTTACTAGATTCTCGGAGCTGCAGATAAAAAGTAGGGCAATATGGCCGCACAATGGAAGTGGCAATTTTAGCGAATATGTGTCAAATAAATTGGGTAACATAAAAGAGTTGCCTAACGCAAATTGTTAGTTATTTTCAGTTTTTGTTATATAGAAGCTGGCATACACATATACATACAATACAATATTGCTTACGTTTGCTTTTAAAACAAAAGAAACTTATTTTTCATTCTCTACAAAAGGCTGTAAATGTAAACACAAAAAAGAAGGTGCAAAGAGTTGTCTTCCCATAGAAAATGTGAATTTGCCACCTTTTTTTACTGACAGGGCTTGTTGGACCAAGTATAGTTCGAAAAATATAAATTGAATGTTTATTTTTACTATAATGTAGGTAGAAGGTTACCAATTTCTATTTTACGAACTATATACACATAAGTGTTTTTTTACTTTTTAAATGATAAATTGCCGTGGAAACCTGTGCTACGTTGTAGTAGCAAATAGCCAAATCCCGAACCCTGAAAGGATGGATCAGTCCTGTGGCGACGCAAAGTGAAATTGCACCGGCGCCGCTGAATACGGCTGAGAGGAAATCATCAACATGCAGATAAGCCGGGGCGTTATCATTATCCGACTATCCCGCTATACGTGTGGGTAGGTATTCCAAATCTACGCAGTTCGGTAAATTCATCATGCAACTATATATGCAATATACAGATATTGCAGATATAGGTATAGAGGCAATATGCGAATACTTACTAAAGGCATATTTAAAATCAATAACTAGCAAGCCAGCAAATAATAATAGGTACCTATAGGATCAAGAGTTTCCAGTAAATTTCCAGAAGATAAGAACAACACTATTTTTTTGACGAATGAAAAAGAAAAAGATAACCAATCCCGTTTTTTATTTTTCTGTATATCCTTGAAATTTCATAGGTCTGTATATAGGGCTTGTGCATAAATCACGCGAGGTCCTATAGGGGGGGAGGGGTTCCAAGAAAACATTACGAAAGATCACTTTAGGGGAGGGGGGGGTACACGGAGACCTCACGTGTATTTTTCTACGATGAACAAACTAAGAAATATTGTGAATTTCTGCTAGCGAACGTGGAAAGTTGAATGAGAAAAATACACGTGAGACTGCTAGGGGTTGGTCAAAAAGTAGTCAAAAAAACCTCGCATGATTTATGCATGATACAGGAGTAATCGATGACCATCATGACTTGGGTGCTAAGCTACAAAAGGAAAAAAACAGGTGATATATAATATTATTGTTAGTTTTTAATAGCGTTTAGTAATATTAGCAAGCATTGAGTAGAACGAAAATCAATCTAAATTATCGTTGTTTGCCTGTGGGCTATGCTTTTGAATACGAAATAGCCGTACCAGGTAATAAGAATCGTTTATAAATGAAAAATTATTTGACATGTATAAAAAAACCGTATTGTTTTTAAATACCTAATTAAATGTTCCCGTTGCAAGAGCTTTTATTGTGTTTTCCTAATTACTAAGGTAAAATTAACCATATAAGTAGTTTATTAGCTACAATTTGTATTTATCGGGTTCAGCTTCATAAATCCAAGTATTTATGTGGTCGCGTTCTCAAGGGACGTAAAGGATTATCACAGCTGCAGCGGCAATTATCGAAATCGGACACGGTTACTAATTATAACAATTATGAGGGCTAACGCAAATTCACGGCGCGTACACAGCTCACGTCTGAACAAAGTACCCCTGAGCCGTGCCAGTCAGTTAATAATTCAATCACCCGGCCTCGGGCCCGACGAGCTTAAACGCACAAATATGCAAATTCATCCTATACACAGCTGTTACGGGTTAACTTTAAAATTACATCGTGATGTGTTTATCGCGGTGGTTGCTTCTTTATTTAACAGGTACGTACACGTTTCGACTGCTTGGTAAGCCTTCGCAGTGTATTTTTTTATGTCGCTCTAGATCTAGAATCACTCAAAAACTTCAAATCAAGTCGTTCAGTTTCGAAGACCCATTTAGGTCGCAGGACAGCTTTTTAGATTTTATTTTCTAATCCATTACTTCATCAACATGCTAGGAAGTAGTTAACGAAATGTTTTGCTGAATATTCTGTCCCAAAAACTGGTGAAATCTCGAATTTACTTGGGGACAAAATATTCCTCACAAATATCCGTAAAGGCAACAGCGCAGTTAAACTAGTGACAGCGTTAGAATTTCCTTCTCTCTTCGGTTCCAGATAAAAATTAAAAAAAGGTGTTTATATTTCTTGAGGAAAATACTATACAAAGGTTGGTATATATAATTTAAATTTTAAACTAAAAATATACGTATTACTTACATGATTGCTAGAAAACGTTGTTAGTAGAAATAAGATGATTCTCAAGTTTCGATTCTAGTTCCTATACCTACTCGTAAAACTGAGACTTTTCAACATTCAAATTGAAACTTTGACATAAAATGCCTACCTATGTTAAATACTAGGGCAAACGTCGAGCACTGGTCTTTAGCTCTTACTATAAAGTAATGTAATAACTTCAGAACTTAAACCTACGTACGAATTGTGTAGGTACCTATATATTTATGAACTTGACAGTTCATATCGCAAAAACCGAAATTCGTAAATTTCGAGGATTTGTCTCTCTCACCCTAATGATGCCTTCGTTTGAGTAACAGAGAAAAATCTTCGAAATTTATATTTCGAAATTCGAAAAATATTCTTATTTAAAAACTCGAGTTGGTGAAGTATATTCGATAGAAAATATTAATATGAGGTGCGACCTATTACGTCATATATAAATGAATATTTTTAAAACTTTCCATTGTTCGGATATATAAATGAATATGTAAATATCACTCTATGCGCACAGACAGGGTAATACAAAAGTAATTTCATTTGACTCGAACGTTGCTCGGAAAACAACAAATCACGTAGCTCAACCACAATTGCGATATGCCGAGAAACATGTCGAGTACATGATGTTAAAAATAAAACAAAGAAACAGCAAGCTGGGCAAAATAAAAGTTACTTTGTCTTCCGAGATACGAACGCGTTGTCACACTAGTATTACGTTCACTAAAGTCAGTGATATTATGCTTTGTTATACAGTATCATGCATAAAATGTAGGTAAGAAATGCAACAAATAACCCGTTAACGCACTTCAGCTTGTAGAGGGTAGCGTGCAAAAGTGAAGCCACCACATACAACCACATTATTTATTTCATGCCTGCGAGGATGCAGTAAATAAATAAATAAATATCTAAATAAATTTCTTGGAACATCTTACACAAATTGGCCTAGTCCCACGGTAAGCTAAATTAAGGCTTGTAATGTGGGTACCAAGCGACGATTAATATAACAAAGATACATAATTATACTCGTACTTAATACAAAAATGCCAAGAAACAAATATTTGTTATACATGAATATGTGTTAAAGTCGTTTTGTTTTCGCCAATTGTCGCATTTAATTATTATTTACAACATAATAGAACTGCAGTTTCTCTATGTTAACAATTTTCTTGTAGAATCAGATTAAGGAAAAAGACGTTTTTACGGACCTAAATATTTTAAAATTTCTTTTAGATCAATTCATAGCATCAAAGAACAAACAGCATAAAGGAAATAAGTACTAGCACACATTACGAAAACAAATTGCAATATCAATATTTAAATCAAATTCTAGTTTCAAAGCACATCGCGGGTTAAATTGGTCTATCCAAGTAATAGAGCCTCGGTACAAATGGTGAACTGGGGACAAGTATTCACAAATAACAAAGAGTAGGTTATGGAACTTCGTCTAACTCAAACGGGGGCTCAGTGAACTCCCGACAGCAGTGAATTAATAACTTTAATTCCGTCCAGGTCGCTCGAATATCATGGTTAGTGCTCCCAGATCGGTTATTCTAGGCCGCAGGTAAGTTAGCATACATAATAAAGTGGCAAGAGAAAAAAGTTCGATTTTCGTTAGGGGCAGATTTTCTAAGCTAATTAGAGTTCTGGAAACATATTGAGGACTCTTGAGGGGTGGAAAGGATACTTAATTATTATGTGCGGTTTTTATTTGGTGTCCCGAAATACTGAGTTGGCTCCGGGTCGTCGAAGTTTCGGGAACGTATACAAGTACGTGTCCTACAATACTACAATACTTTTCCGTTGATGATTACGAATATAAAATTATGGATGTATTTAGTTATAAATAAATCATGATTTTAAGTTAAATCTAATACCAGGATGCTTAGCCAAGTAGCCAATCGCTAGCGCTTAGGAGCGTATCGTAGTTTTCCCTCTCTGTCACTCTTTCATATTAGTGCGACAAAGACAGCTGCCTTTCGCTTACGATTGACGATTAAGCGTTAGCGATTGGCAACTTGTCTAAGCACACAGTTACACTCTATAGTGCGTATCAAATTTAAGCCACATCTGTCCTATTTTCTGCCGAGGGTCGAATGTATTTGTCAGTGTAAGGAATATTTTTATACAAGGATTACTTAGATCTTACATACATAGTGAAATTTTAAGAGTTGTTTTCCGGTTAAGGGCATGTTCAGTATCGAGTTCCGATTAGAAAAAGATGAAAGATATTTTTTTTCTCAAAAATTATCTATGAAGCCTTGTCTAATTTGAAAGACCTGGCCCATAAATAAAAAAAAATCACAAAAAAATACCAAGAATTATTTTGGTATGTGTTTTGGATTCCATAGAGGACTGAAAACCTTTTTGAAAACTAGAAACAGAAACACATAAGCCATCCCACAAATACTGAATATCTGATAATTGATTTAGATAATATCTATTCTGATAATATTAGAAATCAGCACATGATTGTTTTAATTGCGAAACGCATTTTTATTTTCTTGACCGCTCCCAAATAACATACAGGCATTCAAAACTCAGCTTGCAATGAACTGTTGCAGTGGTTTACTATTGCAACTATGAAAACTAACTTGTGCCATACTTGCAATACCTTTACAAATCCCTAATCAATAAATACCTATACAAAATCTTACCGAAGCAATATATTATATTAAATTGCGTACATTATGGCGTACGCGGCGTCACAATGCACACTCGCAGCCATATATCAGCACATTATAAAGGCAGCATGGGCGGAAGTAGGCAGCGCGGTCTTCGCAAAAGTAATTTCACGCGGCTACCTTTATTTTCGAGAAGAAACCCTGAGAATAGCAGCCAATCATATTCCGCTTTTCCTTTACACAATAAAGTACAAAATTATAGTTTTCTTGCCATATAATAAACATAAAAAATCGCCTGCACTGTTTTTAAAACAAAGTATTATTTGTTTTCAATGTTATAATAATGCCCGTTGCAGATACGTTTTGTTGCAAAACAAAAACAAACCAACAAAGAAAAAAACTAAAACAGTTTTCATAAAACACGACCTCTATATGGTCCCAATCGTATAAAGCTCTGCCCCTAGAGCATTCACGGGACAGCAAAAACAACAGAAATAAAGTGAAAACATTATTCTCATGTGTGTTATTTCACTCAACTCATATCTAGACAACTCCGGTCTCCAACGTTGGTGGCGGTTATTTAAATTAAAACTTATTTAAATAGTGACTTATTCGTATCTTTTAATCCTTGACTTTTGCTACTACTATAAGTTGCAATATAGTTTAAATGAATTAGTTGTGCATAGTTCTTTGCAACATTCGAAAAAGTGATAACAAAAACACACGACTTTTTTCCAGGATGTTTTCAATATTTTTTATAGGCTTCAATGTTTCATAACGTAAAAACGGAGTTATTTATTTTTAATTTAATATTATCATCATCATATCAGCCGAAAGACGTCCACTGCTAAATATAGGCCTCCCCCAAAGATTGCCACAATTTAATATTTCATATGAATCTAGTTCACAATGTTGTGACTATATTTTTTTTTACCAAATCTAGTTTTTGAAGGCAGTGAAATCTAAGCATGTTAGTGAAACTGCCTTAATTCCAAAAAGTGTTAGGTGTAGTAAGACCATAAACTAAACATGGTTAAAGGAAGATCGATCATTCATAGTAATGAACTAGATAATCTTACAATCCAACTTACTTAACACTATCTTTTCCCCCATTTGTACATGAAACAGTTTTTTTAAATCTAGCTACGTGATCTTAACGGGATTCCCACTGCTGTCCTGCCACATAAGAATGGCTCCCACTAGACCATGCTAAGTCCTCGTAGGGTCATGACAGCGCCTTTCAACCTTTTTAGGGAAGTAGGATATCAGACTGAGGCAAGCCGAAGTATCCAATGGACCAGACCAAAATCAAGACATGGTCAAGACACCTGTGTAAAATTCGGATTTATTTAAATTGACCTTTCCAGCAAAATTTCTCTAAACTCAAATCGAAATATGAAAGGAAAACAACATTATTTTTCTCGAGATTACCTTCCGTTATCTCCCGGAAAAGCTTTTCTCGCGGTAATGAATGCCGCTCCACTACCGCGTACCAACCGCAATTATCTTTGCCCTTTGCTGTAATAATTTGTCATTTATTTTTACACTCCAACAAAATGGTATTATAGTAGTATTTTGCATTATTTATTGCTCGCTAACACGCAAACGTGTATTTTTCAATTGCTAGATCCGTTATTAGCTCTCGAAAATCCCAACTTCGCCGAGTTATATAAGCATAGAAAACTATTTGCTATAAACAAAATGCTTTATCGCAATATTTGATTCTAACCTTAACCCGGCGATATAGCAATTTTAATCAAAATCAATGCAACAGTTTCTCTGATCCCAGAATTAAATAAATATGTTATATTATATAGGTACACTAACTTATATATATATCTGATATAACCTAACTTATCGTTTAAAAGTGTGAGATCTAAATTAAGATGTTTGAATCGAGGTAAAACCTGCGGATTTAAAGTTTTTTATTTGATCATAACTACTGTTTAACAGAGTCGGTTCAATATTTATATGCTACCTACTTATCGACAGTAAATTGACACCAAACGAGCTCATTCTATCCCCCACTCTACGAAATCAACAAATTTCGACGAATTACGTTTTGTGTAACGAACGAATTTCGTAGAGTAGGGATAGAATGAGCATTCGCTCGTTTGGTGTAAACCCACTTTTATAATGTACCTAACATATTCCTTGATTTATAAGAGTTACCATCAGATCTTTGTTAATGCAACAACCTAAAATTAAGAAACCCTTAAAAACTCGAAATGGTGTTACCGAAACCATTCCGTACACCGAAAAACATCGAAAAAGGTTGATGACGAACGCCATAAACTAGAACGGAAATGTTAGTATATTTCCGTTCCAGTTTTGGTCACAACTAATAGTGATATTGGACCTCGCTCAATGAAACCTGTCAGTATGTTTGTCGATTGTGACTAAAAGCTATGCTAGCTAACGCTCCGGACGCATTAATCCCTAAAAAAATGACGGCTTCGCGTGGGCGTTAATACCTACCACTATAAAAATCGTTACAGACAGATTTTAGTTTGCCCAAAACTTACTGAAAATAGCAGGAATACTACTGGAATTATTACGGACTGATTTTTAAATGTAATATTGATACCTTTTTAGGGTTCCGTAGCCAAAATGGCAAAAGCGAAACCCATGTAGATTCGTCATGTCCGTCTGTCCGTCTGTCCGTCTGTCACAGTCGATTTAATCGGAAACTATTAATGCTACAGTAATGCGATTTGGTAAGAATATGTGTTGCATAAACTGCTACAGAATTATGATACTAAATTGTAAAAAAAATAATTGTGGTTGGGGCCCTCCATACATGTAACTGAGGGATAGATTTTTTTTAGATGTATATAAGCGTGTGGGATATCAATAGAAAGGTATTAGAAAATGATATATCAGGTTTATATATCACATTTTTATTTAAGCGAACCGTTTTCGAGATATCAGCTCTCAAAGTCTGAAAAATGTGTCCCCTCCCCTCTATTTTTTAAACTACGTGGTATAAAATTCTAAAAAAAAAATATGTTATGCAAATATGCATAATAATAAACTCCATCAACGATTTTTGGTTTGATTAAATTATCTGTTATAGTTTCTGAGATAGGTTGATTTAACTGTATTTTTTTAACGATAAATTGATAATGGTACGGAACCCTTCGCGCGCGAGTCCGACTCGCACTTGGCCGGTTTTTTTAGATACTATTTTATACATTTGTCAATGCTTAAATACGTAAGTAATTATGTTAGTTTGGTAATTTTTTTTATTTCGACAGAGTTCATAATTTTGTCTAAACAACTCTTCATTGTATGTATGTACATACCATTTTGGAATAAATGCCATTAAGAACCTCCAGGGATCTTTCAAGATTTTTTATTCCTTTCTGTGTGGTACAATTATCAAGACTATAACTTTTTTCTCGGGGCTACATACCTAAAACCCAGGCTAGAAAAAAAAGAACGCAAATCATGAACACTAATGAAAAAAAAACGAACATGAATTGTTTAATACATAAGATTGATTAAGATTTCTCATATGCAACAGTGTCTCACATCATCAGCCTATGTTAGTCCACTGCTGGACATAGGCCTCTCCTATTAACTATGCGTGTAGACGCATTAGGGGGTAAATGCCCATAATCGCCACGCTGGGCAAGCGGCTTGGCGATCGCAGTACTGTGTCCACTATGATGACGCTGCTGCCCATCATCAATCTTGTAGAATGGTCAGTGACACTTTAATCCCTTAGTCGACTCATACGACACCCGCAGGAGGAATAGGGGTGGTGACAAATGTATTCTTACTGCCGTCACCACACGGCAACCGTCACTACACACACAGTGTCTACTTGATGCCAAATCTTCACTCAAGAGCTAAGACCTGTATAATAAATCTAAAATAAAACATATAAATTTAAAGTCCAATCAGCTATGAAAATGTGCTACGACAAATTTTCCACATTTTAAACTTGTCAAAGTTTCATATCGTACAACCCCAGGCCAGTCTCAGTTAGGTACTTGTTAGTGTATGTGATTGACATGATTGTAATATTTAAATAGCTACCCCCTTATTCATAAACGTCTGCTAACTTAACAAGCCGCTAAGTATTGTTTGTCCTTTTTCTCTTATGGACACATTGTTAAGACCGAAAGGGACAAACAATTATTAGCGGCTTGTTAAGTTAGCAGTCGTTTATGAATAAGGGGGTAGTGTTTAGCCAAGTAACATAAGAAATCTCAGTAATGCACATCGCTGGCCAACGGGATCCGGGAAAAATGGCGTGGATCCATGTGTAACTACGTATTGCGCGATTGAACAGTTTGTTGAAGTTAGTGCGCTGTAAATCGTGGAGATGCGTAACCTACGGTAAAAATATTTCTAGTATTCGATTTCGCTTCGAATTCAAGTATCACTACAGTAATCACTTCCACAAGGCTTTACGAAATACGTATATCATAAAAAACAAGAATATTTTTTTTCAGTTATGGGGAAACAATTAAGTAGGTAATTACAAAATTTAGGGTTTTGTTCTTTTTTTAATCGGTTTGTATTTTCAGAACTGTAAAATTTATGTACATAAATGAAATCTAACTAATCTAATTAACCTAACCTATATCTAAGATTTACCTTTATGGCATTGTACCGATGATGTTCTATCAATTCTATTAGTTAGGCGTATATTGTTTCAAATACAGACATTTTCCTTTAATTTGATGACACTTTTGTTTCTTGAATTACCAAATAGTTAGTCACTTCTTCCCTTCCCTTAAAATTTTAAGGTATACATTATTTATGTGTCATATTAAAGAAATCCCGATTTCGGTATAAGCAAAGTGTTACAAATGTGAAACCGCTTCAGCCTAGACCAAAGCCGAATTTATGCCATGCCATTCATCAAAAAAATGCTAATCCCTTGAGCGGCCAAAGGATTCGCTCTTTAATTTATATAGACGTACAAAATTGGAACCTTAACACGATGCACGGCAGTTATACAGCACAATAGGCAGCCAGTATTTGCGAGTGTAAATTGAAACATGTCGAGAGTTAATTGCGTCCAGCCCCGCGAGGGGACGCGGGATTAACCTCAGCCTTCGCCCTCGCCCCTTGCGACCTTCGGGGGTGGTCCAACATATAAGTGGCTAACATTGCGGCCTAAACCCCTTATTCATAAACGTCTGCTAACTTAGCAAACCGCTAAGTATTGTTTGTCACTTTCGTTATTATTAATATATTCATAAGAGTGAAAGGGATAAGCACTACTTAGCGGCTTGTTAAGTTAGGAGATGTTTATGGATAAAGGGGGTTGGCATATACGCATGTCGTATTTGACCGCAACACGCGGCCTTCTTGCAGCTACCCAAGTTTTTCCGATTGTATGGATTCAAAAGAGAGTACAAAAACAAGATAGGTATTATGTTAGCCTCTCTGAAACGGCACTAATTACTCAATGATAAAAAAAACCGTGTAGGTAAGTACTACTACACAATTGTCTTTGCCCTTTATCAGTTGTCTTTGTATTACAATTATGTCTTTGTATATACAATAGAGGGGATTTCTTCTCGGGTTATTAAGGTGTATTTAGCCTTATTAGAGAATTTGGCATATGACCACCCTTAAAATGTTTATAGTTAATCCTGACCCGTTCTTATGTAAGTTGTCTTTAAATCAAAATAGAAAACTTGCTACTAAGACGAGTTGCTACTCAGAATATTATAGACCAGTTATTATTTAGACGAAAGGGATATAGGACAGTGGAGACTTTAGACAAAGCTCTGATAAAAACTCAAAATATTTGATCCTTAGTCAAGGATAATACCAAGATAAGGATCCAAGATCTTCAGCTTCGTAGGTAGGTTTAACATAATCATTATATCAGCCAAAAGACGTCCACTGCTGAACATAGGCCTCCCCCAAATATTTCCACAATGACCGGTCCTGTGCCACCCGCATCCAGCGGACTCCTGCGACCTTCACCAGGTCATCAGTCTACCTTGTGGGGGGCCTACCCACGCTACGCCTTCTGGTACGTGGTCACCACTCGAGAACCTTTCCGCCCCAGCGTGCGCAAAGTTCGTTTTTGCGCACTAGTTAGGAAAAGTTTATTACGGTTTTTATATTTTTGATATCCGCTACCGTTTGCCACTTAAAATGTTGTGTACGGAAGTATCTGCACCGCGTGTCAGCGAGGAGTAACATAGGCCTCCTCCAGTGCCGGTTGAGTTTGTCATAATTTAAAAACCCTCGCAAGAAACTAGGCTTCCGCTATATGAAAATTTTGCGAAAAATATTTCAACTTTATTTGGTTACCGTTTTTAAGTCTTTGGTGATTTTATAAGTTTATAACGATTGGGTAGGTAGATAATATGTAATTAATAACAAAGGAAATTATTTATTTCAGCGTAAGTAGCGGGTATATGTACATTTATGTTTTAAGACATCAATTTAGTTCACGATGATGTTTACTTTTTATGTTGTTTTTCCCTTCCTGCCGTAAAAAATGAGAATGATAATATTATGTATCCCTTGGTACATATGACATGAGGAATATGTAATGTCATGCTCTTTATGATTTATCCCGTAACACATAAAGTCCAAAACATCAACATTAATTAAGGGATTTTGTGTTAAGTTGAGAGTGGAAATTGAAACATGTCGGAGTTAATTGTGACTTGACTACAGCCGTTCGTCGTTTCCCTACAGACCCGCAATACGGAACCTTTCAGCCACAACATACTCAAGCTTATTCTCCCCATCTCCGTTTCACATGAGCTTTGAAGAGAGATGGACTGATTCAGCGAAGTAGTAAGTCTAATATTACATGATTATAAGTTGTAAAGCAGACGTAGAATTATATATCGAGTGTAACAGGGCACAATGCTAACTTCGGCGTAATTAGCAGCGGTAATGACGAATCGAAACTACTGATTCTGAAGTTATGATTACTGTGCCGATCTTCATTGCTTTGTGACATTACACTGGCAATTATTTTGTATGTATCTATCACAAGATATAAGAACATATCTTAGTTGTTCTCTATTTTTAAACGACTTCAAAAATGGAGGAATTTTGCAATCGAGTGTCTTTTTGTAGTAACCTTGTGTCCAAGTTTAAATGAATATTAAATTGTAAATGCATTCGTCAACTACTCGTATGTATCTACAGTACCTATGTGCTTAATTAACTATGTGTGAACTAATTTTGTACCGTCTTTTTGTGCGCTGGCAGTTAATGATAAAAATATCGACAGTGGATATTAGCCGTCAGTAAGAATACATTTGTCACCACTCCAACTCCTCCTGCGGGTGTCGTAAGAGCCGACTAAGGGATTGAAGTGTCACTGACCATTATTTGATAAAAAAATTATGATGGGCAGCAGCGTCATCATAGTGGACACATTACTGCGATCGCCAATTCGCTTACCCAGCGTGACGATTATGGGCATTTACTCCTCCTAATGCGTCTATACGCATAGTTAATAGGGGAGGCCTACGTCCAGCTGTGGACTATCATAGGGCTGATGATGTGTGTGTGATATTAGCTGGATAAATTGACTGAACAACAAAGCGGAGATTTGTTTCCTGTCATCATTACTAGTTAGTGAGATAGCGTTTCTAGGATTACTTGTGATAAAACACTATCCAAGATTATTATTTGAAAATATTTTAATAATGGTTTATTCGTGACTATCTGACTATATTATTATTATATTATTTTGGTAACTAATCATCAAAGCTAAAATTTCATTTTATAAATTAAGATCATTGTACTTAGATTACAATTTTCCTTAAATAAAACTATAATGAATAATCGAGGGGCATTCCACGAGAATGTCGCTTATTTGACGCTTATACTATCTATGGCAGCTACGTTAATAAATGCTCAAAGTTAAAAAAAACTGTGTGAACGTGTAAGTTAAGTCCCAAAATATTACCACACTAGAACTCGGGCTCCTATCATTTTGAAAACTACTAAAAGAATCGCATTACGTAAGCGAAATTTTCGTGGAACGCCCCAAGACCGTATGCCATTCGTCACAAAAAAGTAAACAAACCTAAAAACATGCATTATTTCATAATCACGCATTTTTAGAACACAATCTTGGTTTTATCACAAACTTAAAACGTTAAACTTTGAGTTCACATACATTTTTAGTTAAAATGATTGATTTTATTAGTATTACATAAACAAATATATCAGCGAACGTGTTTCATGATGTGATTGATGTGTCAAAGACGTCAAATCCTATGGAAAGTCAGCCATATTTGTTTTTTGTTTCTATTGACGAATTGTATTGTCTATACATTGGGGCCCGTTTCTCGAAAGCTTGTAACTTGTAATACAAGTGAAAGCCTCTTTTTGACGCTATTAATTAGACAAGGACTTCCCCTTGTATTACAAGTTAGTTACAAGCTTTCGAGAAATAGGTCTGAAAGGACGACAACGCACTTGTGACCCAACTGGTGTTACAGTTGTTCACGGGCGGCGGTAGTTTCTTATCATCAGGCGATCTGCCTGCTCGCTTGTTTCCTATTTCATAAAAAAATAAGGCCACGCATTACTGTCTCTGGGGGACTAGTATA